>CAXIVR010000003.1:181032995-181622995 GCA_964035755.1 Teleogryllus oceanicus
ATAGTTCCCACCACGCGAGATATTTTTTTGTTTCATAAGATAAAAGATTTGGTTCCCTGTTCCGTATTTTTAGGATCCCATACACTTAGTAATAACATAGATCAGCGATAACCTACAATACTACCGTAGTCCTTTCTACTATGATGACACATGGCCAATTGGTGATGAGGGATCTTTCTTATCGGTCAGCTCTAACGAATAGAGAGTACTAAATGAGGAAGGAACGACAGAACATCTGTGATCCGTTGTTTAAGGCATTGCACTGGCGTTCAATGAAAACTACGAAAACGATATATCACAATAGTCGACTTCAAAAATGTTCACTGATGAACACACATTGGTGACACTGTATTTAGGAGCTGATGTCGCTGCAGTGCTTCGGTCCAGGAGGTCCTAAGTTTGAGTACCGACAGTGGCAGGATTTTCGACACTAGCTAGGTAGATTTCAGACGCTATCACGAGTATTCTAGCGGCCGCTGTCCTAAGTAGTTTTCTGTGGTTTCTCCGATCAAGATCAGGCGAATGACGGAGCAGAACTCTAACAAAGGGGCCATGAACCGTGCGCTATCTTTCCTTCCTCTTTCTTGTCTTGTTCTGACTGATTGCTCAAACACACATACACTAACATGCACTACACTATCACACATACCGGGGGACTAGTCTGAAGCTTTGATGTTGTTCTGGCTGAGGCAATGACCCGCTAGTGGCGGATACCAGGTTGGGGAAAACCCCGCTAGCCGACGTAAGTTGGCCGCCGGATCTCACCATCTAGTGGGTGAAGATCATCGCCACCCCCCGAGGAAAACATGCACTACTCTTACTAATGACCTTAACAGTAGACGTGCTCGGAATTGCTAATCAATCAATCTTTATTTAGGAGGGTTCTTTCCTCTTTCTGCTGACTCTTGTCGATCACATTTTCTCCTTCAAATATTCAGACGGATGTAAATGTTGACAGATTGCTACTTTGTGCAAATACCAATTTATTTTCATCATATCTCTGTTAACTATCTGTTAACTGTTAGCTATCATAACTCTGTTTTTATCCATTAAAATTAATAATAACGTTGTAATCTATTTTTCTACAATAAAATGGCTACGATTTTAAATTTATAACTTGGAGAAATACACCCACAACCTTTTTATTTCAAATTCATGATTTATCGTAGTTTCACTAGTTGTAGCGCTTATGCTAAGGGTATTTGTTTCGAACAGAGAAAGTGCTGATCCAATATTTTCCGAGAATATTAATGAAGTATTTTAGAATATTAATTCAGTCAACATGAACACATATCAATATTGTATTTCCTGGATCATGGGACGCTTCTCATAGGGTGCATGTTGGTGGTACAGAACAGTGTCAACATTAGATGCTCAGCATTTGCTGAAGAGAACCGTTCGGGGGATTGGATTGGCTGTCGGCCATCATCAAGCAATCTGCGCACCGGCCGCTCGCGATGGATCGCAAGAGCACACAAAGCGTTTATTAACATTGGGGAATGCAGGGAAATTGTGATAATCGTGGATAGTATTCATCGTTATTACGCAAGTGTTTTTATCTGAAGACACTATCTAAATACCAAACTACTTTGAATGAAGGTATCATTAATTGGTCAGAAAATCACATTCTTCCATTTTCAGAAGTTAAAATTCTTCTTAGTTCAAAATATTTTTAACTTACCTCCATGACATTTAAGTACCTTTGTGAAATAATCGTAAGATTCAAATCTCCTCTGACAATATTCACAATTTTAAGTTAAGTGTCTAGAACTTCATTTTATTCTTTTTAGAAGCGATAAAAGTGATTAATGTTAATAGTATGTTGCTGAACCACCTATTTATCGTCAGCAGATGAAAATAATTTTTAACTAGTCTCTTGTACACTCTTTTGAGACGCCTGGAGTATTTCACTACACGTAACCCAACCTAAAAAGTTTTATTTTGTATTTGATTAAAAAGTAGAACATAATCACACCAAATATTACACAATAACATAATTATATTTTCTTATCAAGAAAGATTATGTCGTTGCTGCTTCTATATCGTGAAGTAATATCCACCGCTCATAAATACAATATTTTTTCATAATTCTGGAAGTTATTACTATTATTTCGGGATCTCAGAGCTGTGTACATCTCACCTCTTGACGATTGTACCGGCTGATGTGGCTTAAGGCACCAACGGATGTTACAGCGGTGCTTTTCATCGGGAAGTTATACGGTTTGAGTCCCGACGGTGTCAGGCTCTTCGACTCTATTTAGTTAGCTAGGTCGAATTCAGCCGCTGTCGGAAGTACAATTCTAGCGACCAACTACTCTAATTGGTCATTTTTCTGATCAACATCAGGCGAATGCCGGAGATGTACCCTAACAAACGGGCCACGGACGGCGATCGAAATTTCCTACTTTTTCCATGTCCTAACCTCAACCCTTTCTTACCAGTAGCGGTAGCTCAGTGCATCAACTGATGTCACTGCAGCGCCTCTGACCGGGAGGTCCTAGATGCGAGTCCTGACGGCGGCAGGATTTTCGACATTAGCTTTTCAGCTAGGTCGAATTCAGTCGCTGTCTGGATGAGAATTCTAGCGATCGGCTGCTCTGATCGGTAGTTTTCCGTGGTTTCTCCGATCAACACCAGGCGCATGCCGGAGCAGTGCCCTACCAAACGGGCCACGGACCGCGCGCGATCTGTCCTTCCCCTTCCTTGTCCTATCCTCTCCCCTTACACTCACACTTACACTAACATGCACCACACTCTCACACATTCCGGGAGACCGGTCGGGAGCTTCGAGCTTGTCCCGACTGGGGCGGTGCCCCGCTGGTGGGAGAGTCCTGGTTAGGGGAAACCCCACCAGTCGACGGTAGGTCGATGCCGGATTTCGCCATCCAGCGGGGGAAGATCGCCGCATCTCCCGAGAAAAAAACATCCACTACACTCACGGGACTAATGACCAACGCAGTTGACGCGCCTGGAAACACGAAAAAATCAATCAATCAATCAATCAATCAATCAACCCTTTCTTCCACACACTTACACTTACATGCACTTCACTACCACACATGTCCTGAACTTAGAACTTAGAACTTCTCCCTGTTAGGACGGGGCCTCGCTAGTAGAAGAAACCTAGATGAGAAAAGAATCGTCAGGCGACGTGCATGTCGGCGTAGGATCTCAGCATCCAGTGGGGGGAAAACGGCCATCTCCAAGGATGAAAATATAAACTACATTTACGGGAATAATTCGCATAACTGTTAATGCGCTGCTAAACATCACATATTCATTCGATTGACGTCCGTCACAGACATGCGAGATAAAAGGCGATGGGCCAGACGAAAATACTGTTTCAGGCGGGCCATGCCCTTGAACACCCATAGCCTGACCACGAGGTGCTTCCCTGATGGGGAAGGGAGGATTCTCAGGAAAACTAATTCAAAACTCCCACGGAATTGATCGAAAAATCACGGAAACCAGCTTTCCGAGCAGCAGTTCACTTAAATTCTAATCGTCATGGACGTTTAACAAAGATTCATTTGTGGAGTTACAAGTGCATACAAGACCGCGGCTCATAATGTTTGTATTTGTAATGTTTTATATACTTTTTTGTATACCATCATTATAAACGATCCTTTTCGATACCCCGAATCGTGCATAATCCAGTATTTTATCGCACGCTACATGACGTCATCGCCATTATTAAACGCGACATGACATCATCACACATTCAGCCAATAGTAGCGAGAGAATCGTGGGGAGGCAGAAGAAGACGGAACCGCCGACCACCGTTTTCTCGCACGGATGTCAACAATGCCATCTTGAATTTGATTTCCAGATGGCGTTGGATGTCAAGCACCCGAGACGTCAGAAGAAAGTTGTTTCGCGAAATTAAGTTTGATTCTCTTCTAAATTTATAATGCTGTTATACAAAAAAATAGCGTATGCAACTCGTTTATAATGTTGCTTTATTGCATTCGTACAAATTTGAAAACTCGCTCCTAACGTCCTCGTTTTCAAATCATGTACTCATGCAATAAAGCTTAACATTATAAACTAATAGCATAAACTACTATTATTAATACTTTCATATAACAGTATTGCTGAAGGCAAAAAATTGAAAGAATATTTCTTCAAAATTCCCCTTGATAAGCTTAGAAAAAAGTGGTTGAGTTGCCAAGATCTTCTTCGACAATCTTGCCTGCATCTGGTTATTTGATTTTTATTTCTAAACATTATCATTTTTTGTACTTACTTTGAATTCTATGGAATGGTTTTAACTGTCTTGAGAGATTAGCATCCCAAAAATAATTTTTTAAATTCTTCATTATAATTGTGCTCTACTTACAGGCAATTGTCCCCGTTCGCATTTCAGGAGTTTTGATTCGAAGTAAAGCGCAGCAGATTTGATTGCTGAGAGACTGAAGATACGGAAAATTTTTCTCACTGAACATTGGGGATTTTAACGCCTATATTTGCATCAGAACTTTACTAACGTCTGTTTAAAACGTAAAAGCTAAGTCGTCGGGATTTTACCTCTGGTGTACTGGTGTTAAATGTAGAAAAATATTGTTGATTGACGTATCTGTGTCATTTAACACGCTGCAGAAGGCATTAAAAAGTAAGTAATAGAAGTTGCACGGTAATGCACTTCCGCAAGCGAGCGATAACACCTATCCGACAAAAGCATCGTTGAGGCTACAACGAAGCGGTACGCTTTTTAACGTTCTTGTTTGAAAATATTACAAATGAAAAACAGGAAAGTTTGTTTTAGAATTCAACCCAGTAAAAGTCGGAACGTAGGTGTTATTTTCGCTGTTTCATTATATTTTTAAACATTATACTATAGTTATCTCACGACGTCTGTTTTACCGAATAAATGATTCTACACCACTCACCAACAAATTTAAAAAAAAATATTTGTTCCAGCAGATATTGCATATTTTCAAAACTCGCTTGTAATGTTTAATTAATTAATTTATTTATGAATTGAGAATCGTAATTTGGTGTTTGAAGATTACGAAGTAAAATTTAGAAAAATATCCAATCCGCAAACTTTCGTTTGCGGACATCTTTCCTCTGCGCCATCTATTGCGTATGTGGTCACGTATGGTGACACTAACCTATAAGTTGTAATCAATGACACAAATTAACGTTCCCATCGTGTCCCTCGCTGCTCGGTTTTTGCTTTGGCCGAGGAAAAAGCTTTAACAGTTTCTGCTTCATAATGCAACCCGCGTTTCACCGGATGTTTGAATTTCCGACCCGTTTTTAAGATTTGTACTTCGGAATATTACGTTTTTATATTGATATGAAGCGTCTGTTTGAGAACGAAACGCGAACCACGCTCAAAGCGCACTTGGTTCACGTGTCGTTCCTCTTAATTAAACACGAGCTGTGCGGCAATTGGTGGATTAAACTCGTTAGAATGAGCATGAAAGCTCTGCGGTGGCTGGGCTGTGGCGGACGTGTGGGGCTGCTGCGTTCACTAGGCTGTTTTTGTCGTTCGCTGAGATCGTGAAAGTTTATCGGTTTTGGTTGAACCTCGAGGACAGGTATTAAATTGGACGACAGTGTGTGGTTTTGTGGAGGGTAATAGGGGGCGAGTGGGGTGAAAGATTGGATAAATTTTGATTAAGAATCAAATAAAATGTGCTCAACCTAAATTTGAAATTATCTTTAGATTTAACGTAAAATTGAATTTAAAAACTTATATTAGATTCTATTTTTGTTCTTTATTGCGTGTTTATATTTAACTGGAATTTAAAGTTAGCGACATATCTCATAATTGTGTGCATTAAAAAGGCCTATTATATTTTAACAATAGTTTCATAAACAAAGTTTTCGACAGTCATTATACTTTAAGGCAAACAAAATCATTACGCCTTTTATAAAAATAGATTGAAAGATTATTAGATCGTTCAACATACAATGTTCAAATGATTATTTTGTCGTTCTATCCAGCGTGCTCTTTATTGGGTACTAAATTGACTGTTGCAAAATGCGAATTACCCCGTATTTTCATGAACTTCAAGCCAGTTTTATTGGTATTAAACTTTCATTTAGATACTCAGTTAATAATTGAAATTTAAAGATTATACTCTTTTGAAAATATATGTTTAATCTTAAAGTCAAAACATACATTATTGTCCGTAATGATAATACATTTACATAACATAGCAAGCGACCATTTGCTAACATTCAGATAATCACAGACAGAATTCTGAGCAAGGCTATTACAAAAACGCGTTTAACAATAATTTGTACGTTATAAATATTGCTTCCCACCAATATGATATTCTTTAAAATATTACTTTAATTATTCGTATCTCGGTACATTATCACAGGAATGGGAGAAAATCTGTAGCAATGCAGAAGTTCCCCAATTTTAGAGGCATAGCCTCCGAGCAGAGTTTCACAGGGAATGTGTCCTTATCTTTAGAGGAGCTCTTGAACTGAGGATTCCAGCATCTCTTCGTATCCCGTAGGGAGTAGGACGAGTGCCTTTGGAGCAGTGACGGCAAAAGCAAGGGAACGGCGACGGGAAACGGGAAAAGAGGAGTAAAACAATGGAAATCTCCAACGAAGGCAGAAATGGGACGTGGAGATGAATAAGAAGAGAGTTATGATACGAGAGAAATGAAATGAGAAGAATGAATACGAGAGAATAAAAACGATGGCAATGATAGAACGAGACTGTGGACAGGGGCAAAGAGAAAAAAAAAAAAAGGGGATGGAATCGAAGATGCGGTGTCAGGTCAGAGTGCGAGGTGAAGGGGGGAAATGTGATAAGACAGGCAAGGGAATTACAAAATTGTGAAATGAAAGAGAGGTGGATGTGAAAACATACCGGAAGTAATGTAGGAGTTTCGGTAGTTTCACGAGAAAAGGGTAATTTTAGTATTAGGGGAGAATACGTAGTTTTCCACAAAAAGTGTATGTTTTCCAGCTGATGATGTCATGTTATCATGTCCACTTCCATTGACCCATAGTTGTTTTATAGTATTGGCTTTCAATATTGACAATTTTATATGAAATGCTACCCAAGAGTTTTACAATTTTAACAAAGTCAGTTTACAAACCGGAACCCAAGATAATTGAAAAAATATCCTAATATGGGTCAAAAAGTTGAAGAAAGTAAATTATGAATACATAGTATTAACATGTCTCTTTTTGAAAAAAAAAGATCAGAATCGTTTTATAATAAAAAAATGTGTACATTGAAGTTATTTTCCAGCAAATGCAAGCAGGAATCATTTGGCTACGAGCTTAGTATGCCAGCGCCGACGACTGTGTTGGAACCGGTACGCCGGTTAAATTTCTCTGCATGGAAGATACATCAACAAATTAACCATCAACGCAATTATTGTACATAGAACTTAGTGAAAATTCAGTTTTCAACGTTGTGTTGAATATTCAACTCTCTTGAGCTCTTTGTTCGTGTACTTAAATTTCTAGCTATGTGACTGTGATAAGATATTTGTTCCGCTGTAAGAGATTTGTAAACTTGTATTAGAGGAAAATAATATTCGGCACACAGAATTGGATATTTGTAAGTAATTCCTGTTTTTCCAAGATTTCTCCATTTATGATCCAAACCATTAATTATTTTTCATTGTATTTCTAATAAAAATATCACCAACGCCGTGGTTTTCAAAACCAATCGCGGTCGCAACTTTTTCCTCGCTACACAACACGGCCCTCCGCAAATACGCGCGCAGCCTTTGCAATCAGTGGCGATTGTGACCGGCACCGTGCGTGGGGGTTGTCGGCGGAAAAAATTAAAATTCACGAGAGCGTGACGGCGGCGGCGGTGGCAAAGGTAGCTGTGTAGGTTGCGGCGGCGGGTAGCTGGGACGGCAAGGGCGACGAGGTAAGAGGTGACGGAGGGGACGGCAGCAGAAGAGGGAGTTGCAAGAGGCAGGGGAGTCGGTGAAAGTTCCATTGATGGCGGGAGGTATTGAAGGTGCAAATGTGGGAGGTAGCGGTGCGGGTGGGAGGTGGGGGTTGTAGTACTGAAGTTGATAGGGCAGCAGCCTGGCGTCGGGAGGATGGCGGCAAGGCGGGAACGTGGGATGGTGATAAGGTGAGGGCTTGCGTGTGGGCAAATCTGGTGAAGGGAGTGACGGTAGAAGGGTCGGGGTCGGCGAGAGCATCGGGGCGTGTCCGGGAAAGGCGAGGTGAAGGGCAGTGATCCGATGGAGGGGAGTGAACTGGGCGTTAGCGGGGTGTGGTGGAGAGGAGAGGAGAACGGAGAGGAGAACGGAGAGGAGAACGGAGAGGAGAACGGAGAGGAGAACGGAGAGGAGAACGGAGAGGAGAACGGAGAGGAGAACGGAGAGGAGAACGGAGAGGAGAACGGAGAGGAGAACGGAGAGGAGAACGGAGAGGAGAACGGAGAGGAGAACGGAGAGGAGAACGAAGAGGAGAACGAGAGGAGAACGGAGAGGAGAACGGAAGAGGAGAACGGAGAGGAGAACGGAGAGGAGAACGGAGAGGAGAACGGAGAGGAGAACGGAGAGGAGAACGGAGAGGAGAACGGAGAGGAGAACGGAGAGGAGAACGGAGAGGAGAACGGAGAGGAGAACGGAGAGGAGAACGGAGAGGAGAACGGAGAGGAGAACGGAGAGGAGAACGGAGAGGAGAACGGAGAGGAGAACGGAGAGGAGAACGGAGAGGAGAACGGAGAGGAGAGGAGGAACGGAGAGGAGAACGGAGAGGAGAACGGAGAGGAGAACGGAGAGGAGAACGGAGAGGAGAACGGAGAGGAGAACGGAGAGGAGAACGGAGAGGAGAACGGAGAGGAGAACGGAGAGGAGAACGGAGAGGAGAACGGAGCGAGGAGAACGGAGAGGAGAACGGAGAGGAGAACGGGAGAAGAGGAGAACGGAGAGGAGAACGGAGAGAACGGAGAGAACGGAGAGGAGAACGGAGAGGAGAACGGAGAGGGAGAACGGAGAGGAGAACGGAGAGGAGAACGGAGAGGAGAACGGAGAGGAGAACGGAGAGGAGAACGGAGAGGAGAACGGAGAGGAGAACGGAGAGGGAGAACGGAGAGGAGAACGGAGAGGAGAACGGAGAGGAGAACGGAGAGGAGAACGGAGAGGAGAACGGAGAGGAGAACGGAGAGGAGAACGGAGAGGAGAGAACGGAGAGGAGAACGGAGAGGAGAGAACGGAGAGGAGAACGGAGGGAGAACGGAGAGGAGAACGGGGAGGAGAACGGAGAGGAGAACGGAGAGGAGAACGGAGAGAGGAGAACGGAGAGGAGAACGGGAGGAGAGGAGAAGGGGAGAGACGGAGAGGAGAACGGAGAGGAGAACGAGAGGAGAACGGAGAGGAGAACGGAGGAGAGGAGAGGAACGGAGAGGAGAACGGAGAGGAGAACGGAGAGGAGAACGGAGAGAGGAGAGACGAGAGAGGAGAGAAACGGAGAGGAGGAACGAGAGGAGACGGACGAGAGGCGGAGGAGGAGAACGAGCGAGAGAGAACGGAGAGGAGACGGAGAGGAGAACGAGAGAGGAGCAGGCGGGGATGTCGGCCCAAAGGCGGCATGAAGGGGGAAAAAGGGCGAGCAGAGTGTGATGTAGATGTGGTCAGGGGTGACGGAAATGTGTGTCACCAAGTGAGTATCAACGGATGTCACTGCAGTGCCTTTAGCCGGGAGGTTCTAGGTTCGAGTCCCAACGGTGACAGGATTTTCGACACTAGCTTTTCAGCTAGGTCGAGTACAGTCGCTGTCTGGAGGAGAATTCTAGCGGCCAGCTGTTTCCGTGGTTTCTACAACGCCGGGAGAAATGCCGGAGCAGTATCCTAACAAAAGGGCTACGGACAGCGCGAGGTCTTTCCTTCCTCTTCCTTGTCCTATCCTCACCCCTTACACACACACACACACACACACACACTTACACTAACATGCACTACTCTACCACATATCCCGGGAGACCGGTCGGGAGCTTAGAGCTCGTCCCGGCTGGGGCGGTGCCACGCTGGTGGGAGGGAAACCCCGCTAGCCGACAAAAGGTCGGCGCCGTATCTCGCCATCCAGCGGAGACGATCACCGCCACCTCACGAGGAAAACAACATGCACTACACTTAGGGAACTAATCTCAGTACTTGATGCGCCCGGAATCACTATCAACCAACCAACCAATCTCGACAGGAGCAAAGGGTAGGGGATGGCACGCTAGTGGCCAGATGGCTGAGGAGGGTGGGGTTGGAGTGAGAAGTGGTGGCGCAGACGGCAGCTATTGCAGCGACTGTGGCGGTGGTGGTTGCGGGGGCGTGCACGCCCGAGCGTCACTCTCCGTGGCCCTTGTTCCGTTCCCTGCTCGCTCTTGGGGCTCGATTGCGAATTCCCCCCTTTGTACGTCGCCCACGCCGCCGACCACGCCCCCTTTGCCGGTTGCGTTGCCGCTCCAGGGACTCCGCTGCGCGACGGCTGTTTCAGAGGGAGCGAGGAGGGGTTTGTTTTGTGAATTCCAGAACAAATGATTTTTTTCAATTAATGAGTGTTCGATGGAAATTTGATACGTGAATTGGCTGTGACGTTTGTAATGAAAAATAAGGAAAGCGTCATATGGATGAAACACAGGGGACAACTTGATTTGGAAACTGTAGGAATACTGACAGGAGAAAGTATTAATAAATTAGTGTAAATTAGATTGGACACGAGTCGAATGTTGGGCGTGCTTCTTTTGCTAATGTAAGAAGTCGTTGAATCTCTTCCGACGATTTATTCGACCTGCATGTAGGAAGAGCCTTAGTCTTTTATGCTCCCGTTCCACGATGATGAGCACCGTGGTGATTTTCTATTATTGTCGAATAAATGGATAATTGTAGGGATAATCGGGAATAATGATAATAAGCAAGATTAAGGATGGAATGATGGTTTAGACGGGGTACGTGGTGTAAGAGAAGACCTCTACATCATATTGTTGCAGTAACGAATACTTTGCGAAGGGCTCCAACCCGAATGTTTCAACTTCCGGGAACTGCATATGACCTATTTCTAACGGCAATGCCACCTAGATTGGCGGTTAGAGCATAAAGTTCAATAATTGTATTAAAAGCGCCCACAGATCTTCACGAAAGGAAGAAAATTCAAGTCAAAGAAAAAAAATTACCACAGTTCCTCAGAATATTGAAACAATGTTTTTGCGCGGGTACATGAATAAAACATAGTCTCATTGGGTTATAGAAATATATTTCTACGCTTTGAATTTGATTTCCAATTTCTTTATTCTAATTAACTAATTCTAACAAGCTTTTTTCCGCTTTGAAATTTACACTACCGTAATTACACATTCATACACCTTTAGTAATATATTACAGGGATTTAACCATATTGTGATCCACAATTATGCGTCGAATGGTGAATGTGTTGAGTGGTTTTATATCACCAATTAATAGCTAAAAATGATGAAATAAAATAATTTTTATTTCGCAAACTAAAAAATTTAAGAACTTATCTTTGGTAAAGCTTTCGTGGATCACTAATTGTTCACCTCTAATTTTCTCCTAACTGAAATACATGCAAACAAGAGCATGATGAAAATGCTGAGAATATTTGCTGCGATATATTTGTAAAACGTGATATTATCGTAGACATTTGACATTCTCTCGAATTTTGGTGACTGGATATGAACCTGAGAGTTCCTACTTTAATTCTACCTTTTTAGATATCGGTTATTATCAAAAAATGAAACTTATAATTCGAATTATATTCCGGGCAAGGCGGCAGTGGTAGAGAGAAAATCATATTTCCAGCCGTTTTGTCTGCATATGTGGCAGACATCCTTGAAGGTGGCCCAGGTGTCCTTCAAGACTGTTTGTTGGTGACTCATGAAGACGCCCACTCAACGGGGCATTTAAAAAATCGATTTGTAAGGTAATTCGAATTGTGAATCCAGCCGTGAAAACTTACATTCCTCTAAAAAAGCTGTTGCTTTGAAATCACCACCTGTGGTGTTCGACTGTGAGTACAAAAATTGTACACCATCTTGAGACTAAGCGAGCCGGGAGGGACTTCGGCGAGGGAAGGGGCGCAGTTTCACCCAAATGGACCTTAAAATGTAGCCCCCGGGCGGGCGCGGCGCCTGGACTCCCCGGGGTCGCGTACGTGCCCTCGCCTTGACCTCGGCCTCGCCCGCCACGCCCTCTCCCGGCCACGTGCACGTGCAGTTATGTTGCCACACACTTCTATCAACGAGGTGCATTTTGTTTACTCGCCCAGTGTTCAAATTGGTTACGAACAATTTTAATCATGATTAAGTTAATTAGATTTCGACATCAAACAATTGCAAAGTTTTTCTTGTAAACTGAACGATGTAATATCAACAAAACAAAAAAAATACAAAAATCCATACACGGTACAAGGAAGCCAGGTGTTCCTTACCGTGATGTTCCTTACCGGATATTACCTCAGTTTCCCTAATTCGGTTGACCAAGCAAGTGCTTACCACATATTAGAATTTTGAATGCAAGATATGCTGTTATCGAAATGATTAAGGACAAGGGATAGTTCTAGGGGGGAGCGCCTTTACTAGGAGGATGTTGGCTTTAGGCTTGTTACTTTTCTCATTCAATCCACGATGCGCCAAGTTACACATTACAATTGTTCATTGATTCACAAAAAAATCGAGAATGTTTAACAACTAGACAAATCTTCATTACATAATGGCATGCTATTAACGTGATTAACAACATCATTACTGATCAATACTGTTTGGAATATAGGTAACCATCCGGAAGCTTTCACACTCTTATACAATAATGAAATACCAATATTCTATATCCTTCAGTTTTACATTCAGTGTTATTATTACCTAACATTAACCAGTTAAATCTATCCCTCCATCCTTGAATATTTGTGATTGTTCATCGTTATGTCCTCTCCCCACATTATACACTCTGAAGCGTATGATTGCAATAATTCAACCCGACTTTATCGTCTAATCACATATCAACACTTCCACGCACCTTCACCCCTCGATGTTGCCCGATTTCACTCTCTCGCCTCACGCACGCCACACAGCCCGGTGCGCGCCATTCGTCGTGTCTCTTCTTGCTTCCCTCCGGACCGCCTGCCTCTTCCCACCGGCCGTGATTCGTTTCCGGAATCGTTCCTCTCAAAGATCGATTTGCGGAATCTTGTATACGCGCCAGATTTGAATTGGCAATCTCCGTTCCTTTTCTGTTTGCCGGCCAAATGACCGTTAGGTCATAACATATATATGCGACGTTTAATGGAACAACGGCGTTAAATAATGTTTATATATTAATTTAACGCCAAAAAATATTTAAAATTGTGTGTGACATGCTATTCGGAGAAGTTTATTCTGTTCACGTTGTCTTAAATTCTAGTATCCTTACCCCCAACCCATGCACATGTTGAATTCTAAAAACAGAACTGAACACATTTTAAATTACATACACACACACATAGACGAAGAAGAAGAACCAAAAATTATGTTTTTTTCGGTTCTCGAAATCTATGGCTATCAGAATTTTATTTGCACTAAAACATTTTATTGAACGCCTCAATTCTAATATCCGTTTACTTGGGTAGTTGTCCATCGCCCGAGCTGTGCGTTGTTCAGCCTACGTTTTTTGGGAGCGGGCTGTTTTCGCGTGAAAGTGGTTAGTGTATATCGTAAATTAATGTTCTGAAATGCAGAAGAAAGTTGGGAAAGGGAAAGGGTGGCTATTCCGAATGGATTGAAGTGGGAGCTTTCGAATGTATTCACGAGGGTGATGAGCGGGTGGGGTGAGGCGGGCACTGTTGGACGCACCGCAACAAAGAGGAAAAACCTTGATCATCGGTTTCCAAACGCCTTATAGTGTAAAGTCTAGTAATTGTTTGTATATAAATAATAATACTAGTGAATAAAGAAATCAGACTAAGTTCAAATGTGATTTGTTTACTGTGATGGAACCGATTGCGTGCGGCTCAATTGTTAACCTATTGAAGTGAAATGGTTAACTCGATCTATTAACGATTTTTAAAGTAGAGCTTTCAAGCTCTAATTTTATATAAAGTAAAATATTTTAGATACAAAATCACATAATTAGAAAATTGCCTGTTACTATGTTTTGTTTTATAAAATTACACCCACTGGTTGAGTCAACTGAATAATGTTTTATGATTCAGGCGTTTATGTGGTTCTAGTGGGCACCAACTCAGTCAAAATTTCAATTTGTAAAGAAATCATTAAATAATATTTACCCCTTATTTACTAAGAATTAGAGAAAAGTAAAACAACGATGTATTTAGTTTTTTTATGGCACACGTAAACCCATTTCAAATACCGTTTTTTCGGCGTAGAGGTTATTCTTGCACTGAAAACTAACATGCTTTTGCTATGCTATTGAATTCTTCTTGTTTCGATACAGTCTAAAATATATTTGAATTGCAATGGCATATGAACTGATGACAGTTGTTTGCAAATAATAAATAAATTACATAAAACAGTGCAATTAGACGTCCAATAATAACTTCTTTTCCTTTTTCTTCGTTACTACCCTTCCCAACCCAACACTTTATCTCACGACACTACTTTGTGCTTATCCGTTAATTATTATATGCGGTTTCGGGAACGTAACCTAGAATAAACAATTATACAAGATTATACAACAAGAATATAACGATGAACACTTACTCTGTCTTTCGTTTCTGTTTCTATTACTGAATAATTCTTATACTAAATAATTAGTTGATGTTGACGATTAATTCGACGAAAAGGTACAACTATGTTTTAAACAAACTGCTCCGTTCCATCACGTTACGAAAACTTCGCAGTTTCCGTCCTCTGTAGTCTTAGTTGACTTTTATACCTGCGATCCCGTCAATGGCAATATCCACGAGGTTGAGTAGCTTTCCAGTCTTTTTTTTTTTCAACATCTCCAGGCAAGGAAGATCCACTGACCCTGACGTGACCCGCGTCTCGTGAGTCGCCGCCGTCTAGTTACGTGAGTTTCTCGTCCAGTGGAGGACGTTTCGTCCCGAGGGTCCTCCCACGCTGCACCCAAGCGCCACTGGCGCCGTTGCGCTCCGCAGCAGGGGAGGGACGCAACCCGCACCACAGACATTCCCTAGTGGAAGATTCTGTCCTTTTACAATTAGATTTATTGCAACGACATTAGGGCACAACGGGTTCGGTAGGGTTTATCTTTACACTTCTGACACTCGGAATCTTTGTAGGTCGTGAGGTCGGAGATATGAATCCTCTAGATGGTGTATTCGGCATCAATTTAATCAAGTCTGACCTTTGAAGGAAAAGGAAATTTAGAGGCTACTCCCATTGGTCTTTTCCGTGGTTTGCTCCAATATGTTCCAGACGGATGCTGGCGTAGTATCTTAAACAACGGGTTACTGCCTGCATGCGAACATTCTTTCCTATCCGATGCTCAATAGCATCTTATCGATAGGCCGACGGGGTTACCTCCATTATCCTATCTGACTATGGCAAAGTAACAGCAATGGGAACGAAATGACTATAGAATGGCGTGCAACAATGACAGGATGGTGGCGAAGATAGAATGGTCTCCGCTACGGAAACGGTCTGGCAGAGGCGACTGAAGACAGGATGGCAATATGACAGGATTGTAACGATGTAGGACAACTGGATGGCGGAGGTACATCAAGGAAACGACAGCATGGCGACGACGACAGAATGGTATCTGTGACGGGTCTGAGAAGGGGCGAAGACGATTCGGCGAAGGAACGGGACGGGCAGAAAATCGGTCGGGTAGGGAATGTTGTCGGAGGGCGACAGAAAGGGGTCGGCGTCTGCGACTTGAACGAGACCGGTGATGGGACTAGAGGGTCCTATCCCAAAGGCGTCTTATCACGCGAGCAGCGCCTCATCCGATCAAACCACGCACGAGATACAGCACGAAGCCTCGGGGTCAGTCCATGGGCGGATTTCGCCTCGGGAGGCAACGCTCGCTCTTTCTAGAACTACCGCAGCGCACGAGAAGGGAATATGAATGTTGTAAAAGTTAATGGAATGGGATATGTAATTAATGAAATTGAAAACGTGGGTATAATGAATACTACAGACACGTACGGATATGAGAGAAGTATGTTGTCTAAAAAAGGTAAGGGATGGATTGCCAAGGAAGGAAAAAGATATTGGCTAGTGAAATGCTTGAAAGACTGACTTGAAGAGGCAGTGACAAAGACGAGTAGGAGAACTGAATTAAACGTATAGCAAGAAACAAAAAACTGTAAACAAAGAGAGAGACGACCCCAATATTCTGTAATTTAACGAATTAGTTACAATGACAGTATTGTCATCGTAATCGATTTCGGATCTATTTGAGGAAAAAAACTTTTCATTTTTTATTTAGAAATTTCATTACTCATACAGAGGGAGTTGAATTATTGCAGTCACCATTCAATGCGTTGTGGAATAAAATTTTTCATGGCGTATAGTGACAATGCTCATGACTAGATAAATGAATGTGCAAATCCAGTGATCACAATCTATGCATAAAATATGCAGGCGGGACCGAACGCGCGCTTTGTACATTGCAGACAGCGGGACTCCCACACGTCAGTTATCATAAATTTCACGCTCCATTTAGCGAATTTAAACATCAATTGTTTGTTTTGTCAATTTTCGGAATAATTGAGATTTCATATTTGCATTGCTGCAGTAATCTAGTGAGACTCGCAAGATTTAATTCATTGTTTAAGTGAAGGTGTTTTCAGTGAAATAATACAAATAAATATTTTTGTTCAACTGATTTCTGTGTTATTGTCAATAATTTTACATATCTTTTTTAGATTAACAACAAGCATGCTTTATTTTGATGTATTACTGCGTGCACTTTAAAGCAAAAAATCTAGCCAGTATCGCACTGATGTGATGGTGGCAACTTTGAGACGGTAAACGTGTCTGATGTAACGTACTATTTCGAATATTATAAAGCTCTTGAAATTTGGAAGATAAATGTAAAAATAAAATAAGACAAGAAGAGACATCCACAGACTAGAGAGACAAGAGACATGAGGGGATAAAAAGAGAGAAAGGGAGAACGACAGATTCAGAAAATACATATTATTGAGGGAAAGACAGAGAGATAGAGAGGGAAAGGGATAAAGATGGAGACGGAAAAACAGGGAAAGAGCGTGAGATGGAGAGGAAAATACAGCGTGAGATGGAGAGGAAAATACAGAGAGAGATGGAGAAGGAAAAGAAAGGCATATAATTGAGAAAGGAATTAAGAGAGAAAGAGAGAGAAGGGCACCGAAAGAGACGGGCACAGAGAGAGACGGGCACAGAGAGAGACGGGCACAGAGAGAGACGGGCAGAGAGAGAGACGGGCAGAGAGAGAGACGGGCAGAGAGAGAGACGGGCAGAGAGAGAGACGGGCAGAGAGAGAGAGACGGGCAGAGACAGAGACGAGCAGAGAGAGAGACGGGCAGAGAGAGACGGGCAGAGAGAGAGACGGGCAGAGAGAGATACGGGCAGAGAGAGATACGGACTGAGAGAGAGTTACGGACAGAGAGAGAGAGATACGGACAGAGAGAGAGATACGGACAGAGAGAGAGAGAGAGAAGGAGACGGGCATAGAGAGAGAAGAGTCACAGGTGGCAGCCACAAGGACCCGCGCCCTAGGCGATGGGCCGTGCTCCTTGCGGCTGCGGGCGGCCGCCTGCCCTCCCCCCTTCCCAGGGCGCCCTCGCGTGCCGCCGCTGTGTGCTCGCCCGCAATGGCGGTCGGCGCGGGTCGGGTTTCCGCCGCGTTCGAGGGCTCGTTGGAGGGGGGAGATCGGCCGCGCACGGCACGCGCTCTCCACTGGCGAATGGGAATTGCTCTATTCCGCGAAGAAACATCGTTCCATTCCTGATTCCCTAGAAGTGCATTGCCTTTCCCAATCATTCCACAGTCTTCACAATATTTATACCATTTGACGATGGAGGTCAACATTTAAAAACAAGAGCAAAAAAACAAAACTCATTTTGAAAGTTTATTTTCAATGAACAGACTGAGAAACATTGAATTGATGTAATCGTTATTTCTAGGGTGCGTCTTTCAAGAGAGATTGTGAGTTTAAAAACGAAAAAAAGAAAAATATTTAAATGCTTTTAAAGAGCAGAAAATTGTATTTTATTGCATGCTATATCACCTGATAAAAGTTAGATAAATTATATTTATTTTCAAATTATTTACTTCAGGTTTTCTTAATAGGTAATTTGGGGACAGAATCGCAGAAAAAGGTGTATGAAACATTTTTAATTAGCGATGCAAAATATTTGGTACCTTTAAACGCTATTATGGAATGATTTCCTTAAGAATCCCCAGTACAATTATAAGTTACAAATGTGTCATGCTATTAGAGTAATGTTTATTGAATTTTGGTTGAGATAAAATAGTTGAGATGACTTGAGTAACAACATTTTAATTGATTTATTATAAATGATGAGTATAGTTGCTAAACATACGTAAAATGAACAAATAACATTTTAACGAATCTGAACAAATTCGAGGTTCGATGTTAATTTTTTGTATTCGAGAAATCAGAAGGAATCTTCAGAAAAGTTAATTTGTAGAATGAATTCGCTTATGGAGCTGTTTTTGAACCTTTATAAAGACTTCATTACTGTCTCCATAAAAAGCGTCGTTGAAAAATTATGCTTTATCCACTTTGATTATCTAAAGTGAAACTACAAAATTGAGTTCAGTTTCTGAATACGAATTATTAGAGCACAATCGAACTCATTATCCATGGTCTTTTAAATTACCGTCATCAATCTATCACATTTACCAGACAAATAGTCAAATGTAATACATTTAAACGAACGTTGTACTACAGTGGAATATTTATAAGTGTTCAGAATTTTAATCGTTACATCTTTTGAGAATAATCGACGCTTGTGCGCTTTCCTTTCATTGCCCCATGTTGCTCTGTGACGATGAAAAAGTTCACTTCTCAGGTTGAGAAGACCAGAGATACGGCATAAGAATGGCTATGTGCTAACCACACGTAGTACCCCTCAACAAATGGCCGCAAGGCAGGGACACCGCTGGTAGGTCTTAACTCCTAAAGAGCTGTTCGACCAAAGTTCATACGTACGTACGTACGTATGTGTACGTTGTACGTATCTATGTATACGTTGTAAGTATGTATGTATACGTTGTACGTATGTATGTATACGTTGTACGTTTGTTATGTATACGTTGTACGTATGTATGTATACGTTGTACGTATACGTTGTAGATGTATGTATACGTACATAGGTATGGATACGTACGTAGGTATACGTTTTTTTAAATTTTATCGTATCATCTTTTTACAATAATCGACTGAGTATCAAAGTAGGTATGACGACCACGTTTGATAACTCTTTCATCTTACTTTGCTACAAAATATCTTACGATACTTACGTAAATAATAAAATTGTAATCACTTAATCATATCCATAAGTTTGATACACTCGGGTATATTACCAACAGTGTTTCTGCAAAAGGAAGCTCGCTGTGTGAAAGCTTAGATCTCTAGCTCCAGGGGCGGAGTTCTGTCTCTTTTCGTTTCCCATTTGGGAGTTACAAACATTGCAAAGTTCCAAATGTGAATTATGGGAAAGGAGAAGCAACGGCTTGTATGCTTTGCCGTAGGAACGCCTAAATGCCACCGACATTAATGTAAGAAACTCTTGTGTCATATTATTTCAGTGAATTATGCATCTCTGATTCCGGTGGCCCTGGCGTTCATGTACATCGTAAAATACTAAAATACTTTTCTCTCTCCTGCTTAGAGCTAGATGAGGTTGGAACTTCTGTACATCTGTGTTACGACTCCCAAATCGTTCCATCATGTTGGCATTTTTCGACGCTTACATTTGTTTGCATTTTAAAATAGTCAATCTTGGAACTTCAAACTCACACCTTTCTTTGCCAACTACAAACTCACCGGATAAGGATATAGTTGGAATGCATTTTATTGTATTTGATCTTGAAAATTATGAACAAATGCGGGTGATTAATGACGGTAGATTCGCGGTCATCAATTTTAGAATTTTATTACAATTTAATGGTATTTTGTAAAATGGGTGAATACGGTGACAAGTAACTACTGTGACATACCGATATGTCACGTTAAAATAAACATTTATTTGTAGACAATATGGTGGAACATGCATTACGAAATATCACGAGAGCTAGAGCTTAGCAACGACCGTGAATAAACAATGTAGTTTTTGTTTTTCTAAATGCATTAAGAGTTTTCTGGATGCCGAAAGTAGAAAATTTGGGATTGGGCGAAGAAGTCAGCTACACCAAAATATAACAAACGTATGGATTGGCTGGGTGAGAGAAGGACGGTCAAATGTTATGAAAAAAATGAAGGTAGTTTAATACGAAGTCTTCGAGGGATGAATCATGCAGGAAGATTTCATTCTGCTCTGAAACGCGCTTCTGAACTGTTCGTAGATATTTTCATGTGGAAGCAATATTGAAGTATAAATTGGAACTTTGTCGGGAGTGGTAATCAAGTTCGGGACTGAGTCATAGGACGTAATCGGGACTGGTAATTTTGATAGTTTGAGACCAGCTTGGATAGGGCAGAAGAGGATTTCGTTGGAACTTTGGACTACGGCAAGATCGCAAGATATTTCGACTGAGAAGTCTACGAGGGACATCAACGAAGAAAAGATAAGTTAACCGCGGTGTAAAATTGTAAATTGAAAGAGATCATGATCAAAGGCCTAACTTAAATTCATTAAATTGTTTGATAAAAAAGTAAAAATAAACTTTGTTAAATTTTGTTCTTTAGAAAAGAAAGTGATCTTTCATTTAGTCAATCCAAACAGTAATGAACTAGGAATAGAATCATTCTATTTCAGATTCCCAGCTGCGCTGTATAGTCGGCGGATCCTATAATCCTTTATAGAGGTAATAAGGATTATAATTATATCGTGACCCATTGACCCAGCAAGCCGGACGCTAAGATCTTTAGCAGATATAGATGTAGAGAGAGAGGAAAATTTTGTGGTATATCTCACTACATATCTCTTGCACTCTAACCTTTATTTAAAGCAAAAGTTATCAAATTTGGTTTACTATACTCGACTATATCAAAATAATATTTTTCCGTGAAAATTGAAATTTTTATTTTCATTGTTTGTTGTGCAATGAGATGTGTACTTCTCAATGCTTAAAAATTTGTATTTCTAAGTTTGTTAGTTTTTCTATTTATTTGTACATTTTTGAATACACGCGCATTTGCCCTGTCCCACCACGGCCATTTGCATTTCAAGTGGCCATAAGGAAAAAAAACAACTTTAAAAGTGAGATTATTTCTTGAGAGATTTTAAAAATGCAATGTAAATTAATGTACAGTCTGTATATTGTAACATCAAAGGAGAATATTCTTTTGGAAAAAAATGTTTATGGTAGTTAGGAAAATCGTGTTAACAGAAAATCACTTTACAAATAATGAATTTTAAACTGGATTTTCCCCTAAGTTACTTTTTATCGTGGTTGGTCCAACTCGAATTATCATAGCTCTTGTAATTTTAAAGATATTTTTATCGTTGATTTTTTATTTAATAACAGGAAGTCAGTTCTTCTGCCTAAACATGAAACTGTTATGGAAGAGCAATAATAGAATTACCAACAATAGATTAATTTGTTAATTTTTATTTTTACCAGCGATTTTTAAAATATTTAATTCAAATCCCTGCAAAGTACATAACAGACCCTTCAACTTCACATTCAAGCACTAAAGTGCAATCAAAGTTCGAATCTTAAACATTAATCATCAAAAAATATTTAACAGGCCATGAGTTATGGCGTTTCAAATTATAACCTGTTTTTTGGAAGAAAAAACTACATATCGGATAAAATAATAAAAATAAATTAAATGAAAATTGGCTTTGTCAATCCTACCTAATATAACGAGTAATCACCATTAAATTCAGATATATACCACAAATAAAAAATTTAAAAGTCACGTAGACGAGTACCTTAATAGAAAGATAAAATTTTTTTCTAAACGAAAAATAATTAGTGTTGTATATATGAAGTTCTTATAGGGTATGACACATTACATATTACGTACCCATTTAATTTATTTTATTGATTAATGTTTAAACTTATTCACGCATCCTGTAATTTTAAATCAGGTTAACATTTATTAAATTAAAAGTGTGTTGATTTTCAATTCTAAAATACACTGTAGATCAAAAGTGGGGGGGAATAATAGAAGTCCATTCGAGATATGTTTTTCCTTGAAACTTCCAGAGCGCGATGTGGCGCAAATAAAATGATGACTAACGACGTGCGTCGTCAAAGCATCCGCCGCACTTTATGCGTCCTTCTGAGGAGCGCTTCATACATTATACAGCGCTTCCGCTCAAGTTTCTTGCGCATCCTAGCGGGCGCTTGTGGAATTATTGTGCCGGGAACTTCGCTGCGCTGCCCTTCGTCTCTCCAGCACCAGGAGCACATTTTCACAAGTAAATATGGCTCCCTAAACGAGCGTATTCTACCTCCGTAGGGTGAAATGCAGGTTTAAAATATCAATACAGTTTCTACAATACATTTTTTAAAATAATACAATACATTTTTTAAAATAAAAGTTTCAATATATCTTTTTATAGACAGTCCAAATTACATTGATTAAAACACAAAAGAATAATACATTCAAAGTAGAGTCTTGCACAAGAATAGCATGGCAACGTTTCAGTGGTCGAGCTGTGTCTCCATCATCAGGCCTTTAACAATGTTTGGTTCTGAACATGTTACAGATTTATATCGATGAAGTATTATAAGGACTGTTCCACTCGCCAAATTAAAACCAGTAGTGTTTTACTATACATCTAATATGCTCCAATCAGGGCCGTGTATCTCAAAAACTGTTTCGTTGATTTTAACAAGCTTTCAGTTATTTTCAATATTTGGTGTATTTTGGAATTGTTGGACGAAATTTTATTCGTGGAATGGTCATAAATAACACTCGTGCTTTGGAAATTGTCAGAGAAATCTCCTCCTTGCTTCGCGAGTCAGAGATTTATCGACAATTGCCAAACCAAACGTATTACCTCTGATAATGTGTCATTCTAAGAACAATTCCATCGATAAAGTTCGATAACCTTTCAATTTGAGAGCAAACCGAAATTTAAATTTTGATCGTAAGAAGCCCTACATATTCCCTAGAAAAACGGATTGGAATGAAATTGTTCTGTTATTTGCAATACTGTAATAAAATTTTCTGTTCATTACGGTAGCTAATAAATATTTTATATACTGTTTTTTATTTTAGAGCTTTTTTGTATTCTTAAATTAGCTTAAGATTTTTTTTTATATGTCTATGTATTATATAGTGGAATATTTGTAATAAATAATAAGTTCAATTGTAATACTAAATCTAGAAGAAAGTACTCGAGGATAAATGTTTATGCGAATACAGGATATTCGGAATCTGTACTTTCTGATGAGAGTTAGAAGTTTATATTTCTATGCAGATTAATACTGAATAACATAGGATCTAAACATAAATAACGTTTTATAATATAATAATAATAATAATAATAATAATTATTATTATTATTATTATTATTATTATTATTATTATTATTATTATTGTTCTATTTGTATCCATTGCGTTTTCCTCGCGTATTCTATGATTGGAATTCATAATTTTATTGAATCTGTGTTTTCACATATCAATGTTCCATTATTTATTTGCGATATGCTGATTATGATAAAATATAGCAGTAACGTAATGAATTACATGCAACTTGTTCTGACATAATGATAATATTACGAGGAACGTGTTAATGTGGAAGATATTATCTTTGTTCCCGGTATTAAAAGTACATTAAACGCCAGGGCGTTTGTGCTAGAAACAAAAAGATATTACCTCGTGCTTGGCATAAAGTACAAGTAATGAACAATTCATGTGACTTTTGCAATCCTCTTCTCAACCACATTAAAGCTTCATATAACTAGCTGAAGAGCGAATTCACACTAGGAAGCAATGTATGTTAAACCGAAATAAATACACAATAATTCCTGCTTCTTAATAATACGAAAAGAAATCATTTAACAATTGCATCATTAAATTCTTGCTTGATGTAACAAGATATAAAAAGAATAATTAAATTGATTTATTGAATTTGGAGATTCTTTTAATGATTTCTCTGTCCATTGAACATTTATTCTATGCAGTGAGTAATAAATATATTTCGGTGTGTAAAATAGGAAGTACATCTAACAAATTTCCAATTCTTTATGATCCTATTCTGAGTGTTATTGAAGCGCCCAGAATGCATGCGAGCGTCTACCGAATTGTTGGGGGTACGAGGGAAGGGTATGTGATTGCTGTTTCAGGGCACAACTGCTACGATGATACTTCCCGTTAGTGTAGTGAAAGTTGTGTTCCGGGAGGTGACGGTGTTCATCCATCACTGCATGACGGGGAATTTCCTTCCTCCAGGTGTCTCCACTATAGAGCTCCGACCCAGCCCGCAAAACCTCTTAAGCGTCCGACTGGTCGCCCGTCATGTGCGGTGGTTTGCGTCGAGCTGCCTGTGTAAGGGTAAGGGGGTGATAAGACGAGCAAGTGGAAGTAAAGATCACGCACTGTCTATGAACCGAACGGATACGGCTCTGGCATTCGCCTGGCTTCGCACGGTAAAACCACGATCAAACCGTACCGAAAGTTCGCCACCGTCGGCACTGTGGCCCTAGGACCTTCCAGGCAGAGTCTCTACAGAGTCTCTGCAGGGTCTCTGCAGAGTCGCTGCAGATTCTCTGCAGATTCTCTGCAGGGTCGCTGCAGGGTCGCTGCAGATTCTCTGCAGGGTCGCTGCAGGGTCGCTGCAAGGTCGTTGCAGGGTCGCTGCAGGGTCGCTGCAGAGTCTCTGCAGGGTCGCTGCAGGGTCGCTGCAGGGTCGCTGCAGGGTCGCTGCAGGGTCGCTGCAGGGTCGCTGCAGGGTCGCTGCAGGGTCGCTGCAGGGTCGCTGCAGGGTCGCTGCAGAGTCTCTGCAGGGTCGTTGCAGGGTCGTTGCAGGGTCGCTGCAGGGTCGCTGCAGAGTCGCTACAGAGTCGCTGCAGAGTCGCTGCAGGGTCGCTGCGGGTCGCTGCGGGTCGGTCGCTGCAGGGTCGCTGCAGGTCGCTGCAGGGTCGCTGCCGGGTCGCTACTGGGTCGCTGCCGGGTCAACGGCAATGCTGCCCCTGAGCTTCACTCCACAGGTGGAAGTATGTGTGGGTGGGAGGGGGCGAGCGGTCGTCACTCAGGCGACTAATGACCCGGAAAGTGTGGCATTTGGGGCGACGGATCGCTGACAGGGAAGACGCCGCCTCCGACGGCCGCTTCAAGAGCCTCTGCTATCCCTTTCCCTGGCAACAGGGGCTGCCTCCGTCGCTGCTGCCTCTTCGACACCAATCGGCTTCATGTCCCTCAGTTATCGCTCCCACCACGTCTCTGACGTTTTCTCATTTTTCGTACCTCTCACGTTTCTTTCATCTCACTCATCGCACAGTTTTTGACTTATTGCGAGTGTCTCACAATTTCTGAGTACACTACTGCCTCCGGGAATACCACTGAATCTGAGTATAACCCGGAATCCGAGTGAACCACTGCATCCGAGTGAACCACTGCATCCGAGTGAACCACTGCATCCGAGTGTACCATTGCATCCGAGTGTACGAGTACAACTGCATCCGAGTGTAACAATGCATCCGAGTGTACCACTGCATCCGTGTGTACCAATGCATCCGGGTGAACCATGCATTCTATTGTACCACTGCATCGGAGTATACCACTCCATCATAGTGTACCATTACATTCGAGTGTACCGGTGTATCCGACTACACCACTGTATCCAGATATTCGGCTGCACTCATTTATCCAACCTATTCGCATATCTAGCAAATACTGAATTTTCATGGTCTATCTCGCCTCTATTTCTGTTCTCTATTTGCATCATACATGCTGTGTAGCTATTTTATCTCACTCGCCGCTCTTGGAGTAGAGCATTTGAACTCCTCCTCTTGCTGCCAAACATTCAATGGTCTGCGGCATCCATTGCGGCTGCTGTAATTAGCGCTCGGAATGGTCGGAGCAGAGAGGAAAATGCCGGAAAGCAATTTGCAACAGTGATTGGTCCCGCCAACTCGCATAACTTAAATACCTTTCACACATTCGTTATCATCATTCTCTCTTTTATAGTTTCTGCAGATAACTTTTGTTGAACCATTTCAGTACCGTAAAATAATTTAAATTTTCGGATGCTGCAATTTCACTGTCACTTTTAACTTCTATTTAAGTCGACGTACGAGTACAAATGTTTCTATGAGACCATGAGTTAACCTTAGAGTGATGGGTTACTGAACTTTAGAATTAACAAGAAAGTCCAAACAACAAACAATGTAACCATTACCGTTAAATCTGCATGGGTTTCTTCGGCACCTTATTGCAAGAGGCAAACGTAACCCTGCCGTACCGCTCTCCATTAGGTCTTCCATGAGTAAACAGAAATAATAATAATAATAATAATAATAATAATAATAATAATAATAATAATAATATTGAAATAGTTGTATTTCTTCCTGCTGATCCTAGTTTAATGCTGCAGATTGGCTCGTTTCAAGTAGTTATGGACTATTTAGGATCAATCTTACGAGGATACCAGGAATTAAGACATTTGTACTTAATATATCTTTATTTTCAGTTTTACGTTTTGCACATTTGGTATGGGCCTTTTCAAAACAAAATATAACGAATTGTTGCCAATAGTATAATCAATATATTTTTACTAATGAAAACAAAGGAATACAAAAATATTAAAATCCATATATAGAATTTGGTGTTATCCCAAGGGGGTACACCTTTGGGCACACCATTAAAGTTACAGCTTTAAAGGTACACCTTTAAAGTTAAAAATCTGTATGTTTGAATTTTTTTTGTGTAAAATGAAGGTTTCTTTTTTAATTTGATCAAATAAATTTCTAATTATCTCAATCTGTTCTTGAGATATATTCATAAATATCGAAGCATGTCACTCCCCTTACCCCTTTAAATTCAGATCTGTCACGCACATTCCAGTACGTTTCTTGATAAACTTTTTTCGTATTTAAGTTTCTCGTCCCGCCGAAATCCGGCCGCCGCGCCGTCTCGCCGGCTTTCTGAATCCGTCTAAACGTTGCCTCGCTTCCTCTCGCCTGCTTTGCGCCACCCGCTCGCCATCCCTGGCCGACCGCTCTCTGACCGCCTTCTGGTCCCAATATGTCCTCTGTCTGGCTTGCCTCTGGTTTACCTGTGACCTCCCTCTGGTCTTCCCCTGGCTTGCCTTGGGCCTGTCTCTGGTTTACCTCTGGCGTCCCCATGGGTTTCCTCTGACCTCCCTCTCGCCGCCTTCTCGTCCTCTTGCCGACTTTGGACCTCATCTCGCCGCCGTCTCACCACCGATCCACCGCTCTCTCGCTGCTCTCTCCTTCCCCTCTCGTTGCCCTCTCCCTTTACCAGCGCTCCATCCTCCTCCGTTCGCATTGCCTCCTTTTCCGCTACATCCCCACCCATGTCCACCCATGGAATTCCGTACGTGAAGCTCATCTCCTGCAGAGAGGCTCATGCGCCTGTTGCTCCGAATGAGAGTCCGCGCGCGTAGCGCCTCTGGACATTGGGCCAACGGTTGCGAGGTCCCGAGGCGCTTGCTTGCGAACCAGCGAACAGCGAAGGCATCTTCGGAGCAGAAGTGAATGGGAGGACGTGCCTTGGAGGCCCTGATCGCTCCGCAAAGTAAAGTGATGTCGTTAGTGTAATGACAGGTTCTCTAGTAACGTGTGATTAAACTGGGGTGACACTGTTCGAAACTGTCATCCGTTTCTTAACATGGGTTGGAGCATCTGCAAAGAGTGATTCTGTGATCACATGAGATTTAATATTGAGGTTGAAGTCAAAATCCAATACCCTCATTCTCGTTGTTTATTACTTTCAGCTATATCATTACGACTATACTACAATCCATTTTCTTACTTGAACTGTACTCCTACTATATTACCATCAAGATTAATTTTTACTAACATCAGAAAAATAATATATGTATTTACGTAATTAATAGCAAATTTTTACAAAATACTGCACCGAACCCGGTCTCCCAAACCTACCTGTGCTTACCTGGGCTCGTGTGGCCGGCTAGCTCAGGAAGCATGTAGATTCTAAAAATATGGATAGTGCACGGATTTAGCTACGTGGTTAATTAAATAAAGATTATTTTGAACACGAGTGACCTTTAATAAAATAATTAAAACTTTAAAAGACAAAAATCAAGGTCTGAGCTCAGGAATAACTGATACTTCTAATTTTTACGCTACAAAGTTAGTGCATTAGAGAAAACTTAACGTTATGACGAAGGCGCCAATGCGCGGCCAGTACTTCCTGGAGGTTGACTATAACCCTGGATAAAAGTTGTTTTTTTTTTAATAAACGTTGTGCCTGAAGGGCGTGATGGAGATTTTGCCGCAGCTCGACAAATCAGTGTACAGTTACCGTTTACAATGCAGGCCCGCTGGGGTGAACAACCTCCACAGGTTGCCGAACCTCACGCCAGACGGCGTGTCTCGGGGGTGCAGGGGAGTCCTTGTGTCCCGCGTCGGCGGCGGCGGCGGCGGCGGCGGCGGCGGCGGCGGCGGCGGCGGTGGCGCAGTGTGACCACGGCGACGGCGGCGGCGGCGACGATGACCACAGCGGTGGTGACGATGGTGGTGACGACAGCTCACAACTCAGGCGTCCGACAGCGCGATAATGATCGTCACGTAACTTGTGACATGCTACGCGGGCGTGATCAGCAGAGATAAAAAATTATACTCGATTACTCTCTAACACACAGTAATCATCTAATCGTTCCTTCCCTCGATAAGTCAGTAACCGGAGGAGATACTCGTCCGCAATTCAAGGTAGCGGGACACTGCCCTTCTCCCGCCCTTCTGTCCTGCGTGCTCAGCGCACGTCAGCGCTCTTCTCTTCGCCCTTCTGTCCGTCCTTCTGTCCGCTCTCCTGTTTCCCAAATGTTCTAGAAGTTTCAGGAGAATTTTGCCAAAACGTGCTTCCATTGGTGAAAAGTTTCTACGTCTTAACTAATTTTTGTCCAATCAGCTTCTGCGTCTTGCCAGTGTGTCGAGTGGAATTTTCCATAATGCGCTCTCACTTGCACACTTTTAGTAAATAATCGCAGGTGGTCTATCCCGGAGTCTCCGAACTGCGCAGCCCCCCTTCCCCAGCTAGATCC
This sequence comes from Teleogryllus oceanicus, assembly GCA_964035755.1. NCBI lineage: Eukaryota > Metazoa > Arthropoda > Insecta > Orthoptera > Gryllidae > Teleogryllus > Teleogryllus oceanicus. The sequence continues at coordinate 181,062,231 of CAXIVR010000003.1, forward strand.
CCGGGAAGAATCCCGCGACCGGCGTTGGAGAAAGTAAACAGAGCTCCCCCCGCTCGCCTGGCGCCAAGGTGTCGCGGATGCAGCTGGGCGGAACGAATTAACCGTCCGGTGGCTCTGAAAAGACGCAAAAGGCAACAGCACGTGTATTGCGCAACATTTTGCTTATGATTATCCGGAGTACAATATTCGGTATCGCTACAATACAGATTTTTTTATACATTGAGACTTTTTGACACTTTTAAAACATTTTGGTGTGTCACTTTGAAAACTGTTAGTTTATCGATTCGAATATTATCAATTATTCTATTCAATATTTGTGCCGTATTATGATTTGCAATTTCTATACATATTATATATAACACATATTTATTCATTTTGCAAGATTTACATCGTTCAGTACAATACTTTACAGATGTATTTTTTCAGGCTTAATCCAGTTAAAATAGCTAAGCTAACTTAGTCTATATATTGGAGAGGACACTCTAGGGGAGAACCTCGGATGTTAAGCATCGTGGTTGGCTAAAATTCTGAGGAATGCTTCAAAAGGGAATTTATTTTTTATTCGAGTGTGGGTTGGATTTTTCGGTAGTTTGTAATGGGATGCTGCTGGTATGTCTGTTAGGCTTTGGTAAAAGTTGTGTGATATGTGTGCTATTTGTTTTATTATTGTATTGATATTTAATTCTGAATGAAGGTCTATACATAACTCACTCTTTTATTTATTCATCTTTAATAACTTGAGTGATGTTACGTAATCTTAATACTGACTTACATCACGTATGCAATCAACAATAATTATTAAGTCGGTACATTGATAAAACGCAAATAACCATCTGAATCTACTATCTGTGTTGTCGGTGTCATTTAAAACTTGTCGTAATGTCATCTTACAAAATATCCTGAAAGGAAGCAAGCAAGAAAGGAATAAATCTTACTAACATGCACGGTAAACAAGCATGTAAGCAAATAAGCCAAAATGCAAGCTGAAAAGTAAGCCAAAACCTAAGCAAACAAATAAACAAGTAAAACTTACCAAACAAGCAAGCAAACATGGAGTAACAGAGTCAAGCCAAATGTAAATCGAGAGAAATTACCATATAATTGTTTTCAGAGACAGTCAAATTAATACTTTTGAATAGAATAATAAATCCTGTGTATGAAACTTATTCCTGTCTGTCTATATTGCGGCACGAGAATTTCAGTTTCAGTTAAGTAGTGGAAGTGCGTGAAATGAGGATTCACGCGAATTGCTGTAGAAATTAGCCCCGCTGGGCCGTCGGCGTGTGCCAGGGCAGAGATTCGCGTGCGAGAGCACGGGGTTGTGGGTGCCGGTAGGGCTGCTTCTCCCGGCAGGGATTAATAGGGCGTCGCCGGGACGTTGGCTGACACGGGTAAATTGCCTCCCCTTCCAGACCACGCCGCGACCTTTGTCCCCGCCGCAGGCCCTCCCTGACGCCTCGCTCCGTACGTCACGCCCCGCCGCCCACCGCCCGCGCTTCGGCCTCCCGCAGGCTTTATCACCTACCAGAGCTTACGTATCCTCATTAGGGAGGCGACTTTGATGGCCGCGATTTAACACTAATGTATTGAATGTGTTGGTTTTAGCATACGTGTTTTGTGTTTGATGTTTTTTTGTTTTATGTTTTATTTTTGAATTAAAAATATAAAAAATAAGAAAGGTACCAATTTTCACATACCGGTAAATTGATCACTTCTTCACATCATAACTGGGAGCGGTAGCTTAGTGCATCAACTGATGTCACTGCAGCGCCTCTGATCGGGAGGTCCTAGGTTCGAGTCCTGGCGGCGGCCGAATTTTCGACACTAGCTTTTCAGCTAGGTCGAATTCAGTCGCTGTCTGGAGGAGAATTGTAGCTGCCAGCTGCTCTGATCGGTAGTTTTTCGTATTTTCTCCGATCAACATCAGGCGAGTGCCGGAGCAGTGCCCTACCAAACGGGCCACGGACTGCGCGCGATCTGTCCTTCATCTTTGTTGTCCTATCCTCTCCCCTTACACACACACACATACACTTACATGCACTACACTACCACGTGTTCCGGGAGACAGGTCGGGAGCTTACAGCTTGTCCCGGCTGTGGCGGTGGCCCGCTGGTGGGAGAGTCCTGGTTAGGGGGATACCCCACTAGCCGACGGTAGGTCGGCGCCGGATCTGGCCATCCAGCGGGGGAAGATCACCGCCATCTCCCAAGAAAAAACATGCACTACACTAACGGGACTAATGACTAAAGCAGTTGACGCGTCCGGAAACACTCAATCAATCAATCAATTCGCATCATAGTGACGAAAGAAGAAATATAAGTTTTGTATCGATAAATGTAATAGTTTATTTCATATTATTTAATGGTATAAAACTTTTTTTAAAGTTCTTATTGTTTTCGAACAATTGTTTTGTCAATTACATCTTATCTTTCAATTAATAAATTGTGAAAAATGTAAATTTCTGATGTAAAACACAGGGATTTTCCTCCTTATTTAAATGAAACCATCCCACACGAACGTTAAAGTTATCTAAATCAGTTTTAAAATCATTGATATTTAAAACCATGGGTTTCGGGTTATGTATTATTAACATTTCAACATTACATAACTCACTAATTTTCTTTCATCTTTATATATTTGGTTGGTCTTCAATATTTTCCTTGTCCTCTCTATATTTTGCATCAGCATATTGACATTTCATTTCACATATTCCATTCTGTCTCCGATAAATACAGGAATTTCATTACTGCCAGAGATTTATTGAACCCGACGGCTCTCACTTCTGTGCTACGCAGTTCATTTTTATTTTCCTCTTTAGTGCGTGTTTGTTACTGCTTTCTAACAAATTCTTCTGGTGCTACCGTCCTCTCAGAATTCTCCATATTTTTCAAAATTTCAAATGTCTGTCTTAATTTTTGTTGTGAAATCTAATATTTTTATTTTCAAATCATTTAATTTCACTGTTTCTGTTTAACGGTTTTATTAATTTTTATCATTTTTTTCTTTCAACTACGCAGAACACTTTTACCATTCGCATTTCCCACTACCGCATTATTTCAACTACATTTCACACGTTCAACTCTTTCAATTAACATCAGATCAACATCATCGTTTATTGTCTATAATTTTTACCACAGATTTATCGCCCCTTTTCACCTTCTTTTACCAAATGGCTCTCTTTCCGAGACTTCTCCTCGCATCTCAGAAGAAAAGAATCACATCCACCTCCTGTTTATAGCATTTCTGCCTCGTCTCTAGATTTACACACTCCATTTCCTCCTGTGAAGCCTTCGCGTTCTGCACGAAGAGAGTTTCTCTCTCATTTCCCTCCGCCATTTCCCAGTGCAGACTGGCTATGGCGGTTTCCTCGTCTTTGCTCAGAACGAATGTCTTGCAATGACACTACTTTTTTATTTAGTTTTTGTAAAAAAACAGGCAAAAGAGTATGTGACGTTTGGGGGAGAAGTACATTCTGCATGCGTTTTATTGATCTCCAGAATATCTCCCCAAATATTTTACTGTACATAGTTAATTTGGTTGTTTAATGATTTCGGGCGCGTCAACAATTCAGGTCATTAGCCCCGTAAATGTAGTGCATATTTTTCTTGGAAGATGGCGCTAGATGGCAAGATCCGGCGCCGGCCTACCGTCGGCTAGTGGGCTTTCCCCCTAACCAGAACTCTCCCACCAGCGGGGCACCGCTCCAGCCGGAACAAGCTCTAAGCTCCCGACCGGTCTCCCGGGATATGTGGTAGTGTAGTGCATGTTAGTGTAAGTGTAGGAGAAAGCACGGAAAACTACCGATCAGAGCAGCCGGCCACTAGACTTCTCCTCCAAACAGCGACTGAATTCGACCTAGCTGAAAGGCTAGTGTCGAAAATCCTGCTGCCGTCGGGACTCGAACCAAGGAGCTCCCGGTCAGAGACGCTGCAGTGACGTCAGTTGATGCACTGAGCTACCCTGTTACATAGTTGTACTACGAATAAAGTTGCAACAAACTTTTTTTTTCAACGATTGAAAACTATAAATATTTGTTTCCATGTAATAGGAAACGTATTTTCATCTGCTAACGAATTAGATATTGCTTTATTTTTAATGGAATTGCTGAGAATAGCTCTAATCCTCTCGCTACTGGCGAGAGAGAGCGCAACAAAACGTGCGCAGAGTAAAGCTAAATTTATATCCAGGAACAAAAGAAGGGCTCATTGGAAACTGGAGGAAAACGTTTTTGATTTTAGAGCCATTGAACCGAAGTTGTAATACAATAATTGGAGTTGCACAGTACGATTGTTAGTGTCAGAAATTGTTTTTTATTACTATTCTGTACAAATGATATCTAATGCAAGTATACCATTACTAAAATATAACTTTTTATTTTGGTGGTCAGTATCTCAGTGTACAGGAACAATTAAGCGCGAAAATGTTTTTATTTTCTATTTAAACTTGTGTAATAATTCTATTTTTTTATTTTATTTGCCAGTGTGTTGTGAAGTAACGAACTTGTATTTTAGGCGGATTTCTTGAAGAAGGCTATTAATAATGATATTGCTTGAATATAATTCTTACGGCGTGCATTGAAAATACAGTTATGTGTATTGCATGAAAATGTTTCCATCCTTGAGTAAGTCCTATTTCAGAAACATTGATTGGTACTATAACCCGTTGATCATCACATGTCGCGACCATCAAATGTCGATCGTTCCCTCGTGAGAGTGGAACATCTCTTGTTATGGAATGAAATTTGCATTCGAGGCCATATCACTGCCAGACACTGTTAAAACACAAAATCAAATACGATCTCAATCTTCATCTAAATGTCACGTATCACTCTGTGATCTGACATTCGCTCGCTGCTATCAACATTTATGTCATTTTGTGTAAACAATTATACGTTTTCGTAGTTTACTTTTACTTCTACTACTAAGTACTTGCGTAATTTACTTTCATAAGTACTTGGAGCTTGCGAGTTTCTTTAGGATAAAACAAAATCTAGTTTTTTACCGGACTTTCCTCGAAATTCTCTGACGTTTTTAACTAACGAAAAATTCATCAATAACTATTAATAGTGTGATGTAAATAGTTTAACCACAAAAATACCCGTCTTGTGATGAAACAAGAAAAATATTTTTAAAGTGATTGAGTAAGAAATGTTAATTTGGTGTCACACCAAATAAGAGAAGCTGAGGTAATGGGAATCAGCGGTAAATTATCAATAAATATTTTAAACAAACCACATTGGAAGGCAGAAATATATGCTTCTACACACTAATAGGCATGATAACTACCGCCAGTTGATCGTCGCAACCAAAGAAAGCTTACATCGCGATCGTACCAGGAAAGTAGTAGTTGATGTAAAGTGCTCTAAAAAATAAGATCTTACTCATGTGAACTTGGAGATTTCTGGAAGAATTAAAATTTGTGAGAAGGAAAGTACTTCAACAAATCATTTGATACCAGTTGCGATTAACAAAATTAATTTTAAACATTCTAAAAAAGTTTATGTGTAGTTAGATAAAAATATGCTAGTGGGTAATGGTGGTGAGCAACTCTCATTACTGCAGCGTGACTGCCATTGCCCCAAACAAAATCATTTATTGATCTGAATGAGTTTAAATAGCACACCAGTGCTATTTATACATATAGCATAGACAAGAACACACACACACAAGAATATCTGGACGAATGACGAATTCCTTGAATGGTTCAAACACTTTCAAAGCCTTACTCGACCAAGTGCCCACGTGCTGCTGACTGTGAACAACCTTGGGAGTCACTTTATTTGGGCTCCTACAATTATTGTAAACAAAATAAACACCGTTTGAAGTAATAATATGTCCACTTTGCGTCATATTTCTAACACATATCTCAAACACAAGCTTAATAACTAATGTGTGTTATACATGTACATACTTGTTCATAGAAACAATTCATACTGTTTTATATTGCAAAAACAAAAAATGACCCTCGTGACCCCCACTTCCCCTAAGTGTTGAGTCGACCAAGAACTTCTCTTTATTATTATTATTATTATTATTATTATTATTATTATTATTATTATTATTATTATTATTATTCATGTCCACCCTTTCAAATATATCCAAATATAATAATATAATGATTTATATATTCAAACAGTACGTTCTCCACAATTTAGTCATAATCTTAATTTTTTCGAGAGTTCAGCTTAATTGAATTTGCAAACGCACTAGCCCTTATAATTTTCTTTAAATTTTGTATTTTAAACACATTCCTATGAGTTGATAAGCCCATTGGTATCTCTTAACACCAACAATGTAAATAGCATTAAAGTTGCGGTGAATCGTTCTTTACATGTCACTTTACGATAAACTGCTTTGTGCCTCTGCTTTGTGCACTTGAAGGCAGTTAAATAAAAATCTTATTTTGAATGCTTCCATTAAGATTGGGGAAAAAAATTTTTTAGAATTTTATTTATTCGAATATTATGTTTTTAATTTTTTGGAGGTGATTTATTTTCTTTATTGTTTTATTTTATGTCGATTTTTATGCCGTTTTTTATATGAATTCGTGGAACATTATATAGGATGTATAAAATTATATAGGTTCTCACTTTGCATAATTAAATAGAAGAAATGATTCATTAATTGATACTTAAGTGCAACAATCACACATTGCATCCAATTAATATTATTCACTTGAATCGTCCATCTAATTAATTTTTTAATAATACGTTTCTTATTTTTCCTTTATTTGAAATTAAAGATCTTCTCTACTCCTTTGTCTATAGTTTCTTCTAATAAAATAATTTTAAATACTTATTTCACTGGTCTTGATTTTTACAAATAATGGATATGATTTCGTAGTTGTAGACATGAGCATAAATTAACGTTATGTCACCTGACATAACCATAGATCTCACTATAGAATATAATTACTTTTTGAAGTTTAGTTAGGTCCTGAAGTACTAATGAGAAAGACACAAATTTCATTGGCAAGTATTAAGTTAAATCATTTACACTTTGACGTAGTCACTGTGAACAGTGAGACATCTTCCATTCCGGTTGACAGGTGGTCAAAGGTTGCCGGAACCATGTCAAGTAATGTCTTCTTGCGTTCAATTGTACTTATATGCACGAGTTTCTATATTGAAAACGTTGAGGTGTACAGTCATTATTGATGTGGATTTACAGCAGAAAACCCGTCCGCGTGTTTCAACGCAATCACAACCACCGCGCGTTTTCTGCGTCGCGTCTTCCAAGTCATCTTCACCCACCGCTCGCTTACCGTCCTCCCGCCTCCGTCTCCGCCCCCGTTGCCGCATTCGAGGCAAGATTGCATATAAATTGCTTTCATTTCTGGAATATTAACATATTTACCTGAGCTTCGCCTCGACGACTTCATCGCGGCTTGCAATTTTCGACCCTCCGTGAGAGTTTAGGTAGAGGGACGTCGAAAAAGTCATGCGCTCGAGGTGGAACGGCGGCTGATCATTTCCATATCCCACCTGTATGCTTGGAAACAAGGAAGCAAAATAGAAAAATACTAGCAATGCACTGTTTGAATCCTGAAAAGTATTTTGATTTGATAATTGGAATCAGAGTGTTTTTTTGTTTTTTTTTTAAGGTTTATTTAAGGTCGCTGCAACATCTAAGGTCATTAGTGACCACTATTGCTGTTAACGGTATGGTAACTATGTGGATGCAACGACATGGTGATTGATGATAAGGGGTGAAAGGACGAACACAAATACAACCATGCCCGAGGCGGGACTCGAACACGCGACCCGTCGGTCCGAGATCACTACGACACTACTGCCTTAGCGATCTCGGCCACCGGGCCGGCAGACTGTTCTTCTTTTAGGGTGTCAATCAAAAAACGTTCTGGAATTCCGGAGAAATTCTGGGAATTCTAAACTGAGAATCCAAGTAAACCCTGTGAGATTTTGCGAATCCGAAACTTATATCAATGTTAGAAAATTCTATCATAATGAACCCCGGTAATCCCACTTACTCCTCGTAAGAAATTTGAGAATCCCAGAATACTCAGCAAATTGAGGAATTCTAACGCCAACAGATCGCAATTTAAATTCAACGATTTGGGACAAGTCCTTGCAAATATTAAATATTATCACACAATAATTACAAATTCTAATAAATACTACGAATTCCTGAGTATTCTGAAAAATCTGGTGCATTCAAACAACTCCAACAAATTCTAAAACCATCCATTCACGTTACTACGATCAATTCTAAATAATACGGCAAATCCAAATCAAATTTTTTTGGAGAATCAAAAGAATCAATCAATAGAAAACTTAGAAATCGTTAGGCAACCTGCGAATCCTAAAGCAGGTTTCAAGTTCTGTCACTGAATTACCCGCAAACAACGGACGACTGCCGGAGAGGGAAGGTGGGGATTGGACAGAAAATGAACTTGAGAAGGATACGGCGAAAGTGACACGTGGATGCTAGGAACCCAAAATGAGCAGGGCGGTCTTCTTAATTGCATTTGCCACTCATTCAGCCCAGCTACTTTTACCCCCTCCGCCCTCTCTGCCATTCACCTCCCACTACCCACTGCCAATCGCCCAGTTCCTACCGCTCACTGCCTCTTTCCACTGCCCACTGCCCATCGCCACTTTCCACTGCCCATCACCCACTTTCCACCGCCCACTGCCCACCGCCCACTGCCCACCGCCCACTTTTCACCTCTCACCACCCACTTTCCACCGCCCAGTGCCCCTCGCCACTTTCCACTGCCCATCACCCACTTTCCACCGCCACCCTGCCCTTTCCACTGCCCTCCACCGCCCATCGCCATTTTCCACGCCCATTCGCCGCCCCCGCCCCCCGCCACCCTCCGCGTTTGCTTTCCTCTCTCACCCTTGGACCCGCCCTTCACCCTGCAACCCAACCACTTTTCCCTCCTCTCCCTCCAACCTCCATCTTCCACTCGCACCACGCATCCCGCCCGATGCCCGTCGCTAACGCGGTTACGCCCACATAATGGAGGCCGCGACGCGACGCGAGCCCCGCGCGCCAATTGAATTGGCTCATTTATGATGAACGAATGGCGAGCGCTCTTCGCATGCGTCTCGGGCGCCCCAGCAGGGGCTGCGGAGAACTCGGGAATTGCAGAGCTACTTCACTCCCCAATATGAGGACCTCGTTTTTGATTGATTGATTTTTTCGTGTTTCCGGGCGCGTCAACTGCTGTGGTCATTAGTCCCGTTAGTGTAGTGCATGTTTTTTTCTCGGGAGATGGCGGTGATTTTCCCCTCGTTGGATGGCAAGATCCGGCACCGACCTACTGTCGGCTAGTGGGGTTTCCCCCTAACCAGGACTCTCCCACCAGCGGGGCACCGCCCCAGCCGGGACAAGCTCCCGACCGGTCTCCCGGAATATGTCGTAGTGTAGTGCATGCTAGTGTAAGTGTGTGTGTAAGGGGAGCGGATAGGGCAAGGAAGGGAAAGGACAGATCGTGCGCGGTCCGTGACCCGTTCCGTAGGGTACTGCTCCGGCATTCGCTTGGTGTTGATCGGAGAAACCACGGAAAACTACCGATCAGAGCAGCGGGCCGCTAGAATTCTCCTCCAGACAGCGACTGAATTCGACCTAGCTGAAAAGCTAGTGTCGAAAATCCTGCCGCCGTCAGAACTCGAACCTAGGACCTCCCGGTCAGAGGCGCTGCAGTGATTTCAGTTGATGCACTGAGCTACCGCTCCTGGTAGGAGCTCGTCTCATTGAATAATTGGGTTCTAAGTTTTGGGTGTGACTTACACAAGATTAATATGGAAGAAACAGCACTGAAGTGTTATTTAAAAAATGTTTTTATTATATTTTATTCTTCGAATCACGATCAATTTTTTTTATCACGAATTGTTGACAATTTACAAATAAAACTCTCTGTGTGTGACACTGCTTGATGGATTACTCCCCACGTCTGCATAAAACAGTTTGCACATTATGACATACAAAATAAATTAGTATGACACGTTATCGCCGTGCAAAATTAGAAAACGATGCGTTCAAGACCTTTAAACCCTGGAACCTGGGTGCTTTTGTGGGGAGAAGAAATTTTTGGGGGTCATGTGGAAAAATAAAAGAGGACCGGTGAGGCCCGAATTGCTCTTACATAGTATTTTACAAAATTAAACCATTTTGAACATTCTTTTGCATTTTTGGAAATTTTATTGTGGTATCCTCTTAAACAGCCTGGGTGGTCAAAGTGTGAAGAAACGTGAAATCTCTGTAAAATAAAGTTTTAGGAAAACTAAGTAATCTTTGCTGATAAAAGTGAAGGGAAAATTTGATGTTGTGTGCACTTTAATTTTTACTCTTAGCAATATTAAAATGTCTATTACCCTACAGTATCGAGCAAATAGTGCTGTAAGGCACTGTCCAAAGGTTGTATGTTTGATTTGGCATCCAAAATGTTCTCAGTATTTGGACGATCACTTCTAGTACAGTAAATATGGGAGAAAATCGTTATGATAAAACGCGATATGCCAATTATGGAGATAACGTACTGGAGTCTCATTAAATCTATCCTAAAGGTATACAAAATTTAAAAAGTATTTTTTTTTTGTAATTTATCATGAATTAATTTTCATTAATTTTCCGAATCATGCGAGATCTTGGATATTCTTAGAATAATGTACCGTACTAGATTTTCAGTTAAAAAATACGCACTTACATTAAAATAATGTCATAAAAATACATTTCGCATTTTAATTTTGACAAAACAGTGTTTAAACATCGAGTTTGTGATGTTACGTTTACGCTCTTATTTTAATGGTTCAAATGTGATTGAACTCACATTAAACGACATCGTGTGTGTCCAAATATTATCAGTTTAAGTTCACTTGCATTTATGTGATTTATTATCACAAAAATACTGATTAATCTCAGAAAAGGTTTCTCAAAGTGCTCGTGTGATAATGTGTTTTTAAAACACTAAATATTTTCATTATTTGTCACTGCTTTCGGAATTATAGCCTTCTCACAAAAGTGTCACAAAAATGTGTTTATTATCAAAGCAAAAACATTCGCAGAATGCTTCTCTGCGTCTCATACTTATTCCTCTAGTATTACATTTTATCGCTGTCTTTGTGAGTCATCATAAAGCACATCAACCCAACGAGAGTCATAACATGCAGTCTTCGCCTCGCCTTCACGATACGTTCCCGCCTTAATGGTCTCTTTTAACCTCTCATCGTCCCCCAACTTCCTCCTCGTATCGGGGACGCAGCCTCGCAGCTTGTTGTTTCTGCTACCACCGCCATTTCTGTTAGCGACACCTCTCGGTCAGACTCCTCTGCCACAGTCTCATTTCACACACGCACTCACACACACACACACACGCACTCATACACACACCCACACGCACTCACACACACCCACACGCACTCACACTCTCACACGCACTCACTCACTCACACACTCATGCACTTCAGGCTCCCCAAAACACTCTCACATGCTCTCACACGCTCACTCACACATACACACACATCGCCACTTCTCTCAAATCCACTTCTGCGACAACCATCCGTGATTTGATTAATTCGTGTTTTGGGGTGCGTCAACGGTTAGGGCCATTAGTTCTGAAAATGTAGTGCATGTTTTAAGTCGAGATGGCGATGATTTTCCACCAATGGATCACTCGGGAACATACACGTCGGCTTCGAAATTTCCTCAACCCGTTATCTTCCATCAGCCGGAACTCCCGACTGATCTCACCACATGTGTGGTAGTGTAGTGCATGTAAGTATCAAGGTGTAAGTGTGTGGGGTGAAGATAAGAGAAGGAAGAAGGAAAGATCGCGCGCATTTTGTGGCTCGTTTATTAGGGTCCTACTCCGGCATTCGCCTATTATTGATAGGAGAAACCACGGAAAACTACCGATCAGAGCCGCTGGCCGCTAGAATTCTCTCCACCAGTCTGCGATTGAATTCAACCTAGCTACGTAGCTAGGGACAAAAATCCTTCCATCGTTGGGACTCGGACGAGTCACTGCAGTAACATGAATTGATGCCCTGAGTGGCCTAAGACGGTTCGCGTCACCGTCACCTCTATCTTGCCACCAGCAAAATCCTCCATCGTTTTTTTTATTTATTTTATTTATTTTACGTCAAAAAACAGTTAAAAACTGCGTATGACGTGCTATGGGGAAAAGTGAATTGTGTGCACATTTTCAAAATTCTGTGATCCCTACACTAAGTCATATACTACTTAAATTTTGAATTTTTGAAAGGGAGAAAAAAAAAACAAAAAAATCCCATGTAATAAAATCTATTTTCAAGGATAAACAAGCAATAAATTTTGAATCGTTGCCGCTCCCATCTCTGGCGCCTCATGGCGCCGCGACGTCGCAAACTTCCCCGTGGGCAGTGCGGGTCGCATCGCGCTGATTACGTCTTACCGCCATGAATTTTGCATGGGCGCGTGGAGGCTGCTGCGGGGGCGGGGGCGGGGCCGGGCGGTGCGTGGGTGGGTGGGGGTGGAAGGCTGTCGGGGCAGGACGACCGGCGCGCGCTGTCTCGTGTAATATGCATCAGCCTCCGCCCCCATCCCCCCACTGCCCTCGCCCACGTCGGTGACAGGGTCGCCGCTCCCACCACACCTCTCCCATCACCGTCGGTCAGTCTCCTCCACCGCTCCCACCATTCCTACCTCCCACGCCTCCACCACCCTCGTCTCCTCACTGGTCATCCCCACCCTTGCTATCAATCCACAGCTCCCCCTCCAACCTCTCATTCGTCTCAGTGCTTCGTCGCCTCCACCCACCCACTGCTACTAACTTCATTGCCGTTACCGCGTGCTTAGCTCTCTCATATACCGCCTATTACTTTTCTCTCCATACCCTCAGTGTCGGTGCTGATCAAGTCGTCATCTCCGTCGCTGTCATTGCTGCGGTTCCACAGTGACTACTGCTAGTTTTGTCCACGCCCATGTTATTGACGCCTTTTCTGAGACCTCGTAAGTGGTACCCTCTTGGTTGCCTCCACCACTTCCTCTGCTTCAGCATTCGCATCTCCTCCCATCCACATTTTCTCCTTCTTCTTCTTCTCCTCCTCCTCCTTCTTCTTCTTCTTCTTCTTCTTCTTCTCCTCTCCTTCTTCTTCTTTTTTTTTCACTCTCGTTCCTATTCCGTCTTCTCCGTTTCCTCGAGTGCCTCCTACTCTTCTATTTGCTGTGCCTCCGCCTCTACCTCCATGGTCGTGGCTTTCACACACTATCACCGCCGACGTCACCTCTTTCGCCCTCCCCTACTGCCTGTGTGCTGCAACAAATTTGAACGCGTTTCCCGACGCGCGGCCCGAACGCTGCCCTGCAGATGGCGTCTTAGGGGCGGGGAGGGGAAACGGGCAGCGACACGTGTCAACTGCTGCGACGCAAAAGTAAAGCGACAGCAAACTGCGAGAGTTGGTCGTGAATTTGTGATGCGGGCGAAATGGAATTTCGGTCCGATGTTTGCAAATGTGGGTTTTCAAAATAATCGTAGTTGAATGTCTACCCACGAATATCACGAAGGAAGTTTACTCCTCAACAAATGGATCGGTACAAACGTGATAATTATAGAAATATACTTTTGTATCTAGTATCAATAGTGAGATTTGTCACATAGTCGCCACATATAAAATCATGTTGCTAGTAAAATTACATCTCGAAATTAACTTTATAGAATTATGAAAATCGACGTGCGAGATTTTTAATATGCCTGTTTTTTCAGTTATTTATATTCGAAAACAAGGGACAGTAAGGTAATTGTAGAATAAGATATTTAGACAATATTGTAATCATTTGGTTATACTTTGCTGGTGACGCTTATGTTTCAGCAAAAAGTTATTCTCACAATTTTATTGCAATAGCATTTTTTGTGCATTCACTGTTTCCACTGCGAGTGCATTTTGTATTTCATGAGAAAGAATAAGAAAGCCAGAACGCCAAGAAAATATGTGATTTTGTGATACAATACGTTGGTTGAATCAGAAGTGTATATACACTGGCAATCAATACTTTGAAGAGTTGTGATCATTCGAACATGAAAAATGTGTTTTACAGGTAACAACAATACCTCATTATTCTTTCTCTCGCATTTTCCTTTCTTTCCCATTTTACTTTCTTTTGCAATATTGTTGCCTTCACTGTACCTCATGTAAATGAAACCATACTGATACATTCTTGAACAAATATAAAATAGTATGAAATTCATCGACGGTAACAAAATTATCTTCAGTGTGTTACTTGAAATTGAAATTTTACTTCTGGAAACAACAATTAAATATATTTTATGGGCATGTTCAGAATTCATTTGAAAACTGAAATGTTCTCTAGTAGTACTATTTCTCTTGAATTAATATGACGTTAATACAGCAGAAAGCCTCTGGGGTGTCTCATAGATTACGTACTAACTTCCCGTGGTGGGAGGGGAGGGGTGAATAAGAAACGGAGGGGAGGAATGGGAGGCGAGAGAGAGTGCTGTGCCTATAAACTTTCTGCCATTTAATAAACCTCGCACAGCGACTCAAGGCGTGGTGTGACCCGGATTATGATCCCCGGTCAGACTAAAAATAGTTGTAGATTTCCTATAAAATCGTCACAATTTCAGTAGCTGTATGACGAAGAAACACTCAGGCAAGCGGAGTTTGCTAGTTGCAGTGAAAGGAATACATTATGTTCGCCACATATCTTCCTTATCCCCAAGCATATAAAATAAACTAGGCCCTTGCGGGACACCGTTAGCTAGCTGGCATAGTCGGAAAATGCTAAATACATTTATACACACAACAAATACACTCATATGAATACATACATAATTCGACAGAAAAGATATTGAACAATTGATGTAAGGTTAATACCATTCTTACCTCCTCTTTCCTTTATTGCGATTCCCCTTTTCGGGAAAAACGATAATTCCCTCATGCATGATGGACGCCAGCCCTGTCCAAGGAGTCACAAGGAGAAGCGAAAGCCGGGCTAAAGGGTTCCGGCACCTCCTTCGCCCTTTGTAGCGCCTGTCCCTTAAACATTAACGGCCCACCGACGCACCGCGCCGAGAGGGCGTCGTTAAAAGTACAGCACTGCTTCAGCAGTTGGCTCCCGCCGCCTCTTTGCCGGAGTTTTTGAAAGGAGGACTCGCCCAGACGCCCCCGTCCTCAGTTCAACCTTTTGTGTTTCCGGTTGAGCTATTCTCCGAGCAGTCGTCTCCCGCAACTATTAATGTGAGACATTTTGAAATTTTTCGGTCCGCGGGGATGACGAAATGAAACTTTTTCCACTGCAACTTGGAATTGGATTTGCTTTTATCTTGCAGTCTTATTTCATTAAAATAATTGCTTTTCTTACTACGACCTTATGTTTTCTTAATTCAATAAGTTGTCATACAATGTAGGCTTTCACGGCCGGTTTCTACATTATTTGACATTTCCGGGTTTGTAGGCCGTGGTGTAACGAAAACGTATGGACAAGTCTCCGTTAGACTACGGCCTACAAACCCGAAAATGTCAATCAACGTGTTGTGTTTCGCTTGACGTGCATTATTAAAGGACATTATTTTTTTATTTGATATGAAAGATTAAACTAACTTTATATGCGAGTTCCAATGAAGCTTGTTTTACCCAAAGACTCTAAAGGTTCTTATCTGACTCGATTACTTTCTAATTTCTCTTAAAATTAATCCGAAATTATGTTATAAACGTTTGAAGGGCATATTCAATTTATAAGTTGGCAGATGGTGATGCAATAAACGAGGCCCTACGAATAAACACGTGCCAAAAGTCTGTGCTTTGTGTTTTATAGCTGGTTAAATTCACAAATGAGGAAAAAAAACTTTCACGAGAAATCGAGAGTGTTTCAAAATAAGTTATGTCATTAGTAATATATGCAAAGTACACAGTGAGTTACTAAAGTAGAACAAGTAATTGACATAAGAAGAAAGAAATTACGTAAAATCCTAAGATAATGTTATCAGAATAGAAAGAATATGCATAAAGAAAGACATAGTATTCCGTCCATAGGGATCGTTTGGTCTACTTTGTCTCGATTCTCCCGAAAACGTTTCAGTATCCTTTTTTCACCCACATTTCCGTCAAAGAAACCTTTGCTTTATGGTCGACAATCTCTTTTCGTTCAGCGAACAAGGATCTCGAAGTGCCTGCCTCTACAGAATTTCCTTTACGATGCCGCGGCGACTTAATTTCCGCCCGGGGCCAAATTTTAAAAAAAGTGCCATTGTGCGCCGCCTCCGTGTGTAACCTGGGATATGAAGGGCAAATGTAGGGGCGGCCCGCGGGGCGGCGGGCGGAGTCGGTTGCGACAAAGGGGGCCGTGAGCGTGAAGCAAGGTGAAAGAGTCGATGGGATGAAAGCAGACCCTTCCTAAGCCACTCTCCTTGTCGAAATGTAGTAGAAGCAAAGTCGGCCAGGCCGACTCGGCATCTTTCCGTCCTACATCTGCTCCAATGGTATTTGTGAAATGTTTCTTTCTGGTTCTTTCCAATTACTAACCTTTCTGGTTATTACTCTTCTTGGTGTGGCAGGGAGGACTTTTTGACAAAGAGCTGAAGCATAAGAATTCATTAAACGAGGAATGGAGAGTTGGAGCATCAACTGCTATAGTCATTAGTCCCGTAAGTGTAGTGCGTGTTTTTGCTCGGGAGGTGGCGGTGATCTTCCCCCGCTGGATGGCGAGATCCGGCGCCAACCGACCGTCAGCTAGGGGGGTTTCCCAAACCAGGTATCTCCCACCGGCAGGGCACCGCCTCAGCCAGGATAAGCTCTAAGTTATTGATGGGTCTTCCGGCATGCTTGGTATTGTAATGCGTGTTAGTGTAAATGTGTGTGTATAAGGTTGAGGATAGGACAAGGAAGAGGTAGGAAAGATCGCGCGCGGTCTGACGCCCGCTTTCACCGCTTCAGTATTCATCTGGCATTGATCAGAGAAACTACAGAAAACTTCCAAACAGAGCAACCGTGGGCCAGAATTCTCCTCCAGGCAGGGACTAAATTTTACCTAATTTGATCCCAGGCGACTGGACTTTATTGACTATTATTGTATCTTTATTAAAAATAGTCAACACAGGCTGTATAGTTTGATATAAACTGGGTAGGAATTTTTTTTGTCGAACTTGTTTTTGTTAATCACGGAGGATAAATCATGGTGGATCCTAGCCGTCGACTTGAAAATGTGCAAGTAAAGCGAGTCAAATGAGCCCTATCAAGTTGTCGATTCTTTTTTATATCTTCCATTTTTGGAGTAGCTATTGCGGTACAGTCACGGCCCCATCAGTTTCCACAAACCTTCTTGCGACCACACATTCCAATTCCATCCATTTTTTTCACGAATAACTTAGTACTATACCTCTGACAAAACTGTATATTAGAATTCACCGCGCCTTCCACGCATCTCCGTCCGTTCCTTACGACGGCTAATCATCCTCTGACCACCCTCGACTTTTTCGAAGCGCTTCCTTTCACAAAAAAAAACAGTCGACGGTTCTCCTTACGCTGTATATCCTTTCCATTTCCAATTCCCCCTACTAATTATACACTACTAAATGTTTTTAGAAATTCGTATCATTTCCGAAATGTCCATATATTGTAGTATTCTTTTGACTCGTACACGAATATTCTTTCAATTTCTAAATGCGATGTCTCGCCGCTCGTCATGCTTCAAAAACACTTGACGGCGCTCTCCTCCCATGGTGCCATTACTAAAAAATGTTTATAATGTATCTTTTTGCATGACGGAATCATTACAGTACCTCGTCGTTCAAAATATCGAGTGAAAAAATGTAGTTCACTATACAAGTTTCTTTTCAGCTAGAGATGATATTTATCAAGGTTATCAAGTAATACCAAGAGGGCGTGCCAGCCTCCGATAATAGGTAGGAGAGACAATAAGTAGCGGCTGTTTGCGTGCATATCACAGCTAATTATGTCGTTTAACCACCGGGAGCGGTAGCTCAGTGGACCAACTGTCACTGCAGCGCATCTAGGGGAAGACCGTACTAGCCGACGGTAGGTCGGCGCCGGATCTCGCCATCCGGCGGGGGAAGATCACCTCCATCTCCGGAGAAAAAATGCACTACACTAACGGGACTAATGACCGAATCAGTTGACGCGCCCGGAAACACGAAAAAATCAATCAATCAATCGTTTCACGGCTTATATTATCACTTTCGGCAGCCATGGGAAAGTGATAGAGCAAGGAGGATACAAGAGTAAAACAGATCAGAGCATTCTGACTATACAATTAATATCGAGATAATGTCATCGTCCAATTCAAGTTCTTTGGCGGTCTCTGCAAATCGAGATTCGCAACTAAAATCCACTGGCAAGAAATTGACACTTCGGTGGCCAACACGAAACTACATTCGCTTAGTCACCCTTCAAATACATGCCGTTGATCTCCCTCACCATTCATGTGTCCTCACTGAAAATATTTACAAATGTACCTACTGCAACAGTCTGGATCTTGCAATGTAGGATGACTCCTTACGAGTAAAGGGGATCCGTTCCGTAAATGAAGATCTTTAAAACTTCAGTTAATGAGTACCGTCATTAAAAGGTCAGAGTGTTTTATTAATTGTTATTGTGTATTTGTAATAATATACCTTTGGAGCGCCTATAGATATTCCGAGAAGAATAAATCAAGTACATCTCATTTTAAGAGTTCAAATTGGTGAATTGTACATTTACAGTTACGACATATGGGAAAAAGATTTATCTACTTTTTGTTGCAAGGACTCGGCATTAAGAATTTTCTGTCACATATTTGCCGAATTTAGGCGCATGATTAGAATTTTTCTTACGACGTAAGGCGAGAAAGTAAAAATGGATGCGAGAAATTAAGGGAAAAAGACCCAGTAAAATCATTCATGCATTACTCCTTAAATGTTAACATTAGGAGACAGCGAATCATAGTTCTTATTTGCTTTCTCTAATACAACTCTGGATGTTAAACGAAGTTGGTATGTTAACTACTAATATACATCGTTGCTTCTCAAGAGCATGTTTTGTTTGTTTTCCTGACCGAAATAATCATGAAAAAGAAGCTTCTATAATTTTTGTGGCAATCCTAGTGTAGTTTTTGTATTCCATAGATTTCTCTCTTTTCAGCAACGTAATAATGCCTTTGTCTCGCGTGTTGGAGCGTACTCATTTTAAAACCTCATCTGCTGAGTTGAGTACCCCGAGAAGACTAGGAAAAGAGATTTTCCTTATGTTCAGGAAGAAAGGAAGAAGAAGAGTGACTGAATGAGAAGAAGTCACAAAGGTAAACTCACGACGAGGTGAGGAAGGCTTTTCGGAGATGCACTCTATATAACTGGATTTCAAGAGAGCGCAAAATATGAAATCTTCTGAAAGCCACGTCAACCACATTTTTCTAAGCAATGAATGGTTTTGATGTAGGAAGTAGTCCAAAATATACGTTCTTGAGATTAATATGAAAAGTGGAATGAGAATAACCATTCAGGGGGAATGAGAATTGTTAGTTAATGATATGTATGAAATTCGAGTATTGATACATAGTTAACAAACATATTTTTCCATGTTTATATCTTTCTAAAAGTATAACTATGGATTTGATGTAAAAATATTCCTATTAATGTTGTTAACTGTCAATTTGCCATGTCGAATGTTCAATCAATTAGAAATCGCTAAGAAAGTGAAATATAAAAGGAAAAATTTTGGAAACTGAAAAAATGTATGCAAACAATTGTCAATAAAATCAAACGATGTGGGATGTGGCATGGTTGTCTCCAGAATGCCGTTTACTGTGATGTCTGGTTGACTAATGTTGGAGAACGATTATGGACTGTTTATTTCTTCAACAGTAACAAAGTAAATATCAAGTTCTTTTAGACAATATGAAAAGTTACCTTTTGTAACATTTTGGATTTTTTATAACGCAAAATGATTAGAACATTTTTGCTTTCTATTTTTCCTCATCGACCAGAAAAAAATATTAATTTCACCCTCTTGTGGAAGTTATGAATGGAAACGTATTTGGATTATTATTATTATTATTATTATTATTATTATTATTATTATTATTGTTGTTATTATTATTATTATCATTGTCATTATTATTATTATTACTATAACTTTTATTACATATTTTTCTTGAAACGCAAAACAAACTCCAGTACCTGAGTTCAGTGACAAACGAATGGATTGATAGAAGTTTCCAAAAGAACCCTTTTTGCTACACAAGACGCATAAAACGTACATTTCGGTTAAAATCCCAACATAAACTTTTCCATCATTACGTAAGATTCTACAAATTCTGTGTACACGCAAACATGAAGTACAATCGACATATTTACATAATTCAAAACGGATCTGGCGGAAATGACTGTTTCATTTGAAACTTGTTTAAAAATTAATTTTCTTCCCTTTCATCGCGGAATTTCCTTTGATAATTCTCTGGTACCTTCAGGGTTCAATAATTAAGACATTTTCTGAAGTTTGATATTTAAAAGTCCTTCGGGCGTTTCTTTCTGACATGAGGTATCAATCGTCTTCACAGAGCATTTTCAAAAACGGCTAATTTTACGTCCGCTCCACCACTTCTGTTTGATTAACCCGACCACTTCCTGTAATTTCTCAGTAGCCGTCTCCGTTCACTTCCATTAGATCCGCAATTCCACCCCTTAGTTGCCCCATTATCCACCCGGAGCGCTGCGTCCTTTCTTGGAGCGTGTTGCCGCAGCACCGATCTGTCGGGCGGATGTGATAATTACAGGCATCCGCCGCTAGGGGCGATAACATTAAGAAACTCATTTGTTCTGAAAATATATTACAATTGTTCTTTTAGCATTTAAGTCGTTCAACTTTTCTCGCCAGAATGCTCACCCTCTGTATTTTTTCTCGGTTTTTACGTTCATTCTCTCTTTCTTTCTCTCTCTTTCTTTCTCTCTCTTTCTTTCTCTCTCTCTCTCTCCCTCTCTCTCCTCTGTCTCCTCTCTCCTCTCTCTCTTTCCCATCGCTCTTCCTTTCCAACAGTCATTCTGTCTCTATTTCGAATAGTGATGTACAACACGACGAAATATGGAAAATCACACGTTCTTGCATTACTACAGGAGCCTTTCTACAACTCAATGCAACAGGTACACCATTATTATGAGAGTGGTGGATCAATAAACTTCGTGGTCTCAGGGATGTGATTAAGGGCAAGATAAGAACAAAATTGTTACGATCATTCCGTAGCTTGTTTAGTTGATTGATATTTTCGTGTTTCCGAGCGCGTCAAGTGCTAAGACCATTAGTCACGTTCGTGTGCATGTTTTTATCGCGAGGAGGTGGCGGTGATCTTCCTCCCCTGGCTGGAGAGATCAGGCCACGACGTAGAGGGGCGTGCTGAGATTTTCCTTAACATTCCGTCACTCGCGCGGCCATTCGTGACACCAGTACTCGCGCGTTGGACTCCGTCCAACACAACTATTAAGGAGTTTATTTTTCTCATTAACATAATTTATACATTTTTTTATATATCTGTGCTTATATTATAATTGAATAGACCATGGAAAGATAGGTAAATAATTAGTTGCAAACCATTTTGAAGATTTTATATTTCCGTCACTCGCGCGGCCATTCCTAGCACGAGCACTCGTGCGTTGGAGTACGTCCAACGCCCGCATTAATTAGTTATAACATTTATGTTTTTGCGCATTAACGAAGAAAAATGCATGAACACATTTAAAATATTAAACATTCTCATATTGCAGAAAAAATATCATTTTTATCAATTATACAAAAACAGCGTTATATACGCCAGTACCCACATGTTGGATTCTATCAAACAGGCACTAAGATTTTACTTTAGGGTATAGCGACACTACGCAAAATAGAGATAAGAAGTTTATCGACATCCTTCTCAGATACAATTCGTGGAATAGAAGCATTGTTTTTTTGCGTGGAAGGCTAACATTCCTTTCTTAGCAAGAAAAGAAACTTATGTTTGACTCTATCCAACAGCGCGAGTGACGGAGTGTTAACCTGGTATTTCCCACTTGCGGGACACTGTCCCAGCCGGGACAAGCTCTAAGCTTCCGACTGGTCTCCGGCATATGTGGTAGTGTAGTGCATGCACGTGTAAAAGTACGAAAGTAAAGGGGGAGGTTGGGATAAGGAAGAGGAAAGGAAGATATCGCGCGATCCGTGGTCCTTTTGTAGAGGTACTGCTCCGGCAATCGCCTGGCTTTGATCGAAAAAGCCACGGAAAACTATCGAACTGGGCAGCGAGCCCCTAGAACTCACCTCCAGACTGGGGCTAACTTCATCAAAGCTATCAACTACCATCGTGGCTCGCATCCTAGGACCTCCCCGCCAGAGGCATGAGTTTGTTCTGGGCCGCCTCATACGATCCTTTGTTGATGTAGCCCACCAATATCACTCTGGAATTCTTTGCCGGAAAATAGTTACAAGGTGTCAGGACATGCGGTGTCTAGAATTCTCAACCATACAGTTCGTTCTTGCAACCAACTACTTACCCGTGTCGTTATACTACACCGTGCTCAAGGCGTACGTAGTGCAACTTTTTCACAATAACTACGTACGTTATCGCACTCGTATTTCACCCCATTTCTCACTCGGAGTCGTTTCTTGCAACTTCCGCTGCGGACTCTTTGGAGGCAGATTGCCTGGCATAATATATTAAGGGCTTCCCTAATATACGATAATGGGGTAATGATATGAACCCATTCGCTTTCTGACTCTCGCCCAGTACAATGAGGCTCGCCTTGCTCGCTTGTAATGCCTCTACTCCCTCCACATTGCTCTCTCTCTCTTTCTCTCTCTCTCTCTCTCTCTCTCGTTTTCCCTCATACCATTTCCTTCCTATTTCTAACTCACACTCTCACTCACTTTAACACTCTTACTCACTCGCTCTGTCTCTCACTCTCGCTTGACACAAGAGCATTTGTCAGAGTCACAAACATACCCACGTGCCCGCAGTACTGCCAATTGAATTTACAAATAACGGGGGTGGGGAATTTGGGGACAGGAAGTGAGTTCAGAACTCGGTCTTATAAAAGAAAATACAGAAGAAGAAACGTTTTGCGCTGTTTGATCCTGAATTAGAAAATATTGCTCCGTCGACCGCAAAGAAATTGATAGGAGAAACCTTGGAAACGAACGTTTAAGTTATCGCGGCCTTCAGAATTTTCTCCCAGGCAGTTAATCACACGACATTCTGGGGACACACGACCTACAGGGATGTTGGAAACGATGAAAATTAGAAAGACTGAAAGGAGAGAGCTTTCGAAACATAGCTAAGGGTTGTGCCAGCAATGCAAATAAGGTGAATGTCAGTTCCTGGATGGATGGAAACCGAAGGATAGGGAGAGTGGAGATAATTCTATGCGAGAGGCGTGAGAACAGCCAAAGTTGCTGGGTAGAGATAATTCTCTGTATATATGTTCCGTTCTCTCTTGTATTCAACTCAGTTTTTGTTTCAATGCACGATTCACAACCGTTATGTTCGTTATGTTTTTGTAATTTTTTCTATTCACATATATGTAATAATTAATAATTCATGATGTAGCATATTCATCAAGTAGTAAGACGTAATTAACGTGTTCTACAGCCTATAGATGAAAAATGCCTACAATCTACTAAGATATTTAGCTACATAAAAGAGTCATATGAAAAGTCACATAAAAAGACATAGTTATTAAATTATTGACTCTCAATAGCTGTGATTTTCACAAATGTAACCTCACTAATGTAGATCCACAGCTACACTTTGTCTTGTAATATATAAAGAAATCAGTGAAATGGGTTTAATAGTTAACGAGAAAACGAGGCATCTGTAACGAAAAACCATGTTTCGAGAAAAACGCTCCTTATGTTATTACTAGAAATAACCTATCATATTCGTTGTATTATTTTACGTATAAACAACCGGCCTCATATTGTAAATTTTGCTCTCTTTTGCTAACATTTAGTATCTGTTTTCTCTTCATTTTCTTGCTTTTTTGGCCACTTTCTCAGCTGTGATCTCAGCCGGGGAAGGGTGGACTGGATCAATTCTGGAGTTAAGATTTTTATTACTAAACGTATTTTCCGCATTAAATACATTGTTACTGTCAGCAGTCCTATTAATTAACTTTATTTTCTTTGTTAACATGCAAAAGTAATACTTAACTTTAAAAACAGAAGAATAACACGCCCGCGAAATTGCACAAAATAAATAAGATTATCGAATTTTAAGCTACGAAAACCACAGCTATTGAGAGTCAATAATTTAATAACTATGTCTTTTCATGTGACTATTTATATGACTGTTTTATGTAGCTAAATAGCTTAGTAGATTGTAGTCATTTTTCATCTATAGGCTGTAGAACACGTTAATTACGTCTTAATACTTGACGAATATGCTACAGCAGTAAGTTAAAAAAAGTTATATTATCTTATCAGTTTTATATTTTTTATAAAAATTTGTCTTTGTTTTAATATATCATTTTCATTGTCTATAAAATGATTTAGATGGTGATGATCAAGTTTTTGTCAATTAGAGTTTAAAATTCACAATTTTCATTACTTTCTTTTTTCAAACATAACGTCATTAAAATATAACATATAAACAAACATTTGGAACATTTAGAATTACGCTGTACAAACTGCCAGCCGCTAGGCTTTCGTGCTGTTTGAAGGGCGCCCTTGAGAGCGGAAGCAGCGCGCCGCGGCCGGGCCCTAGGGGAACTCCGCCTCCGCCTCCGCGTCCGCGAGCGCCCTTGTCCGTGCCCTTGCCCTCCGCGGCGACCGCAGCCCCCGCGGCGCTCGGAGCCCTAATTGCCGCCCTCGATATCGACCGTGGCGCCCTCAAATTGCAGGGAAAGTTCCTCACTCGGGCGCCCAGCTTCGCCCTCCGTTCCGTTTCACCCTCATTCTAGCCCCCACCACTCCTCCCAACCCACTAGCCCGCCCTCCACTCCACCATCTCCGCTGCCCTCCACCACGCCCTCCTTTCCGCCTTCCTCTCCGCTCTCCACACCGGGAGCGGTAGCTCAGTGCATCAACTGATGTCACTGCAGCGCCTCTGACCGGGAGGTCCTAGGTTCCCACTGCCCACGGCGGCAGGATTTTCGATACTAAGCTTTTCAGCTAGGTCGAATTCAGTCGCTGTCTGGAGGAGAATTCTAGCGGCCGGCTGCTCTGATCGGTAGTTTTCCCTGGTTTCTCCGATCAACACCATGCGAATGTCGGAAGTACCTTACCGAACGAGCCACGGACCGCGCGCGATCTGTTCTTCCCATTACTTGTCCTATCCTCTCTCATTACACACACACACTTACACTAACATGCACTACACTACCACATATTCCGGGAAACCAGTCGGGAGCTTAGAGCTTGTCCCGGCTGGGGCGGTGCCCCGCTGGTGGGAGAGTCCTGGTTAGGAGAAAACCTCACTAGCCGACGGTAGGTCGGCGCCGGATCTCGCCATCCAGCGGGGGAAGATCTCCGCCATCTCCCGAGAAAAAACACGCACAACACTAATGGGACTAATGCCCAAAGTAGCTGACGCGCCCGGAAACACGAAAAAATCAATCAATCTATCAATCCGCCCTCCACGCCGCTCTCCACCTTCCACTCGACTCTTCACCCTACAATCCTCCCTTCACTCAGCTCTCCACCCTCTATTCCTCCTGAAATCATATTGGTATGTACTTCCTAAACTTTTCTTTAAATATGTTCGATGCCAGTCTCAAATGCCACATATTCACATCTCCTTAGTCTGGCATTACGTGACGCTCGAGGCACAAACTTCCTGCGACGACTTCTTTCTTAGTGTATCTTTATGCGGCGCTCGAGGCACGAACGTCTTGCAACGAATTCCGCTTGGTGTGGCTTTACGAGGTGAGCGAGTCACGGACCTCGTGCAACAAATTTCCCTTGGCGTGGCTTTAAGTTCATTATCAAAATCTTTCTTCTGAAGTAATCTGAAGAAGGAGACGAAGGGACGAATAGAGAGGGAGACGAAGGGAGGGAGAGAAACAGACGAAGTGAGAGATAGACAGACGAAGAGACACAGACAGACGAAGAGAGAGACAGACAGACGAAGAGAGAGACAGACAGACGACGAGAGAGACAGACAGACGAAGAGAGAGAAGACAGACGAAGAGAGAGAAGACAGACGAAGAGAGAGCAGACGAAGAGAGAGGGAGAGGGAGGGACTGAAGGAGAAAGAGGAGACAAGGGAGGGAAAAGAGAGGGAGACTGACAGACGAAGAGAGAGAGACTGGCAGACAAGGAGAGAGAGACGAAGGCAGAGAGAGACAGACAGACGAGACACACACACACAGACGAACAGAGAGTTGGAGAGGGTGTGGGAGAGGAAGAGAGATGCGTCACTCAGCGTGGCAGACGACGCCGGAAGCCTCTTTCCCTGCAGAAATATTTCATGGCGGTAATTTCGCCCTTTTTGCTTGAGCGCTGAGCGGCGCGGCGCGGCGCGGCGAGAAGCTCAACGAGGTGAAAACAATTATGACGCGCGGTGCGCCCCGCAGCCTCGGCCAGCAGCGCTGTGGGGTCGCCTCTGCCATCTCCGTGCCCCTCTGGACACACGCAACACTTTCCCTAGTGGTCTCGAGAAAAGGGTCTACGGGATCCATTGCGTCCTGTTTTTGAGTTAGGCACGATCGGCGTGTGTTGCGGGTTGCGTTGGGACGCCAAGTCGATTCGTTCACCATTATAATTTTTTTGGCATTCAAAAAGATAACTTGTAGGGTAAAAATTTAATATACTTTTATAACAAAATGTTATAACTTAATAATGATGTGTTGTTTGTATGAATGTATTGTGTTGAGTAACGCTTTTTGATGTAACAACATTTTTTTTGTTGATATTACATGATATACTTACTCTCATAATCTGTAAGAATGCAGTACTGTATATTGAACTAAAAAACATGATTACTAGCGTCAATGATTTGCAATGCATTGTCATGAAGGAAAGGAGGGGGTGTATATGATGATTCTTGCTTCTTTTTCCTGCCACTATATTGTTTGAGAAACACATTAATGAGCGTTTATAATTAATGAGTTAAATCATGTTATGGATCTTTGACAAGTCGGATTTTTCACACAAACATATAGCCTATTTATTTTATTTATATTAAAAAAATTGGAATTCAAACATTTTCAGCCAATAATGCCATTTGATACCCAACATGTTTGCCAAATAATACTTATATACTAAAAACTATTGACCGAAACATTTATTTTCAGAAATTGATGTTTCATTTTCAATTAACATGCACTAGGATTAATAAAGTGTACCCAGGCTACCATTCTTCGAATGCAGTCATGATTTCATCCAGTGCCGAAATTATTTTAGTCTATTAATGATGAAGAGAGTGCCAAATTGCATGGAGATGAAGCCAAACTACGCGTGAAAGTATTTTTAAACTATAAAAAAGTAGTATAACGATCTTTCTGTGGGCGACTTTCCCTTTGGTGTCGTCGCCGATGTGTACAGAGTCAAATTAGAAAAGAGGATCGTAAGACCGAAAGCAAAATACGGATGAAGAAGGGGATAGATTAGGGTAGATGGAGAACGGGAACGTTGGTGGGATCTGGAGAGGAGGGTACGGCGAGTGACTGTGCGAAGAAAGGAGATTGAGAGTGAAGGGTTGAAGTAGAGCCTTGGAATGGGACGTGAGAAAAGAAAGTGAATGGTGTAGGTAGACGAGTGGACCGGGAGCGGTAGCTCAGTGCATCAACTGATGCCACTGCAGCGCCTCTGACCGGGAGGTCCTAGGTTCGAGTCCTGACGGCGGCAGGATTTTCAACACTAGCTTCTCAGCTAGGTCGAATTCATTTGCTGCCTGGAGGAGAATTCTAGCGGCCGGCTGCTCTGATCGGTAGTTTACCGTGGTTTCTTCGATCAACACCAGGCGAATGCCGGAGCAGTACCCTAACAAACGGCCCACAGACCGCGCGCGATTTTCCTTCCTCTTCCTTGTCCTATTCTCTCCCCTTTCACACACACTTACACTAACATGCACTACACAACCACATACTCCGGGAGACCTGTCGGAAGCTTAGAGATTGTCCCGGCTGGGGCGGTGCCCGCTGGTGGGAGAGTCCTGGTTAGGGGAAACCCCACTAGCCGACGGTAGGTCGGCGCCGGATCTCGCCATCCAGCGAGGGAAGATCCCGCCATCTCCCGAGAAAAAACATGCACACACTAACGGGACTAAGGAACAAAGCAGTTGACGCGCCCGGAAACGAAAAAACGAAACGAAACGAAGCAGACGAGTGGAGATGTGTAGACGAGAATGAGGACATAAACGGAGGTGGCAGAGTAGCTAGAGACTGAGATAGAGTCGACGACTGAGCCGAGGCGAAGGCAGAGGCACAACCGGAGGTCGAAGCAGTGGTGGATGGGAAAGGGTGGGGCAGGGAGG
Organism: Teleogryllus oceanicus; assembly: GCA_964035755.1. Classification (NCBI taxonomy): domain Eukaryota; kingdom Metazoa; phylum Arthropoda; class Insecta; order Orthoptera; family Gryllidae; genus Teleogryllus; species Teleogryllus oceanicus. The sequence continues at coordinate 181,090,625 of CAXIVR010000003.1, forward strand.
GAGGAGGAGTAGGTGACGGAGCTGGCTCAAGGTTCTGGTACACAAGGAAACATCAAATACCTAAAAAAGACATACCACAGTCAGACCTGAAAGTAAAAGTAGGAGGAGATATTTGAAAAGTCGGAGAACGGAGAAAGAAGTCAAAGAAATCCAATGTCAAAGATGAAACGTATCATCTTAGGACGTTGGAGATCTTATCTGACTATTGAAGTTACTTTTTCTATTGTTTAGCCCCACTTGAAACATGGTATCTTCATGATTCCTTTTTTATTTGATACAAGAAAGTCACTTCTTGTGCATACACTCGAAAATGTTATAGAAAATACACATTAGCAATAATAAATTGCTCTGTTAATTGACATTGTTTCCAGTGATTTTTAAAAATTCTAATTCAAATCCTTGTAAAGTACATCAAGTTCGTTATCAATCTTAAAATTTAGGTTCAGGCATTAAAGTACAATCCAAATAACGCCTTAAAAAAGAACCATCAAAAAACTTTAACGGTTCACGAGTTATGATGTTGCAAATTATGCTCTGTTTTTGGAAGGGAAAAGAGCAAATAGGATCAAATAATTGAAATAAACTTTTTTTAAAAAACCTTGTTAACGTAATTAGTATCTACTCCTATGAGTAAGTATGTTCTAATTCAGATATATGCCATAAATAAAAATGTTTCAACTCAAGTAGACGAGTTCCTCCAGCAAAGGCCCAGATAGTGGTGAAGCCTGGAAAATAAATCGGATCAAGGAGCAGGAGAGAAGAGAGGTTTTAGGAGACGAAGCCGCGTTGGGGAAGCAGGCAGGGCGTGGGTGGGATCGTGGATGGGTGGCGGGTCGCGGCGCACGAGGCGAGGACGGGCGTCAAAGCCGGGACCGCGGCATGTGCGCGGTCTCCTGGCGAGCCCTCTCTCGTCGCGAGAGGGGTGGGCGTGGCAGCGGGGGCGGGGGTGCAGAGACGTGTGCGAAGGGGCTCGCCGCAATCCGGAAGGGCGCCGGCCGGAGCCCCAGCAGCCCTTAGAGCCCGCCGGTGGCCCGCGCTCGAAATGAAGCCAGCCGGAGGGGGGTGACCGAGCGCGACGGCGGCTGGAGCGGGGACGGGAGGGGGTGGGGACGCAGACGGAGGCGGGGGTGAAGGCGGCGGGGGAGGCCGGGCGAGGGGCGAGGGCGAGGGGAGTGCGGAGCGGGATGAAGGGCGTGAGCGAGGGCCGGGGGCATGGGGCGGGGCGATGAGGAGGCGCGTGGAAGAGCGGCGGGGTTGAGGGCGGAGGGTGGGAGGGGCGCGAAGGCTGTGGGCGTGGTTCTGGGGGCGGGGCGGGGCGGGGCGGGGCCGGGCGGGGGCGGGGCCGGGGCGGGGCCGGGGCGGGGCCGGGGGCGGGCCGGGGGCGGGGCGGAGCGGGGGCGGGGCCGGGGGGCGGGGGGATGGGCGAGCGCTCCCTAGGCGCTTCGTTAGCCGGGAGACCGGCGCTGGGGCTGCAGCCCGCGGGCGGGGGGGGTCGAGGGCGGGCGGCGCCGGAATGAAGCGACGCGGAGTGGCTGGTTATGGAGCTCTCGACAGATTGCGTTACTGCTAGGCCATAAAAGTATCTCTGCTTCGCGTTATAAAGAGGTGAATTAAAATTAGAAGGGAAAGACTAATTTTAAAGATTCTGAGATTTAAATGCGAATGCGACGAGAAATACAAACTGGGGAATCCTTAATAAATGGAAATATATTAGTCAAATATCAATCTAAAAACAAATGGTTGCTATAGCACATGTTACGAATCCGCAAATGAAATAGAGAAGTGTTAATGTTCGTGTCTCGTTAACGGCGGATTTTATGCACCGGCTCGATTTTCTATACTAGATAGCTGAGTCGTCATCGATCCAACGAAGAGAATTCTAACGGGTGACTGCACTGATCGGTAGTTTCCCGTGGTTTTTCTGATCAATACGAGGTGAATGCAGTACTCTTCCAAATAAACGACGCATGATATTCCCTTCATCTCTGTCATTTCGTATTCAATTGCAAACATTTCAGACTGATATTCCCTCTGCTACCACACATACCATGAACTCTGGGTTTACTTGTAACGCGTATATCGGCTTAAGCAGTGCTCCTTGGCGTGAACGTTCAGGAGGAAGAGGCCCTCAACATGACGTATGCACGAGCTTCAAAACTCAAATATCATCGTCCGCGAACACCGCCTGCTGCTGGAATGTAACTTGCACATCACTTACGCAAATAATTTCCTCAGTAGTGGTGCGACTGGAAAAAATGCCACTCACACTCTAAATATTCGAGAGAACGAGTGTCCCCCTCCTTCGTCTTCTTTAGAGTGGCGACCTCATATTCTAAAATTCCTGCGATTTAATATGACCCCGGAGTGCCCGCGTGCATCAGGCGTTCATATTGCGGCTGAGCGCAGTCTCCGGGAATCTGTTCACGTCAGCGCAAGCGGCCACGCCCCTTTTCCGGGGACCGCGGAATCTGAGCCTCCCCGTCGCGTCGCAGCCCTCGTCGACACTCACGTTGGCCCCGAGGGCCAAAGAACGTGGACAAAATCATTTCATTCAAGGTTAAAATGATAGGGTTTGATGGCCGAATATTTAGACGACACACTCGATTGGTTGGTTGGTTTCTTCGTGTTTCCGGGCGCGTCAACTGCTTCGGTCATGAGTCCCGTAAGTGTAGTGCATGTTTGTTTCTCGGGAGATGGCTGTGATCTTTCCCAACTGGATGGCGAGATCCGGCGCCGACCTACCGTCGGCTAGTGGGATTTCCTCCTAACCAGGTCTCTCCCATCAGCGGGGCACCACCCCAACCGGGACAAGCTCTAAGCTCCCGACCGGTCTCCCGGAATATGTGGTAGTGTAGTGCATGTTAGTGTGTGTGTAAGGGGAGAGGATAGGACAAGGATGAGGAAGGACAGATCGCGCGCGGTCCGTTGTCCGTTTGGTAGGGTACTGCTCCGGCATTCGCCTGGTGTTGATGCGAGAAACCACGAAAAACTACCGATCAGAGCAGCCGGCCGCTAGAATTTTCCTCCAGACAGCGACTGAATACGACCTAGCTGAAAAGCTAGTGTCGAAAATCCTGCCGCCGTGGGGAGTGGGAACCTAGGACCTCCCGGTCAGAGGCGCTGCAGTGACATCAGTTGATGCACTGAGCTACCGCTCCCGGTGACACACTCGAGACAGTTGGCTCCGAGTGTCAAAGCACATGGCCAAAATCCCTTCAATCGGTGTTAGAATAATGGTAGATTTATTTATTTATTTATTTATTTTACGTCAAAAAACAGTTAAAAAACTGCGTATGACGTGCTATGGGGAAAAGTGAATTGTGTGCACATTTTCAAAATTCTGTGATCCCTACACTAAGTCATATACTACTTAAATTTTGAATTTTGAAAGGGAGAAAAAAAAACAAAAACTCCCATGTAGTAAAATCTATTTTCAAGGATAAATAAGCAATAAATTTTTAATTTTGAAAGGGAGAAAAAAAACAAAAAAACTCCCATGTAATAAAATGTCTGAATGTTTGTCTGAATATTTTGTGGACACCTACGTTGCGGTTCGAGTGGAACCGCAACGTGGACAGACAATGTTCAGTCGAAAGTTCGGACGCAAAAGGGCGACTGATTCTGTTCAACAGTCGTGTTGCACCGTATGCGACTACACCAAACCGCCGTTCCACCGTTCTTCTTCAATTCATTACTTTTAACCAGATGAAATTATATCGAAAAGATAAAACAATTGTTTGTGAATCCTAAATATGATATGTTTAATACGACTTCTAAGTTTTGTTTAAAGAAAATTTAGAACTATTTGTGTTAATGAAGTTAGGTTTAATATTCGACAGACTATCGACACGCATTTTACCTTTTTCTGCTGATGTTCCTTATGGGCTTCTTTGAATAGGAGTTTTTCATGAAGGTGCTTCAACATTAACTATCTAATCGGGAGTCTCAGTCCGTTCGACCGTTCGTCTACCTACACACACCGCCAACACCTAAACCGTACAAAGGATGTATCGAAAATGAATATTTCTTGATAGATCTGTCCTAAATATCCTAAAATTGAGGCGAATCTTGAATTCTTGGGTTGTACTTTACATGAATTGCTGAGGACATTTTCTAAATTTTCACAAAAGTTGCTTCAATTTTTTGTTTAAAATGTTTGCTCGGATGCGTTAATACTATGTGTTACTATGCGTTAATAAATATTATATGAATCTAATTTTTATTCATTTCAAGCATCTAAAATTTTCGAAATTGTTTATGATTTTTTAAATTGTTGTATACCATTTTGAAGCCCCATATTTCTATTTAAAACCTTAAAATCTTATTGAAATCATTTAATGAACATTGCATTAAAATTGTCCTTTCTTTGCCTGATTTTGAAGAAAATCTTAGTTGTTCAAAATATTTTTAAAATACAGTTTTTGTTCATGCACAATATTACAGTAATGAAAAGTCTTTCTAATTTAATGTTATCAAAATTGTGTGCTGCAGCATTCCGTGTATAGTTCGTGAATTCTCAAAAAAAAATTATATGCGAGAACTACAATATTTAAAGCTGAATTCACAAAACAGTTTTTTTACAAAAATAAGAAATTTATTAAACTTTATTAGATGAAGTTGGCTGTTTGCAAATGCAGGTGTTGGCCGTTACTAATGTAATTGTTTCTTTGTATGTTTCTTAGATGATGTTACGAAAATTTTGTTCTGTGTTTCGTTCTGTGTTTCACGTTGTCATTACATATTATGAATTTACGAAACAGTTTCAATTAATAGGAGAGAGTTTGCGCCACTTTGGCGTCTCATGCTACCAAATATACCAACAGATCATCAACTCATAGATCCTCTTCATATCCATGGTGATGATCTATAATGATAGTTCATTCTCTTGGTCTCTCTACTGCAAAAAATCAAATATCAGGTAAATTCATACCACCATTACGATTCCCTAGTCTGGTGAGGATAAGTCTTAAAGATAAATCTTCCCTAGGGAAATGTAGAATGTAGAAATGATTTAGCCACTAGGGAGTCACCTATAAAAGAAACAAACGAAGTACTCAATGAGATATTATTATCTGCCTTACTCCTGAAATTTTGAGGTATAGCTCGTTTAATGTTTGGCGAACGCATACAAATCAATGGAGGGAGAAGGGATAAAAAAATCAGTCAGATCTTGTACTGTGATGTGGTGATATCATAGAAATCTGTAATATCGAATGCTAATAGGGTAAATAAAAGGAAATCGTAATATGTTAGATTTGAAAAATTCAAAATTGTGACTTCTGACTCACGGATCCTTTCAAATAGATAAGTGGCGTTTACCGATAGATGACAATATAAGTAAAATCACGAAGTCCTACAGGAAGCCTCACCAGACACATGTTGACCCCACTCAAAATTTATTTTAAGAGAGCGAGGATTGCGTAACAGTAGTAATTCACTCCGAACATCAGTAAACATAATATATTTTTACTAGCCCTCCATTGTGTGTTTTTAGATATTTTAATGAAAGTAAGTAAATTTGAAATATTTTAATAACATTCTATAAAAAAATATTTGTATTGAATTATTAGAGCTTCTACAATACACATTTGAATGTTTTCAGAGCAAATAGAAAGAAAAAATAATAACAAGTAGTAAATTGAAAGTTTCTCAAGATTCCTCCCTCAATTTTAGTTGTTTAAAATTATTTCACTCTTTCATAGCTCCTTCAACCTTTTTGTTTAATTTACCTTTGTGCAAACTTATTTAAGTTCACAGTATTGAATCCTTTATTTTTTCGGAAAATAATATGAAAATGGATCTGCTGTATTAAAAGTACTCATTACAACTTTTAAAAAATATAACTTACTACTTTTCTACTTTTGATCAGATTTTTGGCACTTGCGGCCAATGAGCGCCGGCGTGATATTCCACAACCAGTCACTCCCCCCGCTTCTCGTGGCTGCTCTGTTGGGACCCAACTGTTTTTCTAGTGGCCTTTCCGCTTAGACTCTTTCCCACATACTCCCCAGATCTTATCGCGCGTTCGTGCCCTTCCCGTCTTTTCCTAGATCAATTTTACGATGGTCTCAATCTCCTTGGATTCACGTGAAGTCGATTACGAAATCTTTTCTGGGGCACCTCAAAGCTTCCTCCAAGACCTTGCAGTCCCATCTCCTTCTGCCTCTCTCTCCCCCTCTCTCTCCCTCTCTCCTCTCTCTCCCTCTCTCTCCCTCTCTCTCTCCTCTCTCCCTCTCTCTCCCTCTCTCTCTCCTCTCTCTCCCTCTCTCTCCCTCTCTCCCTCTCCTCCTCTCCTCTCTCTCCCTCTCTCTCTCCTCTCTCTCCCTCTCTCTCTCTCCCTCTCTCTCTCCCTCTCTCTCTCTCTTTCTCCTTGTCTCTTTCGTACACACATTCCGTAGATCACATCACGCTTCAGTAGTCTTCCTGAATGAATATCGTTTTCTGGTTCAACTTTGTTGGCCACCGTCTTGATAGAGATTGATTCAGTTTTCTTGGTGTTTAGCAGTTCACGATTCAGCTTCTGCCATCAACGCACCATATCTCATACATCTTCTTCCCGGTTCTTTCATAAAAAATTTTATTACCTTTTGAGAAAGATACCGTTTCCTCGAACAATTTTATTTGACATCAATTTTTTCTTACTTGTTTGGTACTTCCTGACTATGCAACTGGATACCTCTTACTTGGGATATCTCCCATCTTTTTGCATTGCTAGGAATTTCTGGCAGAAATGCTAAACAATTTTATCGGAATGTCTAAACATTTCTGACATAATTGCAGATTACGCCATGAAATTTAGTTTTTCTTCCTGATAATTCTAGATTTAACGTGATGAAGATCGTGCATTTTTCCTGGAGGTTTTGCCTTCTCTTCAGTGAATTTGCAGATCCGTCATCATTTGCCTCCCTACAGCTTATCGCTAGAACGCCGGGATAATCCTGAAAAGCTGTAGTTTTCTTCAAACATTTAATGTCCGATTCAATCATTATATTCAAGTGAAGATAGATTATGTTTCCTTGGTAGATTGTAAAGTCATGACGTTTTTGAATTCTTACATCTTATTTTAGAATATTGTGCCTGGACGTTTTCGAAAGGAACACGTCAGAAAGTTAAACGCGTATGGATCCTTCACAGAATCAGATATTCCGTGACAGAAGACAAGACAGAAACACTTTCTGCAAGTGTACGACATAGTATGAACTTCATTTTCCTTCAAAAGGGACCGGGAGCGGTAGCTCACTGCATCAAATGATGTCACTGCAGCCACACTAGCCGACGGTAGGTCGGAGTCAGATCTCGCCATCCAGTGGGGGAAAATCACTGCCATTTCCTGAGAAAAAATGCACTACACTAACGGGACTAACGAGCAATGCAGTTGACGCGCCCGGAAACACGAAAAATCAATCAATCAATCAATCCTTCAAAAGGAAAGCATGTGAATGAAATATTTATGAACTCATTGGTTACCGCAGAAAGCTTGTGTATATTTAACAGTCCTGCTTTGTACCACATTGCTAGGGGAGCATTGATGACATCCTCACAACATGAAAGTGGGAATATAAGAATCTGTATTTAGTATAAATACATTTTCATTGTGAAATATTACTTCCATAAAATCCATAAAAATATTTACACTCACCAAAATCCTTCGAACACCTCCACTCACCCATTTCTTATCGCAAAGTCATCTTCCAAGTTCACTCGCTCGGAGAGATTTCAACCTCCGACGCCTGTGTGACGTCGCCCCCGATGTCCTCACCCTTCCCTCGGCGCCGTCCTCGCTGGGGACTGACCCGAGAGACAAACGCGAGGGGATACTTCCCCAACGCCGCCGGCCGGACGGGACCGGACGACGCGGCATCGACTCTTTTTCTCCTCGCTTCGCCGAAGCTCCGCGCTCGCTGGTCGCTTCCTTTGCCCGACTTGTCAGCCTCTTCTCCCTCGTCGACGCGGCGGCGAGGAGATACACCTCTTTTACGCTGGCACTACCAAAATCGGTTACCACAAAACCACATACGCCACCATTTAGAACTATTTAATTGCTAATTAATTACTTGCTCTTCAAATTTTTGCGGAATTAATGGTGAGCTTGCGGATGATTACGCTGGATCTACCACAATTAGTTACCACAAAACAAAATATGCCATCTTATAGAGCGATTTAATTGCTAATTAATCACGCAAAAAATAAATTAATTGGATTTTGGTGGTGGCAACGTAAGAGAGGTAGGAGATACGGCGACAGTCCGGAAGGTTGTATCTGTTGCGGGATAAAAGATAAATAAAAGAATTGCCATGTTTTGATTGCTTAACCACATACTTATTACGTATTAACTTAGTCACCAGATTCATTCAAATGCTTGTCGTATAGTGGAACGCGTTTTCGTACACTTGTCTCAGACGTTTCCTCCTTCGTTGGGTACTTTCTGGTCGGTCCTTCCAGTACTCACCGTCGTCCACCCTTACGTGTTGCTCTGGAAAGAGGTTTTCATACATTTTGTGGTCGCAGACCTTCTCCCCTGCCAATCCTATTACAGCCGTTATTCTCTCATAATAATTTTCATTACCTACTAAAATACATTTTTTTATTACTCGATATCAAATAATATACTAGATATAAAATATGTACGGTACTTGGTATTATGAACATTTGATTTCAAAACCTTCACTATTAAAAACTAAAGAAAAAAATTACGAGCGTGTTTTGACATTTATGAAATAAAAATGCTATAGCTTGATTGGAACAAATAATAAATTGAACGTCAGTGGTATGGGAGTCCCTTATTAGTTGTCATCGACCCAATTCTCCGATCAACGCCAGGCGAATGCCGGAGCAGTACCCTACCAAACGGGCCACGGACCGCGCGCGATCTGTCCTTCCCTTCTTCCTTGTCCTATCCTCTCCCCTTACACACTCACTTACACTAACATGCACTACACTGTCACGTATTCCGGGAGATCGGTCACGAGCTTAGAGCTTGTCCCGACTGGGGCGGTGCCCCGCTGGTGGGAGAGTCCTGGTTAGGGGGAAACCTCACTAGCCGACGGTAGGTCGGCGCCGGATCTCGCCATCCAGCGGGGGAAAGATCACTGCCATCTCCCGAGAATAAACATGCACTACACTAACGGGACTAATGACCACAGCAGTTGACGTGCCCGGAAACACGAAAAATCAATGAACCAATCAATCAATGTACTGTCGACGCACCTGGAATCACTAACAACCAATCAACCAAACTCAACGTTTTGGGCTACGGTCTGCAGAAACGTTCCAATGCCGCACCTTTATACTTAAAACTTCTGTCTTTTCCTGAGGCCGCCTGCGGTTCTTCTGAGCCTTCGCCGGCGAGCGATGGCCGACCCCCACGCCCCTGCGGGGGCGGCGGCTGTGGCAGCGGCAGCGGCTCTGACGAAATGGGAAAATAGCTCTTCGAGAAGCTCAAGAAACGAACGAGGTCGACCAAGAGCTTCGGAGGTCGAGTCCCGTATTGCTTCTTTCACGTTCTGATTAGTGCAAGAGCCTTCCTCATAAGACGCTAAATGGAATTGTATTCTCGTTCGTTCCTTTTATTTAAAAAGGATTGCACATCGTAAATACATTGCGTATTTTGTGAAGTAGAAAATATAATATAAGAGACGCAGAAACTTTAAAATGTTTCTAGTATGTCATTTTCGTGAAAGTTAAAATTTATATTGTATGAACCATAACTTTTTAATATCGGGATGAAGCTTCTAATCTCTATTTCAAAAGAACTTAACCTTAATTTTGAGTGCTACATATTTCAAAGGTTTAATTTATAGATATATTAACATTATTATTAATACACAATAAATTATTAGACCCTTGATTTGGAGAAATCGTCCCAATGTTTTATATAAATTATTGTTTTCGTGAGCTGATGAAAATGGGAAATTTAATAAACGTAATGTATCTTAAAATAACATTTCAGTAAGTCTTATTGAATTTTATACTAATACCTTTATCAAAATTATTGATTTCGGTCATTGAATACGTTAACGTATCGCTAATCTTCCAAAAACGTGTTATTACACTCTTTTTTAATAAACAATCGTTACTTCAATATTTTCCCATTAAAATAGAACTTTACTTTAATGTGCATGCGGTCTTGAAATATTTGGAACTGTGCATCTCGGCATTCATAGCTGAAATATCACAATTTTAATATGCGCTGTAGTATTGTAGTTTTATATGTTACTTTCTAAAATTAATAGATTTACAAAATGAATCACGTAGATGTTACATTAAATGTATTGGTATTAGTTAAAATTAACGATTGTGAACTCGGGAATGCAAAGCTAGGCACCGAAGAAAAACGGAAATCAGAAATCTCTGTGTTTTTTTCGGCCCCCATCAAGTTGTGAGAGAAGAGAAGGCGTGTCCTTTTCCAAAGTGGGCAGCGACCTGGAGTTCATAGGCTGCGGAGAGCAATGGCGGCGCGATGGTGATAGAGGTGGCAACGCTCTCGATGAATCCACGAAAAGGTCAACACGAGGTCGTTGGCAGTGATACCCCCTACGTGTTTGATGATGACGGAAATCCTACAATCAAACGATGGCATGATGACAAACTCCAATGGCATGCTGGCAATGATGTTAGTGGTAATTTGATGATGATAATGGATATGATAATGATGTTGACAACAATACTGGCCGACAATTTTTAGACGATGGCGAAGATAATGACGATGACGAAGATGATGTCACTGACGAAGATGACGAGGAAAGACGTCGATGGCGAAGATGAAGTCGATGACGTCGATGATGATGACGATGACGACGATGGTGGTGACGACGATGATGGTGACGACGATGATGGTGACGACGATGATGGTGACGCCGATGATGGTGACGACGATGATGGTGAGATGACCATGACGGTGACGACGATGGCGGTAACGACGACGATGACAATGATGATAACTTGACGACGGCAGCCGTTATGGCGGTGGGGGTTGGCGAAGGCGATGGAGTAGAGGTAGCACCGAAGCTTCACTTTAATTCCCTTCCCCTGCAAAAATACTCCCAATTTCTGCGGGCCGCGTCCCCGGACCATTCTTCCTTGTTTCCTCCAGCGCCGCTGCCCGCCTCGTTCGCCTCCCCACGGGCCAATAACGTCGCTCAGCGCCGCGTCGTGCGTCGTAGCGGCTCAGGAGGAGGGGGAGGAGGTCGCAGAGGCGTGCTGCGGGCAGCGCCGGATCGGATTTCGGGTGGGCGATTCGCTGGACGACGTTTGCTACGCACACCACCGAAAGGCAGCCAGGAAACACGCCGCGCAGGAAGACTGGCAAAGGCTGAGATGTAAGTTTGTTGTGTGGTCTGTAGATTCTACCCTTACTTTGATATTCTGCTTTCCGTACAAGCGCAAAACTAGTATTCCTGTAAGTCATTGCTATTATATTTTATAAAGTAACAAAAAAAGTCTGGAAGAACATTAAACCACTGTTTGAAACTGTACGAGGTGCGACCAGTGAATCACGTGTGTCGGCCCCGACTCATTGTACACTCTACATTTAAGGTACTAGAGGCTGTGTTCTATACATGAAAATAAAACACCAATCGTACGTGAAACTGAAGTTCTGAGAATTAGAAATGTTCAACGTATCATATCGATCGGTGAAAGTCATTGGCTGTCTTATTCTACAGTTTTACGTTGAGTAGAGAGGTCCTCTCATAGATAATGTCGTGTTGGGGAGTGAACAAGTTGTGGTACACAGCCAATACGCTTTACTCTTATTGGCGATGAAATTCATCTTCACGTAGTTAGCAAACGGTGAAAAATATTTATTTTTTCCTTTTGTGTGTAATAAATAGTGTCTATTAATCATTCTTAAATGAATCCTATTTGCTGAAACCGAGAAACGAATTTAATTCTAGCATTTCCAAAAGCATTTCAGTGGTCTTCAATACCTTGTAATCAGGGATGGTTCCAGAGGCAAATATTTAGAGGGGAAATTCAAAATGTTTTGGCCGCATGGGTCATATTACAGATTTTGTTAAATGTTGCACGCTACACTCAGCTCATGCTGCGGTAAGATTTTAATCGTTTTAATTAGTATACGAAAATATTTTTGCTTGAAAGTTTCGATAAAATTAATAGTTACTGTAAAATTTTAATGTGTGGGACGATTTTCCATTTCCCTTCTCGTGGATTCGCGCCTGAAGTAATAGTGGATTGGATTCCTGCTACTGTATTTGCCGATATAATACAGTTGTCATTACTTATAGAAAGGTCCTTTTATCTCTAGTACCAAATATACGCCAGTAAGAATGTAATTCGTCATATGGTTACATCTTTGCCTAAGCATTTTTTTCAAATACTGTTTTACGCAGACTAGTCGAAAAAGAGCATTGAAGAGAGTGTTGAACATATACTTATTAATGATATCTGAAATTGGAGGGTTTTTTTGCCATCCAAAGTTTTGTAAGTTAGCCAGAGTAAGGAGAATGTGCAAGATATTTCTGCTGGATGAGTCAAAGCCATGAAAATTACCACAATTCTGTTCTGAAAGTATATACAATTCTTTTTCTCTATATACACAGGATTATCACATTAAAAGCTACTAAAATTGGAAGAATATATGTACGCTTTGATCGGCCTCAAATAATAACTAGTAGTTCTTAGTATGTTATACATTTCTTTTAGCCTTCTTTAGTTACATGTTTCTCTTACGTTATATATGTTATCGTCACATTGTTATTGGTTTATAATTATTGTTATAGATTGTATTTGAATTAATTTCATTCATCTTGGTTAATTTTCTTCGTGTATTTCTATAGAATGCTAGATTTTCCGTTTCAGTTATCAGTTTCAATGTAAATTGTTTGTTTTTTATAGTAACTTGGAATGTTTTATTCAACTACTTCTGTTACGTTTTAACTGATTCTAATGAATCATCATTGAGTAAGATTCGATTACATTTTGGACATTGAACCAACATATTGCCGGTACTCCAGAATACTGACATATGAGCGTACAAAATCGTTCTTTTTTAGTTAAGCAAGAAGTGTATTTATTATAATGTCCGTTTTTAAACATTTTCATAAAGGCAGTTGACGAGTCAGGAACTATAAAGAGTAAACCTTTTTTCTTCTTTGACCTGAAAGAAACTGCTCTCCTCGAAATAAAATCAGTTATCGTTTGAAACGGCAATATTTGGATTCGTAACACTTTTGTGCACTGACAATGTGAGAAATAGAGATATATAATGTGGTATAATGTGATGTTTATTACTGCTGTGAATTACTACTTCATTGGCAATGCATATAGAGAACAGTCATTTTTTTATCATCTGATCGGGAGAGAATCTTTCTCTTGTCTTATAATGATCTTGTATATCATATTATCACTTCTCAACCACACACTCACTGTTCAACGGTTCGTCATATCCAATATCTGTCCTGATCTCCGTTGATATTATTGCTGTCATTGCAACCTCGTTTTTATATTGCAGTTTTTGGATATTCATATTCCCATGCTCACAGACAATAACAGAGCTGATATCATGTATAATGTGTCAAAGTGTGTTTATATTTATTATTTCTGTCTTGTTTTTTAACAGTATCACTATTGACAGTTGATTTCAAGGTCATGCAATTCTCCATTTGTTAACTTTTTTACGGTATTCCCAGTTCTTTCTTCCTATTGATTTTTATGTCCTCTCTCTCTCTCTCCCTCTCCCTCTCTCTCTCTCTTTTACATTTCCGTTCCGTTTACTCTCTCTCAACGTCATAATCGCGCTCTGACTGCTTGCCCAATTTCTGCAGTTGCCTTAATCGTTACGACTTTCCTTCCAACGCGTACGTTAGAACCCCACGTGGTAATCATGAAAGCGCCGCATCACCTCAAGCGCTTTTAAGCGTGAAACTTGGAGGAACACGACACGATTTCAAACGACCATGAAAGACCTCCGTGACGTATAAGCTGAGTACTTTTTAGCGAAAAATTTTCAATTCCACGGAATGACTGTTTCCGGTCATAAGCTTCCAGAAGTTTTCAGTGCAGTCGTTCCCATTTCTCTGAATGCTTTTACGGTTGACGCGAGTGGAGAAACTTTTATATGGAAAAAGAAAGGAATCTGAGAGCAATTGTACATTTTCCAAAGGCGTAGTCTCCATTTGCGTGTGCCGTGGATCATTCACTCACTATTCGATTAATCATAACTGAAGAAAAATTAATTTAGGTTATTATGGCCCCAGGAATTAAAAAAAAAACTTTTAATTTCTTGCTTATGTTATGATTAGAAAAAACTGCGAATTTTCGGCAAAAAACTCTTATCATAGGACCCTGTTAACAAAAAGTAGATAAATCCAATTTTTGTCCAATATTTAGTGCTAAATTTATTTAGAAATCCTCTGAAACGTAATGTATCGAGAATCCATATTTTGTGGATCCGTGACAACTAAAAATCCAATGACGGCAGAACATCTGTCTACGAACAATGCTACCGGGTAAAGTGTTCATTCCATTTTCTCCAAAATTGATATTCTCCAATCAGTCTGGCTGATGCCGCGGTCTCTTTCAATTTGGGAGGTTCTTTACATGAAGCTCTTTTCTGACGTTTCAACATCATCAAACCGGGAGCAGTAGCTCAGTGCATCAACTGATGCAACAGGGAGGTCCTAGGTTCGAGTCCTGACGGCGGCAGGATTTTCGACACTAGCTTTTCAGCTAGGTCGAATTCAGTCACTGTCTGGAGGAGAATTCTAGCGGCCGGCTGCTCTGATCGGTTGTTTTCCGTGGTTTCTCCGATCAACACCAGGCGAATGCCGGAGCAGTACCCTAACAAACAGGCCACAGACTGCGCGCGATTTTTCCTTCCTCTTCCTTGTCCTATCCTCTCCCACTTACACACACACTTACATTAACATGCACTATACTACCACATGTTCCGGGGGACCGGTCGGGAGCTTAGAGCGTGTCCCGGCTGGGGCGGTACCCCGCTGGTGGGAGAGTCCTGGTTAGGGGAAAACCCCACCAGCCGACGGTAGGCCGGCGCCGGATCTCGCCATCCAGCGGGGGAAGATCACCGCCATCTCCCGAGAAAAGGCATGCTCTACACTAACGGGACTAATGGCCTAAGCAGTAGACGCGCTCGGAAACACGAAAAAACCAAACCAAACATCTTCAAAAAATGGCCCCATCGTTTTTTGTTACATTTTTTGGATAGGACATTTAAGAGAATAGTGCAGGCGTCATGTTCGTTAAAACCTAATTTTTCGAAAATTGCAAAAATTCATATTTTTTCAGCGTCTTTCTACAACTACAATTATGAAGATATAAACTTTTTTCTTAATGAAATATGTTTCTTAAAGATAAATTTTGAAATAAGGTCAAGGACTATTTTGCGAAAATTTGAGTACTTTTCACATAATTTTACTAGAAAGTATGTGCTGTTTACCCCCACTAGTTATTTTTCTGATTCCATTACAACTTAATCACATTTTGAAGTCCAAATTAAAAACTATTTGATACGCTCGTTGAATTAACGTTTAAATCAATGGAACCGCCTCTCGTCACATATATAGTAAATGATTCAGTAGTTAAATGTATGTCGTATAATGTGGTATAATGTCGAAAAGAAGCTCAACTAAATTATAGGTTTTGATATTCATTAATTCGTAAATATGCAGTTCGTTAACGTTGCAATAAGCATTTAAAATTCATAATCTGCTGATTTGTCTTGGTGATAGCAAAAAAACAACTTCCAGCTAACACGCAACAAGGAATGAAGGCTCTTAAACGCCCAAATGAAGTCAAATTGCTAACAATAATAGATAAATCACAAGAATGGTAGGATCGCAACCAGATGCGTCAGTTTTTCTCAAGATGGTGTCAATTAAAAATGCAAAAACATTGATTTTAAAATGTTTTTAATAACTAATAATGAAGATGATCTAATAATTAAACTTCTCTCGGGTCCAACATGAAACATTTTAATTAACCGCAGTCATCTAAGCAACGCTTGCACACAGGTATAGCCGAGGTGGAACAACATTTGGATAAAAGCTGCATACTCAAAGGGTATGCAAAGCATCTATTCTTACCTCGAGACATTCATGTCAAAATGTGAATCCTTACAACTACGCTCGTAGAAAAATATTTCACGTCAGTCTTTCCCTTCTGTTTTACCTTTTATCTCGCCCTCCACCATCCTATCTTTTTTTGATTCTCAGAACGAATTATTTTTTGC
Organism: Teleogryllus oceanicus; assembly: GCA_964035755.1. NCBI lineage: Eukaryota > Metazoa > Arthropoda > Insecta > Orthoptera > Gryllidae > Teleogryllus > Teleogryllus oceanicus. Next base: position 181,106,835 of record CAXIVR010000003.1, read on the forward strand.
TTTTACATTTACATTAATTAAACAGTTAAAATTACATTTTTTGACAATGTTTGATCCTTTTCCTTTTCGCAGCTACCACCAATGACGCAGCACGATTTTAAAAGAGCTGTGATGTTACATATAATTGTTTATTTACACTCGTGCACCGTGAAGGCAAATTACAATATAAAAATGAAAGGAAGCAGTGAGATATGAACAATACAAAGTGTCACATTTCGAGGAGTCATTATTACAACATTCGTTAGTAATAAAGGTCATTTCATACTAATGACTCAATTAAATATTCCCATTCACCGTTAATTCCGCTGCGAGAGCTGGCCTCATCAGCTGTGTACATGCGGCGGCCGGTGCGCGGAGCTTATATTAGCCCTGCGAGTTGCCTAGTCGCCGAGGGGCGAAGGACGGGGGGCGGGGCTGCGCGTGTTTTGCCAGCGAAATGCACGGCTGGGTTATTAGGTGCGCAGGACCCCAAGCGTCGGGATGGCTGGGGGGATACGGGATGCGGTAAGGCGGAGAGAATGAGGTGTTTAATGAGGGCTGAAAGGGGAGGGGCGAGCAAAGTAGGGAGCGGTAGATCAAGGCGTATCGAGACGGGCCGAGGAGGGGGGGAGGGAAGGGGCGAGGAGATCAGGAGGGTTGAGAAGGGATGAGAAGAGGTCGAAGAGGGAACGAGGTGGGGACGGGGAAGGGAGGAGGAGGGGATGAGGAAGGGACGAGGAAACGAGGATGGGACAAAAAAGGGGGCGAGGAGGGGACGGGAGAGAGTGGAGAGGTGATGGGAGGTGATGGGGAAGTGATGGGCAAGTAACGGGGAGGCACGCGAGGAGGGGACGAGAAGGGGACTGGAGGGGACACGGAGGGACACGGAGGAGACGCGGAGGGGACGCGGAGGACGCGGAGGGGACCGGAGGGGACGCGGAGGGACGCGGAGGGACGCGGAGGAGAGGACGCGGAGGGACGGGAGGGACGGGGAGGGTCGGGAGGGGACGGGAGGGACGGGAGGGGACGGGAGGGGAGTGAAGGTGGGGATGGGAACAACCCGGAGAGGAGGGGAGAGTGCGCCGCATCGCCTCTCGCCGTCGGCAGATTAACTTGTTGATCTCCGCCGGAGCTGCCGCCGCGGCCGCGCTCGACCCCCCCCTCCCCTCCCCCCCGCTGGGGAGTAAGCCCTCGACTGGCGAAGTGATGACGCGCCGCACACCGCTCCTCTATTTGCCGCCAACCGCCCACGTCCCCTCGCGTTGCTTCTGGTTGTTCCCAGACACAATTTGCACAATCTCTCGACAATTGTCAAAATTATCGTGGACTATATTTAGCAACAGTTCATATTTTACTTGCTTCATTTTCGTCACATGACAATTTGCCTTTCAATCCTATTTACAAGTATTTCTTAGTTTTGTTCTCTTTAAAATACCACCTGTCGTACAATCTTTGCAGTCATTTCCTTGCAGTGTTTTTTTTTTATATTCTAAATGTGAGCTTTTAAATACATGCTACACATTCTGTGATTTGTTTTGATTCCTTAGTTACAAGAGGTCTCTTCTAGTTTTGTGTTTTGCGTCAGTATTTTAATGAAACGTATACTTTATAAGAAATAATTATATTTCTTTGGAAATTGGCGATTTTCGACACGCTATCTTGAAAACGTTATATTTTGTGTGATTTTTTTGAGCTTTCTTCTTTTTGCCGTTATCTTACTCTTAACATTTGTAGACCACCTACTGTTTACGTCTTTCATTTATCAGCTATTAAATTCATAATACTATTATACCGCCCTTTTATTTTAAAAAAGGGGGCCGAAAGGACCGTTTGGTGGACTTGTTTTCCGCCCTCCCCATGGGGCTTTCAAGCAGGTCGCCTGTAAGATGTGATGACAGTCTTGGTTTACTGGAGGATTAGCCCGCTCGCCGGCTTGAGGTCCCGTAACAGCGACGAAGGCCTTGAAGTTTGCGAACTTCGTGAGAACGCAAGATGTGGTTAACGGTCTCGCCTCTGGGAGCCTGCCAGAGAGAATCCTCGTTAGAGATTTGGGAATGAAAGATGAACTTTCATTCCCAATTCTCAAGAAGATTCAAGAAGATTCTTCTTATTAAGTTATTTTTTCTGAAAATTTGGAGGAGACCGAATCATTTAAAATACTGAGGGAAATGTGTCCGTATATATTACTTAGAAAAAAAAGATAGATTCTCTTACTGAAATTGGGAACTAAGGTTATTTTGATTAGTTTATAAAATTATTTCGTATTTGAAATAATTTCTTTTATCAGAATTAATTATTACTTATGATAAAATGCATTCACAAAATTCTCGTCTCCTCCTTCTGCATAAATTTTCACTTCTTTTACTTACAAATGATTCCAGAATTAAAAGTAAAAGTTATTTAGCCTGCTGACAGCCACATTTTCCCTAAATTTCCAACTTTTTTAATCCTTCAGTTACCATCGGCACTTTGGAAATTTCAAAACTTGATAACTAATACAAATTCCTTAGAAACTGTAGTCTGGGCAACGGACACGTGATTTGTGTTTTTTTAAATCATTAATTTCAATTATGAGATTTCTAAAGGTGTTAGTTAAAACAGTAAAAATTATTTCATAAATAGGAAGGAAAAATTTGTTTTGAACTAAGGACTCTTAATTCACTTGCCTGAACTGCTGCTCTTTAGCTAAAACCGCTGCACTGTGGAGTGACAAGAAAATTGTGTCTATTTTCTCCCTGATATATTTTAGAAATTACTATTGATACTTTCATTTTTAGCATTAAGCAAAACAAATTAGTACATTAACTAATTATTAAGATTCAACGCGAATATCTGTTCCTTATATTACGTATCGCCTTTAAAACCTTCTGGAAGAAAGCATGGCTTGTAAAACACGGTCATGTCAACCACCAGGCAAGCGAATTGGCATTGTGAGACAACAAGAGTATGCACCTTGTAGATTTTCAATTATTCATCGCTTTGCGGATTTTCAATGCGCGTGCGCAATAGTTACAATCAAGGGAGCGTCTAGCGTAGGTTGTAGAATACGGCGCTGCTCTTAAATTTTATGACGATTATACCAAATAATAGTCACAATTTCTATTTTTTACTGGAGAAACGATTGTGACAAGAAAAGCTATCTTTCTCCCACACGTTCTTACAGCAATCGGAAAACAGAGTTTTGGATAAATAAAAATTCGTTTACAAATACTTTTATTTACAATTTTGTGAGTATTTAGTCTACAAAGGTCTCTATAAAATACACTTATGTATGTACTTATGTACTCGTATGATACTCAACCACTATACGATTATGGAGCGGTTACTATTAGTTTTTATTATTTTAGAGTCTTTGATTTCTTTTTATAATAGACACTTCTGGTACTTTTGAAAACCACTTTTTGAATTGCCGCTATGAATTTGAAATTTGCCAATTGAAGTTTTACTTTATGTTGTGCACAAAGTAAGCAGTTGATTAAAATAAGTTGTAATAGAAGTGGCACTTGCATATGAGTTATTTGATTTTTTCGTTATCGTTTCCAGCAAGTCACACATAAAATATACCCAATTCGCAGACATCTTCAGTGCTAAACAGCGTATGAAACTTAATACGGTAAGAAAATGAAAATTACAACATGACATGAACAACGTGACAAATATTCCAAAATTATTAATGAAAACTAAAAAAAATTAAAACATTTATAATAAATTTAATTATTTATTATAGTAATTGTATTTATTACTATTAAAATTATTTATACAAGCAAGTCCAACAAATGCTAGTGCCGACAATAAGCCTATAACGCCCTTGTAATTTTGTGTTCGACCTGTTGGAATCGATAAAAAAAACCTTCTACTTGACCGTATGTTTGCACATCTATATATAATTGTATGTATTATGTTATTGTTTGAGCACACTACGATTCATGTACTAAACATTTAGCCGCAGAAACGATTCCCGTACAGCGTGTTCCTCACTATGACTTCCGCGATCTTCATCCGATCAGAAAGCGGATCCTAGCGGCAGCGGGCGGCGTTGCCTCCAACTTGTTGCTCTTATTTATCGGATGCAGCGCCTCGGTCGCCGGGCGTCGCATGGCGTCGCGTCGGGGGAGCTGCTCGCCCCGCAACCTACTTTCCAACTTGTCCGTGCCCCGATGCCAGTTCGGACGAAATCCGACTCCGGAGAGGAAATACGTGATTTTTTTTTGTTTCGTTACTCGCCAGCTCAATCGATGTAAAAGTTTTTATTGAGTAATGGGGATATCATGAGATAAAAGTGCATTATTAAGAAAGTGGTTTACTTTTTCAAATTTGAAAGAATGGTCATTTTTAATATTATTATTATTATTATTATTATTATTATTATTAAAGTTATGGCATCCCAATTCAAGCCTCTGACACTCAGGTGCAGTACCTCTCAAAAAAGAACTTACCAGATGGGCTAAAATCTGGCGAAGTTGAATTGTTTTCCAGTTTATAAATTACAACTATATTAGATCAGAGCAGCCGGCGACCAGAATTCTCCACCAGACTGAATTCGACCTAGCTGAAAAGCTAGTGCCGAAAATCCTGCCGCCTTCAGGACTCGAACCTAGGACCTCCCAGTCAGAGGCGCTGCAGGGATATCAGTTGATGCACTGAGCTGCCGCTCCCGATTTGAAAGTTTCGAGAAGCCTTGGAGAAGGTATTTATCAAATTACTCAGTGGCTCTATAGTAAGGAAAAAGATAATCGCGGAAACGGAGAAGGTAATATTTGCGCGATTGATTCTGGTAACAAGAAATTACAAATAATCCATTTGATTTGTGCTTGAATTACTTCAAGTGAGAGAGAAAGGCCAACCGGCAGCAAACGTGTGGGGAGTGGCAATTCAGCTGCAGCTAAATTTGTTGGTGCTGAAACGATCGCGATTCACGTGTGTATACGCTGTCGCGGGAACCGTGAATTCCGTAGATTCGTAACAGTCTGATTTTTCAATCTACCAAACATTTTACGATTACTGAATAAAAATTGTTTTTAAAAAGTATGTGGTTAGGTAGAAGAGCGGGCCTGATGGCCCGAGCCTCGTCATATCAATAAAGGCATTATTATTATTATTATTATTATTATTATTATTATTATTATTATTATTATTATTATTATTATTATTAACAACAAAAAATAATTTACAAAATTGGATTAGGCTCAATTGGTGTAGCCCTAGTAGCGAACGTAATCTACAATATTTAATATTATGTTTTCTTGTTTATTTATTCCTACGCGTTTTCACTGGGAGCGGTGGATCAGTGCATCAACTGATGTCACTGCAGTGTCTCGGACCAGAAGGTCCTAGGTACGAGTCCCGACGGTGGCAGGATTTTCGGCAATAGCTTTCAGCTGGGTCGAATTCAATCGTTGTCTGGAGGATAATTCTAGCGGCTGGCTGCTCTGATCGGTAGTTTTCCATGCTTTCTCGGATCAACAACAGGCGAACACCATAGCGGTGCCCTAATAAATGGACCACGGACCGCGCGCGATCTATCCTTCCTCTTCCTAGTCCTATCCTCACCCCTTACACACACACTTACACTAACATGCACTACACTAGCGCACATGTTCGGAGAACGGTTTGGGATTTAAACCTTGTCCCAGCTGGATGGTGCTCCACTGGTGGAAGAAACCCCGCTAGTCGACGGTAGGTCGGCGCTGGATGTCGCCATCCGTGGGGGAAGATCACCGCCAACTCTCGATGAAAAACATGCACTACACTTACGGCTAATGTCAGTGTTGCCGCCCACATCACTAACAATCAATCAATCAATTAATCAATCAATCTACTAATTTTTCCTGCTGTCTTCTAAAACTCGTCCCGCATATTTGCTCTATTTCCCTTCTTATCATTGCTATATGAATTTTGTTTCATCGCTGCAGAACTACTTCATGCCGTAGTCCCTTATGCCCTCACCTCTCATTACTCAACCGTCATTCTTTCAACATATATTGCTCCTTTGAATTGTTATTCAAAATTCTGTTTCTCTCTCCCACCTTTTTCTCTATATGCATCTTCGCTCCGCATTCTTTTATCTTGATTTTTTGATCTCATTCCATCGCCCATATTCCTTAAACCCTTATCTCTAATTTCTGAACCCCTCACCTCCCAATTCAATTAACCATTGCACCCCTCCTGATTTTCTCACCCCGCATTTCCTCACCCTCATTCTTTTATTCTGCATTCTCTCAGCTTTCATCACTGCTCCTTCTCACCAATCCCCCAGTCGCTTTCCGCGCTCTCCCTTGGACGAGGCCCTTCATCAGTCAGCCGCCGTGTGTGCACAAAGTGCTCGGAACGGGTGAGCTCATTGTGCTCGGCAAGTGTGTGTGTGTGTGTGTGTGTGTGAGTGCGAGCGAACGCTGGGGCGGTGCCATGGGGGGATGGGAAACGGGCCGAACAACCGGGCCCAGACCGACCTGCACAGGCAATGGCAAATATTGAAGCTGGAGATTGGGAGTCGCTGCCTCTAAGGGGCGGAAGCGCTGGGCCTGCTAGTGGCCGCCATTGCTTTTATTCCTTATTGGTATTCGAGTGGCCGAAGGGGAGAGTAAATGCTAATTTTGGCGGTTGGGTGAACTTGCTTTTCCAGTTTTAAAATCCGGGAACAAGATGATTCTAGTATATGATCGCTCTGATTAATAAGAAGCAATTTTGACAGTGAAAATTAAACAGTTACTTTTCTTTCAAAATTAACAGTCGTATTATTGGAATTAAATTTGTTTTTTATAACTATATGTACTAGTGAAATTGATAGTGTGAGGAAAACTTTACGAAAACAGAATTAGTTACATGCAATTATGGAAGCCCTCCGTCTCACAGTCATTGAATTTCACAAAGTGACTTTAATTCCTTCTGTTCTCCCTCACCATTTTCAGATATGAAAATTAATATGTCAGTTAATGATGAATTGGGTGCAAATGGGTCGAGAAATCTATATATATTTTATGATTTAGAAAAGTGGTAATTAGCTGTTGTAGCTGGTTAGTTTATATTAAATTTCTTTGACGCCATTTTCGAATTTAATTTCTTTGGTGTCATTTTCAGCTGTTACCATTTCGGACTTCCTCGCTCTACACTGTCGGTTGGTCATTGAGTGATACTGTTTACCGAAAACATACGCAATTCTATTCCTGTGTTTTAACTAGAGTACTCGTACCAAAGACTATTCTTCGTCTGTCACAACTTATACCGATAGATATGCATAATCATACTGCTTAATCTAATTTAAATTCGGATAAAATGCTATATTCTACAAATCTGATATTTCACTAACATTTGATAAGCATCTCGTGATATTAGTTTTGCATTATGATTCGTAGTTCTAATCTAAACTAATAATGAAATGGTTAATTATTACTCATTTTTATCCCTTCACAGGTATTATCGCATTAAGGGATTGTTTTTTAAAAAATTTAAAAAATTTTATTTGTTTATCTAGCAAGACACTATAAAATAAATTAAAAAATTATTTTTGTTCAAATATTCGTTTATGTAAAGAATTTCTGCCAAATAATTATAATGCTAACACAGGACTAAAATGTATTAGTTCAACCATTCCTTTAAAAATTAAACAAACTCTTTATAGATTTGTTCTATGTTTTTTCGTGTATTTTGTATATAGAAAAATTAAACCTAATACAATAAAGAAACGGTATGGCACTATATACCCATTCCTAGTTTTTGTAGTACACAACTTATTTTCACTTTATTGCATAAGAAAGAATTCATCACTTGGCAGCACAAGTGCGAGTTTACGAAATTTCATGAGTTAAACATTAAAGATGAGTTGCACTCTGTTTAGTGGTATAACATCATTATGAAATAAGTTAGTTCAAGAGTTTTATTGTATATTGGAAGTTCCTACTGATTTCTTTTGTGTGATGTACTAATGTTGACGTGTGTATTAACATACAATTGCAAATTGCTTCCTGCCACTATCGGTTTGGAGGTGGGATCCACCATAAAAATATCATGAATGGTGTGATGAATGTGAATGTGAGAATGAATGTGATTAAGATAAAGAATTAGGAAGAAATTAAGTACAAAATATGAAATAAAGCTTCTTAAAGTAAAATGGACTAGTGATGCAACAAAATGGCACAGAATTTCCCATACTGATTTGTTTCGTATTCTCTTGAGCTAAAGCTAGCTTTTCGTTTTCCTCCCTCCCTTCGCTGGTGCTGTGCCTAAAACACCTATCACGGTCTCTCGCGGAATCTACCGGTCCTGAGGGCACATTTCCACCGAAGAGCATCATGGCGCTCCCAGAACGTCGCATGGACCTATCTCAATCCTGTATCTTAACTTATTGGACCATGGTATCTCTTGGTTCTATCTCGATGCTTGTGCCTTTGTTCTGGGTGTATAGATCCAGTTCCTCAATTACACACACACACACACACACAAACAGTGAATGCACTTGCGGCACTTGCACGCCAAGGTAATATGGAATTATTATGATATCAATGAAATACAAGAGGGACTCCAAATACCCCTTACGACACGAACACAAATAAAACCAGTTATATCCTACGTGGGTTTCGTACTCGCGGCTTGAGTGTCCAGTACTAACGTCACTTGCCTCAAGCCCTACTTCACTGTTGTAAACATATTACGGTTATGTAACAATAATAATAATAATAATAATTTGATAAAGCTAATAATATAACGAAACCGGACCTTTTTGTATATAAGCAGCCTTAAATACTAACTTGCATAATTGAATCGTGTTTTTAATTACTTTATCACAATTCCTTTGCATAGCAACAATGAAAATACATTTATTTATCTGCATTAAAATGTATCGTCATGTACTCGTTAATGAATAATCTTCTTAAAATTAATTAACACTAAACGTTGTAAAAAAATCACAGTAGTGTTTTTTCCCGATTTGAAGAAATGTTTTATGAAACAACACGCATTTTTTTCATTCGCAATTTTTCCGCTCCTCTGCTATATAGAATTAAAACATCCCTTAATCGATATTATAGAAGAGTAAAACGTGTTTCTATATAAAAAATATTGAAAAAATTGGTGCCAGTTTTGGGAAATGTCGTGTGAGTGGTTTTCAAAATGCAAAAGTTTCAGCTCATTTTCACAGAAACGTTTTCGAGAAATTTCCTAAGAAATGAATTGAAGCATTTGTATTCAGAAAAGAAGTATTGCATAAAACGCCCGTAATACAAATATTAACGATATGAAAAAGTTTCAAAAAAAATTTTTGAAAAATCAAAAGAATACATCATTAAGGCATTTTGTCATGTTATTCAGTTAATTGAGCATTTTCTGATAAAAACTTCAATAAAAGTATTTTGGAATCGTTTTTAATAAATTTTGCTTTTATTATGTCCGTATTTCACTCGAATATTTGAAAAACTATTAATTTCTTAATTCAACTTTTAAATTTAATTAAAATAAACAAAAGATATATCATGAATAATGTAGAAATGCAAAAAATTCAAGCTATTGTAGTTTTAAGAAATTGAGAATAAACAGTGAAAATCAGACCTACGCCGTTTTTATGAGTATTCTATTATTCTAAAAATGTTAAGAAAGTTTTTGGAGTAATTATAGAGTAAATTTGGAAAATGTCTCAGCGGCTTCAAGTGAAGTAGCTCCATAATTTAAAGAATTCTTTTCTAAATCACATACGTTTTAAGACGGGCCTGATCGATAGGGAAATATTCATGATAGAAAAAATACTAGGAATAACTTAAGTGCGACTGTTCTACGCAGACGGACATTTTGTAAAAAGACGCTCTTTCAATATCAGGGGTCTCCAAAATTTTGTTTTGTTTTTGTTAAAATATCGAAATTTGTACATTATTTCTTTACTAGAATGTAACAATGAAAACGTGATTTTGTCAGTAGTTATTACACTTGGTATCGATTACAGCAGGTTACTTGGCCGCATCTAATATATGTACTAAGGTTGTATGAGTACGCATTGGTGTAATTACAATTCTGATATTTGGCTAATTATTTGTTTTGTTTTAATTGTGGAACTAAATAAGAAGCTATGTGTTAATTATTACAAGAGGTATATTTTATTCTGCGCACAGATTTTTGTATCAAAATTATATTAAGTAACAAAACGGAATACGATACGACGTTTTACATTGTGCAAAAATTTAGAAATATTAATCTTTTAATATCATGGCAATTCGAAAGTACGACTTATAATGATGGTATGCTATAATTTTTTTGTACTGTTACCTTTCTTTCGGAGTAGAATCTAGTGCCCTCAACAGTCACGCTCCATTTCGTCCGTCTCTGGTACTAAAAAGCTACGTAGAAAGACGAGTCGTAAATTCTGTTGAAAGGGCGTCGTCGGAACGATATTGGAGGCGTCGTGAATCGTACTTGCGAGTGGAGTGAGGGAACCCGCATCTCTTTGGAGTTGCTTCCTTCCTCCCGCCCCCTTCTTCTACTCCCTTTTCCAAAGATGTAAGCCCCATCACTCCCGCCCCACATGCACTTCATCGCTACAAGGTTCGCGCTGCCAGAAAGATCGCTTCTCAACTACTCTTTGTTGGACGATTTTCTAAGGGTCTAGCTGACTTTTGTGCCGTTTATAATGAAATATAATGAAAGGTAGAAAATAAAATTTGAGGGATAATATTTTTAAATTCAATAAAAGTTCATTGTGTCATAAGTAATTTGCGTGCTGCCAATTGAAGTACAATCTACACATAATTTTGCATTCAGTGTAAAGATAAAAAATCATAATGCATTGAAATAGCGTAAATGATTCTGGAATATTTCATTTAAAACAGTAGGTCAATAACATATTTCCAGAAAACAGCTCTTCCATATAGATAAGAAAGCAGGTGTGAACAAAACGAGTATGAAAATGCATAGTTCTGTAGTTATCAGAGCAATTCCTTGAGGTTAATCGACTCGAAAAAAGTACTCTAACCAATTGTTCTTGAAAGTCTTGGGGCAGCATGGTATTAATTCACTACGCCAGACATTGTTAATATTTAAACACTAAATGTAGTGACTGCATTCAGGCTGGAGGAGATCAGATTAAATACAGAGTGTAATACGTGTAATTCGAGCAGTACGTTCAGATATTCAGATGTTCCAGGAGAAAATATACTTTTTTAATAGCGTTAATTATTTTAAACAGTGACATTTACGTGATCATAATATGTTCCCCTCCGAACTGTTCACAAACCGGAGTGGTGTGCCTTAGTGTGAAGAGTTCCCGAGTTATATCTCTGTAATATCATTTTCCTTTCAAGATAATAGAGTTTACGTACCACACAAATATTCTCGAAGTTTCTCCGTCAATATAGATGCCCTTCTTGCTCGTGAGGGAACAAGGAATTTTGCTTGCTGTGTGCATCTCGACGTTCCTGGTGAAAGTATTTCAATCAGAAACAAAATAAGTAGATCATCAACGTTCATTGTGAATGGAGGCAATTAGTTATCAGAATGTAACAATTGACAAAATTTTAGATGCAGATCTGTATTCTTTGGGAGTATTTTTTGCACACTATGGATGAAACTGGCACAAACCGCCTTCATTCAACGTTTGCTGAAAACGTTCTCATGCCCTTACTTGAATGCTTTCTAGTTCCTCCACATGTTAATGTGCTCGTTAAGGTGAAACCGACCAATGGGTAACGTAACACATTCACGAAATATGCATTGCACCCCGTAAAACACCTGATATTCGGAATTCTCCGTCGTCGACATTTTTCTACAGTAGTGGTAGCACTACCTTCGCAAAAGCTGTACGCACACAACATATAATATTAATTTGTCAGGATGAACTGCATTTTTACAACTCTCCTTTAATGTAGTAACAATAATCATAACAGACAATTAACATTTTACAGAAAATACTTAAAAACTGACTCAGTTTGGAGGAAGAAGGACAGTATGTGCGCAAATCAAGTTTACTGTACAGTACATACTAGCTCTGTCTGAAAACCTTTCAGAACTAAATATATTAGCATATAAAATGTTTGATCATAGTAACCGGTAATACGTTTTCCCAAAATATTCTGTACTCCTGAAACATAATATATGCAGTGTAATAGTGAAATGTTTTGTGGTATCGTTTGCACGAAGTAACTCACAGATTTGATACCACCTTAATTAATCATTGCAGCATAAGATAAGGTGTTTACCAATCAAATTAACTCTCAGACAATTTTGTAACCGTACCAAAATGTATTCTTGTGTTGAAATAACTTGGACTACGTGAAAACACGAAAGTTTTATCCCTATATTCTGATACATCCATTGCGGTATATTTGCCATTTCCTCACCAGAAGAAGATAACAATGTTGATATGGAAGTATTGATCTATTATTTAATTAAAGTATTTAATTAATATTTATTTAAATTTTTGAATTAAAAGTATTTATCTATTATCTCCGTAGAAAGACTAGTACAGAAGCGATCTTTCCGGCGGTCCGTGACCTCCTTGCTCGTGTGTCCGAATGCGTGTGTGTTGGCTTATCGCTGTTTCTCCTGTCTGTTGTTTCGGCAGGCCTATCGGGCAGCGCCCGTCCCGCCGCAGGTAAGCGTCTTCGGCAGCTCTTCTGTTTTATGCATCCCCTTCTTTCGTCTCTTCTTCTTTCTTTCTTTCTTCTTCCTTTTGTGCATTGTGGGCTGGCCACTGCATGCCTTGCTACTCCCCAGCATTTTCGCATGGCGGTTTCAAAATGGCTGTGGGTGTTACCAGAAAGTGTTCCTTACGATCAGACCTTATCAGCTGAATTTTTGGTATGGGTACTAGTAAATACCGTAAGCGCAGCGTGATAAAGTAATGGTCTCACAAACACCGCCTGTTAATTCAGAAATGTGAAAAATTTAGAATTGGTTTAAAAATTGTAAGAGAATTTCTGACACTATCAATGCCGCCCTGTGGCGCCAAATTAACATTCTGACATTGTACAGAGAGCATAGGAGTTCTCATAAAATAACACAAAAAATGCAATATAAAAACCTGGTACCCTTACTCAAATAAAGTGGTTGATAAAGTTTGTTTGAATGAAGGAACACTTCAGCTGCCGGATCCCATAAGAGAAGGGTTTAAGGATTTCTTTACCAACATTTGTTTTTATTGCAGTTCGTCACATCATTACGCAACGCCCGCAACTGCTGGCAACGAGAACAATTTTTAGAATAATCACATTACAAAAGCTTTTTCCCTGGTTATTTTTTATAGAATTTGTAATTAATTTATTCATTTGTTTGAGTCACAACGTGAAGTATTTTAAATGCCATGCAATTACAAATTATCAATATCCTAATTAGTTACATAGAGATTATTACAAACGCTGAGTATTTTCTTCAATTTTCCAACTTGAAGAAAACGTCAGTATATTATGTTAATTTATAAAGTTAAATTTTAAAAAAAAAATTAATTTGCAATGTAGTAAGTAGACGTAGATTCACAATAATAGACGTGATAATTGCATATTGCGTGCAATTATTGGGTCGTCAATACACCACTGATGGTAATATGCGGAATGTATTGAAAATTAATTGAGAATTTGAAATTATAATATACAAACCAGTGATGTTTTGAAAAAAATTTAGAATAATGTTAGAGACGAATACGACAGTAAAAATGCAGATGGAGTCCAAAAATGAAATGACGAAACCCTAATTGTTTGTTAGACATGATTTAGTCATCTGAAGTTGTTCATTTCCCCGTGAATACATTACAGTGGTCTCTACAAAAATTTTGTGGTGGGGTTGTTTTTGCAGGTAGAAGATGCATACATACGTTTTTGTTTATCTTTCTAACGCAAACATTCCTAAAGCTGATGGAGAATAACACATTTGTTATTATTTGAAATATAAAGTTAAGATTTAGTAAGTGAAATTAGAATAATTCAACCAAATGTTGAAGTTGTTACGTAGCATTGATTAAGGATCAGTTATCTCAAATTGATTTGTTATGGAACCATGAGTGAAACATTCTAAGACATTATAAAATAATTATTATAAAGAAGTTTCTGAACATTGTATGGTATTAAAGTCACTTCTAGTGATAAATGAAACATGCCAAATTGTTTGACATAAATTTGAAGTCACAGTATTATCGTCAATTTATTAAAGTGCCATAATGAAGAATAATGAACAAGCATGCATTTAAATGTGATAAATATTTAAAACAACAATTTTAAATAAGTGGACTGTGCAGATACATATTTAGACAAACACGATTTGTGAGCATCCATACACAATCAAATACTAATTAAACCCTACCTGAGCGAATACATTTCTTAGAATGTTTCTCCACTTTCTTGCCAGAATATGTCAAATATAAATTACGTGATGATAATTTTCAAGATATTGCGATACTTTATACTTATTCGCTGACCTCTATTTAGTGTGGAGTTGTTTCGACTTAGACTTCTCTCTATTCTGTTTATTTTAAACTGATGATTTTATTTGTGGAATGTAATAGAATGGTAGGTAATCTAAGAAGTTACAATGATGTAATTTTATGAAGTTCTACATTGTCAGGATTTAGTTATATGTAGAACCATCAAACGAAATAAAATTTTAAAAAAATAGAACACAGTAGAATGTAGGTATTGTATGGCTTAAAGGCCTTCAGCCTAGTCACATAGCATCAAGTTTTCTAATGTCTGTAATAATTACCTATTAAATAAATAAAACATCAAACGAAATAAAACTCAAATATTTCATTATCCGCTATTATGATAGTATGGCAAAGATGTGGTGTAATCCTGCACGTGAGTATAGATGAAGACGCATCGAAGTATTCAGATTTATACTCAACCTCAACAAAGGAAAGCATCCTTCCATTCGGAAAGGCCAGTCATTGGAAGAAATAGGAAAGTGCAGGTCATCCACTCAACATTAAATGTCTGCATTGAAACTTATTTAACATAAAAATAAGTTGTACGATTTTAATAATATAGTACGAGTACATTCATTAATAATCGCTAGCATAGTAATGAAAAATTGTATGATAGTCTCAAAATATAATTTTCGACAACAATGAAAAAACTCTCTTCACTACATTTTCTTTGGAATCAGTCCCTGAGATTGTGATACATAAACGTTCGCGCACCTAAAAACATCAACATCAGAAGACAACGTCGTCTCTGAAGAGGAGTGTAACTAACTACACACTCTGTAGACGTGTGTAAATAAACTAGCCCTTTAAAGTTAGTGTTAGAGAGCGTAGATACACGTTCCAGTACGCTCAGCAACTAGGTCGAATTCAGTCGCTGTCTGGAGGAGAAATCTAGCGGCCGGCTGCTCTGATCGGTAGTTTTCCGTGGTTTCTCTGATCAACATCAGGCGAATGCCGGAGCAGTACCCTACCAAACGGACCACGGACCTCGCGCGATCTGTCATTCCTCTTTCTTGTCCTAGCCTCTCCCCTTACACACACACTTACACTAACATGCACTACACTACCCCATATCCCGGGAGACCGGTCGGGAGCTTAGAGCTTGTCCCGGCTGGGACTGTGCCCCGCTGGTGGGAGAGTCCTGATTAGGGGGAAACCCCACTAGCCGACGGTAGGTCGGCGCCGGATCTCGCCATCCAGCGGGGGAAGATCACCGCCATCTCCCGAGAAAAAATGCACTACACTAACGGGACTAATGACCAAAGCAGTAGACGCGCCCGGAAACACGAAAAAATCCAAACCAAACCAAACCATCCAGTACGCTCCGCGTTCGAAGTGACGCAGCGAGGTCCGATACGCCGCGCGAGTTCGGAGATCAAGCGGGCGGGGCGTGCCTGGCGCTGGGTGGCGCATCGGCGAGAATCAAATCAGTTGTGCAAACGCCCAACTCCGACGCATCGGCGAGCGAGCACGCCCCGGGGCCCGCTCGCGCCCCAGACATCGCTCCAATTCCTCCTCGGCTCGTTGGCCTGCGCTCCGCACCCCATCGCACTGTCACCGAGCCTCTGCCACGCCTTCTCACGCCATTTCACTGAGAGAGTGTTATAAGAAGGGACTGCTCCTGCTGGCAACATGGCTGCAGGTTATGTCCGTGCACTCGTGTCGTTAGTGAGCTCGTTTACAGTTATATCATTTTTAAATGGATTCATCACCAAGTTTTGTAATGTGACCGCCCTGTAAGATGTTCTTTTGCTTCCTGGCCTATCAAAGTGGTTCATTCTCAGTGTAACAACCTTATTCTCAGTGTTCCAATCTCAGTTTATCATTCTCAGTGTAACAACCTTACTCTCAGTGTCCAATCTCACTATAACATTCTCAGTGTAACATCCTTACTCTGAGTATTCAATATAACATTCTCAGTGTAACATCCTTAATACCCTCATTCCGACACGCTAGACCATATGCCGCTACACCCCCTTTACGTACCGCTACACGCCATTACCTAACATTCTGTTCTTCCCTGCAACAATCCCCATAGCCCGACTCATTTTTTTACTTCCCCTCACACGCAAACTTCGCTTCATATAACTACACTTGCCGTATTACCACACCTCGCTCACCAAGCCACACGCGGCCACATCTTGCAACAATAGGCCGCCCCATTCTGCACTCCCCGCAGGTGCTGCCAAATCTCCTCATTCTCACACTAAACTTGTCACCCACCAAGCTCTTCCTCCCCAATCATTCCCGTCTTTCAGCACGTCACCGCGCGCTTTGTACGTTCCTTCGTGCCTAACATCGCTCTTCGCCTATCCCCTGTTTTCACTATCGCTACACCATTCGCACATCACACCTTTCTGCCTCGTTTCCTACTTTTCCTTCTGCTTGAAGAAGCAGATCGAACGTCTAAACGACCGGGAGCGGTAGCTCAGTGCATCAACTGATGCCACTGCAGCGCCTCTGAGCGGGAGGTCCTAGGTTCGAGTCCTTACATCGGCAGGATTTTCGACATTAGCTTTTCAGCTAGGTCGAATTCAGTCGCTGTCAGGAGAAGAATTCGAGCGGCCGGCTGCTTTGATCGGTAGTTTCCCGTGGTTTCTCCGATCAACACCACTCGAATGCCGGAGCAGTACTCTACAAAGACGGACCGCGCGCGATCTGTCCTTCCCCTTCCTTGTCCTATTCTCTCCCCTTACACACTAACATGCACTACACTACCACATATTCCGGGAGACCGGTCGGGAGTTTAGAGTTCGTCCCGGCTGGGGCGGTGCCCGCTGGTGGGAGAGTCCTGATTAGTCGCCATCCAGCGAGGGGAAAAATCACCGCCATCTCCCGAGAAAAAAACGTTCACTACACTAACGGGACTAATGACCAAAGCAGTTGACGTGACCGAAAACACAAAAAAGTCAATCAATCCACGTCTAAACGGGTTTCGCGCCATCTTACCCTACTCTCCACTGAGACTCGCTACCCCACTGCATGCCCCGTCACACTATTACCTTCTGGAACATCTGTCTTTCACTCTTCACCAATCTTCTGTACCTGCTTTTGGCTCTCCATTCCTTATAGACATTTATATTCCCATTACCGGTTCTCAACCACACCACGCCGCCCTATCATTTCGGTCAACATACCGTAAACGAGTCCTCTCATCTCTCGCCCATACGTCTGCCTCACCTTGCTCCTAGTGAATTCCCGTGACGCCGCCAACACACTCTCTCATCCACCTTCACTTCGCACCGTTTTACTACTCTCCTACCTCTTTTCTAACTTGACATAACTTCCCGCTCAGTATCGCACCGTGCTCACTCTTATCATTTCTCGTCTCGCGGTACCTCTTTTTGCCCACAATCAAGCTACCACACTTACCTCAGTGCATGCTATCTCAATCCCCATCTCGCTCCTTTTATCTCCCTCCTCTTCTGGGCTTTTCACCCCCCCCCCCCCTATTCCACCTCTTGCCCCGCCTCCCTTTACACCACTCACCATATTTTCTCTCCTTTCTTCGCCTCATCATTCAGTTTCTCCTGTCCCGTTTCCCTTTTTATCTCCGTCATGCCCCTCGCGCTCCAATTATCGATATGCCGGAGATATCCGCTATAGGGCGCTGCCCCGACGCGCCAGGCGCGGCGCAGTTAAGTCGACGTACGTGAACCCTCTACGCACGAATTTAATTTCGTCAGTTTTTTTGGATCCATGGCTTTAATTGGGTAAACACGATGTTTAAAATGGAACGATCCGGTTAAATGAAAACAATATCGGTGTTTCCATTCTTGCCGTTCTTACTAGTAACCGAAGTGTGAACTGATAGAAGCATTAAGATTTGAACCTCATCTTTCAGGACTTCTTTCTAAATAAAAAGAAGGTTTTCTCTTATAAAATATTTTATTGATAACTAAAATATGATTTTATTCAGAAAATATAAACAAATGTACCTCAAACTCGGTTTCAAATATCTGAAGAAAAACCTGTAATCTGGTCGTGCAACAGCACTTTTACTACGAATAATACAGGGTGGAAAAGTATTTTTGATATTATACATAATGTTTTCCTCCTTACAATTATGAATTTGGTCAACATAAATATTTTTTTTGGAAAACTGAATTTTCAAAGATACAGGACGTAAATAAAATTGTCGAGAAAATCGACCTCTCGTGAAACACAAAGCTTACTTTATCGAGAAATCCATTCTCCCTCCTGTCAACATGCTCTGGCGTTTTCTTCCATTTTCTTTCTCTGTTTTCTTCTTGGTGCCCGGCGGCAAACAAAGTTCTGTTTGCCACCGATAGGGCTCGCATGAGCGCGATGCGCTGGAAAACATTCGCGCCGTCGATAACACGGCTCCTCCACGGCGCTGCGGAGGAGGTGGCAATTAGGGCGCGGGAGATCTGCGAGGAAGAGACGCCTTTGCACGCTCGCCTCGGCGCTCTCGCGGATCACACTTCCCTCTTGCAGTCTCGCTCATTTCCCGCAAACGGTCGCTGGCCGCGTTTCTCCACTCCCCAATACTTCCCAATCATGTTTTCACGCGCTTTGCTTCCAAGCTCACCACCCACGCGCCTCAACTACGATCTCCAACCACGCTCTTCGTTCACTCTTTTCACCCACGCTTTCCATTCGCTTCAATCCCTGTCTATACGCTCACGCTAACTGTCCACGCTCTCTATCCACGCTCTCTATCCACGCTCTCTATCCACGCTCTCTATCCACGATCTCTATTCACGCTCTCTATCCACGCTCTCTATATCCACACTCTCTATCCACGCTCTCTATCCAGCTCTCTATCCACGCTCTCTATCCACGCTCTCTATCCACGCTATCTATCCACGCTCTCTATCCATACTATCTATCCACACTCTCTATCCACGATCTCTATCCACGATCTGTCCACGCTCTCTACACATGCTCTCTATTTATGTTCTCTATGCAAGCTCTCTATACGCGCTATCTATCCACGCTCTCTATTTACGCTCTGTACCCACGCTCTCTATCCACGCTCTCTCTCAACGATTCTGTCCATGCTCTTCATCCCGCCTCTCCGCCTATTAACCTATCTCACTCTCTATCACGCTTCCATCCGTTCTTCATCCGCGCTCTCCGTCCGTGCTCTTAAATTATGATACGGTCAACATAAATATATTTATTCGTCCGTATGCTCACTTTCCATCCACTTCCTTCATCTGCTCTCACCATCCTCCCGTTCTATGCGCGCTCTCTCTACCTCTCCACCCCCGCTCCCCACCCGCGCTCTTCATTCGCATTCTCCATCTGCGCTCTCCGTCCGTGCTCTTACCCGCGCTCTCCATCCGCTTCCTCCATCTGCTCTCACCATCCGCCTGCTCTCCGTTCACACCCTCCATCCGCGCTCTTACAATTATGACTACGGTCAACATAAATATTTTTATTTGTCCGTATGCTCACTTTCCATCCACTTCCTTCATCTGACTCCGACCACGTCCTCATCCTTCTAGTCCTCTCCCCCTCCCCTCCCCTTGCGACGCCGCTCCCACATCGTGCTCCCTGCGCATGACCTCTTCAAGCGCACCGATATTTTAAGTCTGCCTATCCCTCCTTATACCAGCACCTTGCCCGGTCCCCGCGTTGGCAAACGAGAAACGTTTTCATGCACTGTTATCAATATGGGCACTTGTAATAGTTTCTGAGTGAAATTTTTAAAAGAGATCAGAAAGGTGTATAATTATTCTAGTAATGTAAGTCCAAATAATGCATTTGGGGTCTTGTTTTAAACATTACTACCTGAATTATTCTCATTTGGGCCTCAGTTTTCAAAATTGAAACTAATGAACTATCAAAATCTCTTAGCAATATCTATCGATTCATTTCCGTTAATTCATATTGTATAGCGTTTCTACGAATTCTCCATTTCATTTGCGTAAACAATGACCAATCCGCTGGCAGGTAGACGGGCGTAAAATAGCCAATCGCAGTGGTATTATTATCTAATCTTTGTATAATGACTATTCAGCCTGTCACGAACATCCAGCACCGTCCGTATGCCTTTCGCATTGCTTCTCCCTGTCTCCCCATCAACGCCTAATTTATTCCATCTTCGTTCCCGAATCCGTCAAGGCCCGTCCTTCTCATACCCACCTCTTCCATCCCGTCCGGACGAATCACTCCGGCTCCCCTGCAGCTCGCCAGATAAGGCGTCGACCCGCCCACATTGCATTGAGGCCTCACCCGGGGCTTCACGGGCTGATGCATCGATGGTCTCGCGCCGATCTCCATCGCCAATGAGCTCTATGCTGGATTCTAGCCATTGTTCTCGGAGCTGTGGCGCTGAAGGGCCCCGTAATTTCCCCTGTCTCTCTCGCTGGGAAAATGAGTACGATTTCATGAGCCTGTTTGTGGAAAGACAAATGGAGAGGGGGCTTTTTGTGACAATCCAAGTCTTACAATGAGAAAATACCTGAAGTTTCAATATCACTTCATTTTCAAGATTTTAGGTTTTGTAGAATTTTTAAATTTTCATTTTATAATTAATGAAATTTTTATACATTATTGGATCTCAAACTATGTTACAAAATTTTTCTCAACCTTTATGGTTTAACATTAGTAAAATTCTTCTGCAACAAAAGTGAATTGTAAGTTCCGAAAAACTCAACGCGTTTCAATCGATATTAATTACATTATATTTTTAAAAATGTGATTGAATTTCTTTGCAACCTTCTTCTTCAACCTTCTTTTCAACCTTCTTCAACCTTCTTTGCAACCTTCTTGGGTATTTACAATCACTAGCGCATTCTCGCAACCCTTTCTGTAACTAATAGACCATATTTGTCTCCTCATAATGGTAACTGTTGCCTCCAAAAGAGCTTCAAAAGTTTTAGTTGTCTATTTTTATCCGAATGCTTACAAAAAGGATGGTGATGTTTTAACCGTAAATTTTGTTTTATTATCCTCTCTCATACAATTGAATCCCGTTGAGAAATTTTGACGAGATATGAAACAACAATACGTTTTCAGCATGTGAATAAAATAGGATCAATTATATTACGTTTAAACCAACATGGTGGAACCAAAGAAAGAGAAATCTTAAAGGTTCAAATCTCTTTACTTTATCTCGCAATACCTCCGGAAAGGTCTACGACATTTTATAACATGGAATGAAAAAGATTTAGCGAGGTAGCTAGAGTCTTATTAGAAATGTTACGTAATATATATGTCGATATGATAGATGTCCAAAACAATTCTGAATGAAACTCATAAGGTCACAGAAAACTTTTTCTTATTGCACAGCGTAAAACGGGTTTAATGAAATGGGGAAAGAACCATATTTTTCATGGGAGAACTGCTGAAGCCAAAACAAAAGAGTGTGATTGGAAAATAAAAGTCGAAAGAGAAATTTGAATCAGACATAAAGAAGGGTAAAATAATTCTCAGTCGTAAAAGAAAAGCCGAAACAAACCGCAAGTGATGGGGAATGAACAATTAAGAGTCAAAAGAAAGTGGTGAAACCCGGCAAAGAAATGGAGCTGGAAAATACGAGACGAAAGTGGCGTGAATATTTGGAGAAGCACACAACATGTTTTGCCGACTGTTCCCGGATGCGTTAGCAGCTGCCACTCCGCTTCTATGGGGATGGAAACCACAAAAGGCGCGGGAACGACACCAGCCACCAGGCGACACAATGTCTGCAGACACCCGGGCACCACGCGACCAGAAGAAATAGAGACGAACAGCGCGACGCGGCGGCGGGCCCGAAGAAACAAGCCGCTGCCAGCTTCGGCAAGAAAATCAAAGCCAAGAGAGTTGTCTTAGTACGCAGTCGCTTGAAGAACAAAAGCTTGTTGATGTTGTAGAATGGCAGTTAATGTATTTCCTTTGTAAGAAAATGAGGGATTAGGCAATTTGAGACACAGATTACATTTATTTCCAAATGGTATTTTTTTATTCATATTTATTTTCAAATATCGACAGAAATTCATGGTAAAAATACGTGATAAAAAGTTTATTACATTAGTTCCCCCAATTTTATGAGCATACATTCTTATATTTTACTATTCTCTTGACACTCCAATACTATGCAGTTTTTAACTACTACTACCACACATTTAATTTTCTTGGACTTACTCAATTCCAGTATTAAGCACTCTTTTCTAACATTTTACTCGACGGATTGTACACTTATTAAATTAGTTTACTACTTATTATTTAATTTCACAATAAATTTCTAAGCTTAACCATTTTCTACACGATACTTAAAGATTCCGAAAATTAGATACCAATGTTCTTTCTCTTTCTAATAAAAAATTTCCCACCTTTCTTTAAAATATATCTAAACTGATCTTTAAGAACCATTTTCACAATAGATCTACGAAGTAGATGACTCAGTTCGGCTGTTTTGCAATGGTTTCCCGTTCGAAATGTTAAATTGTGTCTTTGAGCTCCAGCACTCAAATAAACATCAGTACGTCTCGCCGTGATAAAATGTGATGCTGATCAGTATGACCTAAAGAACGCATAAGAAAACTTTCACTTTGAGCACAGGAAACTTATCTTGAAACGTTTTGCATTATTTTTTAAATACGACAATACGTTTGTTATCATATAAATTATTGACATTCAATTATTATCATATAGATTATTGACATTCACATTCAAACGATTACTTACATATAAGTACTTTGATTTTAATGGCTAGGACTTAAATTGTGTTTATTTTAAGTCCTTGTAAATTAAAAAAATTAAATTCTAACTACGTTTTGCGACTATAAATGAAAGTAATATTTTTGCATCAAAAAGCATTGTTCAAAATGAGTCAGAACTATTTAGGTGTGTATCGAAATCAGGTACATGCTCAATGTCTCAAATATGTATCAGTTAATCATTTTTTGCTATGTTAAAGCTGATGTAAATGATCGGATAATAATCTATAAGTGGATTTAACTGTTCAGAAGTTCATTAAAATCATTCCAACAAATCTAACATTGAGTAACGAAATATTCAGAATAGAGAGTAATAAGCGGTAAATCTAAAATAAAAAAACTCATTGGCTAGAATATTAAACGAGTTTTTATATGAATATGGAGGAAAGTGGAGAATAACTTTTAGATTAGGGAAGATGAAATGATTGAATGTATTTTGAAAATAAGTTTGATGATGAAAAGTAATCAACAGCAATAATTGTTATTGCTATGATTATTCATATATTTCTATCAATGGTATGATTTCATTGATTTATTTCAAATGAAGTTATTAAAACAATTTCTCGTCGTTATAATGAATTGACCACATTTTTAGGCAAATCAATGGAATACAATTATCCATACTATTAATAAACCTATTATATATTTCTTATTCTTTTTTCTTGTGTGTTGCAGGTAAGTTCCTCCATTGAGTGAAATTATCTTTACTTCACCACATTTCTGCTAACAGACCGAGAGGAAGGTAAGTTCTAACAGGCGTATTATTGCATGTGAACTCAAAAGCATTGAATGAAGGAATTTTTATCTGGACTCAAGCAGTTTTCAGTATTAGTACCCACATCCGATACGATTCTTCTCCTTTGATACAAGTAAATTGTAGTGTTTTGATTTCTCTTGTACAGGATTTGATATAGAGAATATCATTTTATGTTTGAGTGAAGTTGTGAAAGAGATAGTTGTTGAGTGACCGAGCAGAATAACATTAATTTTTCGAGTTAATGCATAGTTACGTTTAATTTTAATTTACCTGTAATGAACATATATAATTTTCATTTTTATCAATTAATGAGTTTATGAAGTTCCATCAGAAATATATATTTAACAACATTTTCATTGAAAAATAAATAAATTCAGCTCAAAGGAAATGTTTGATTTGTCTTATTGTACATAGTTACCTCTCGACTTTTAATTAGTTCTTACAAATGTTGGTCACAATTTTATGTACGAATGCTCGTTTTTAATTCCCATTTTAAACAGGTTTTTTTTTTTTTTTTTAAAACCCTTTTCACAATAAGACTGATAACAATAGAATTATAAGTTATTCTTTTCATTTTCCATTATATTTCCAGGCAGTGGGATCATTCAAAAAATGGAATTTCAATACATTTATTTAATATTGCTGTGGAGCACAACGCAAAAACAATTTGATTCTTAATTCTTTGGTAAAATATTTGTATTCTTTTTGTGCTATTAAAAATTCCTTCGTCACATTTTTCTTCTTTGCATGATCTGATTATTTACAACATGGATTTGAAACTTTTGTAACATGAATGCATAACTTTTCCAACAACGTACTGTTTTCTACCCATGGAGTAATCACAACTTCTTTTTTTACAACTTCAAAACGTTTCGTTTTTATATTTGGACACATTCAAGTTTCTTAAACAAGTACTGAAATATTTTATGTTCAAAATATTGAAAAATTATTTCAGGGACCAAAATAATTCGAAATTTTCTAAATGGATGTTGTAATGTTGTAATGTAAATATTTTGTAATGTTGTTATGTGTAAGTTGTAAAACAAAGAACTAGGCAATCCTCTAGTTCGTTCTAAAGTGGTTGAGACTCATTAACTGTAAACAGAAGGAAACGTTCTAGTTATACAGGATGGGACAAATGACCACTTCTAATACAAAACTTTGTCCCTTGTGTAAAATTTCTAATGTTATGGAACAGTAACTACCTTAATTCTTTTTAAGGATATTGTTAGGACCTGAGACCATTTCTTTTCTTGAATAAAAGTAGATCTCTATTTGAGATGTTGATACTCAATTATATCGGTTGCCAAGGAATTGACTAAAATTCTCTAAATTTACTCCAAAAACAAATTTTTTTCATATCAACCTTTTACGATTCAAGACAGTATTGATTTGAAATGATGATATCTTTATCTTCATGGAGCGAGCACAGTATGTCTTTTAGCAAGTGCCTGATTTTAAAAGCGCTGTTTTGAAGTTTTTTAATTCGCCGTGAACGGTTCAAAAGGGAAACTTTTAACTGCATCGTCTAGCGTATAAGGGAAATAGGAATGTTGTAATACTTGCCTTATTATTTTGCATTGAGACCATCTGCAGAACGAAGTTTCTATACGTTGATATTACCAACTTTGCATCGATACTAAAGTTATCGAATGATATCGATACACGATTTCAAGTAAGAAAATGTAGTAATTTATTTAATTTTTATGTACGTTCCATCGAATGAACAAAAATATATTACGAAATTTAGGTTTACCGACAATAAATAACTTATATTTTATTCATTAAGTAACGTAAGAGAAATGGAGTATTTATTTTCACTGGAACAAATGTTGAGATTAGCAAATTTCAAATAATATTTTTGAGTCAGCAGTATCGATAGTAATAAGAATATTGAAAACATGTATCGATACTGTACAATAGGTATCGCAAATGCTCTGCTCAAGACTGAGATGTTGCACTTAAATAGCAACATTTCTACATTAATATTTCAACAATGCAAATATTTGAATAAACACTGAATCATACGTATCGCAGCGTCTCTATGTCAAAGAGCAGACTGTTGCGTGCCCGACGACCGCGAGGACATGTGGTTCTAACTTCGTGACGCATATAGGACTCCCTCTCCCAAATCAGTCATGCCAACAGCATCTTGCTTTGTACATTTTGTCGTGCACGTGTACCATTAAGAATGCAGCACGGAGCTGTCGGAAGCTGCACGTCAACTTGTTCACCGCTTCCAGGTCGCGGAGCGGGCCGGCTTTGCATTTTGCGAGGCCTCACGGCTACAGCATGGAGCTTGGATTGCATCTTCATCAGATTCGTCTCGCCTGCGGGACATGCCTAGCATACGAATGTGTTGCTCGGACTGTTAAAAGATTTTCAGATTTGTGTCATGCATACCTTCATACTGCTTGTTTTTTTTACTTGTTAAGTGAGTTTCGTTTCTTGGAACAGTGTAAAATATTTACTGGAGAAGAATATGAGATTATTCAAATTTATTTTACTTTTATTGTGATTGGAAATTTGATTAATTACTGCGGATGATTTTAAACCACGTCATGTATGTCTTGCTTATAGGTGAAAATTAATTATATATCTGATGATTAACACTGTTGTCATTCGTGTGAGTTCGAACTATCGTAATTCAGTAGTTTACTATTCTAGGCTTCTTCCATGTTCATCATCAGTTTTACTGTTGCTGATGCTTTGTTTGTCGCTAGTGTCATTTGCAATATTTCTTTGAGGAACGGAAATTGCACCAGGTATCTGAACTGTATATGAAGGATTTTCTAGAGAGAGGTATATCTAGATCTGGATGCTAAGCAGATTGTCTTAATTTAGCAATTAATCCTTGTACTGTTCAAGACAAATAGCGATTGTGTGCCTTTGATGTTAAAACCAAATTTTCGATATACCGAATGCCACTGATGCATGTTTACCTCTTTCGCAACCTCCAAGATTCACAAAACTAGTCAGGCTGACAACAAATATGGGTGGCTTAATTTTTTCCACCTACTTTAGGTTCACAATACGTGTTACATTTTTTTAGAAAGTAAATTTTCTTGGTAAGCCCACTTTTCTCTTCGTTGAAAACTACAGGTTGAGATTTTTTGTACTCTTAATTGTCATGTCATCAATCTGTCTTCAATTCCGAAATAAATAAACATTCGATGCAGAAAAACGAATTATTCTCTCAATTTCAGCGGAAAAATATTTTTAAGAAGCATCCAGGAAGGAAAATCTGTATGTTTTACAAACAAACTTGTCAAAGTTTTGTGAAATGTTCATCACCTTTTTACAACACAATTTGCAGACAAAGCATTGCCCTAAAACTAAATTATCTGTTAAATTACGGCGATCGTTAAGACAGAACATTACAGTCTTTTCCTCTATCACCATTCCCAGATGAGAAGCAATGAATTATGTCACAAAACAACCTACACTAAGAAGATAAAAAGCGCAACAAACGAGTGGGAGATAGAGAAAAATGAAATTAAGATCAAAGAAAGACATAGAAAATGCTTATTTGTAACAAGTAAGCGAGATAAAGGAGAATATGAAAAGAATAGAAATGAAAATGATTGATAAAATTTTACCGCAATGAACATCAGCTCAAGGATACATAAGAAAATGCAGAATAATTTTACGACGAGATAAGTACTAAGCTGAAAACACACAGTTTGATTGTGAATGATCTTGGCTGTCCGGGTGACGACGCGTCGAAGACTGTGTTGCCGACGTTTCGACCATCTTTTCGTGGTCTTCCTCAGGGCTTGTCTGAGACAAGCCAAGCGTCACCCGGTCAGCCGAGCAATTTACATTACTCTGGCCGCGGAAGCGTGCGACCTTACTTAACACAATTTGAGTGTTTTGAAGATCAGTACGTTGTGTGTCGTTTAGTACTTTCCAAATTCAATCTTCTCATAAGAAAAACTGTTTTTAAGAAATGTATTTTCTTGTAACTGGAGTATTTATACAAAAGATTTAGCAGCAATTTACGTTTTTTTTTATTTTCTTTCATGGACGTCGGAAATATTAAGGGACTACGACGCATGAAGAATTTGATTGAACCTCTGATTGGTTGCATCCTGTCGATACAGTATTACTACTAATATTTTTATTTATTTAATTGCTAATTATTACAGACAAATTTGAAAAGTCGATGCTATGTGGCTAGGCCGAGGGCCTTTAAGCCGTTACAATACCTACATTCTACCCTTTTCTAATCTTTCGAATTCCGGTATTCACCTCAAATGGTCTCTCCATCCAGCCGCGGAAAATAGAGCACAAGGTACGGGCTGAGGAAAAAACCCCTGAAGGGGGAAAAACTGCCGTCAACTATTTATTTATTTGGTGCGGGCGTCACGCATTCTTGTTCCAGTGTTTGGCCTCTTCTGCACCTGAAAACAAACAGCGCCACAGAAGAGCGTCCGCAGCAACGCCTCTGCCCTTTCATTTCCGATTCTCCACTTCCCTTCACATGTAATATGTTTATTACTTTAACAGTTTCATTTCATTTTATTTTATTGATTCATTTAATAGCTCTCGTCCCCTCGCACCCAAATTGTGGCAAGAAGATATATGGCTCGGGGTATGGCGACCCTGAATGGCCCTTTCTTCTCGTAACAAAAATTCATACCACATACCATTTAGAATCTGTAATGATTGTGGTGAGTACTCAATTAAGTTTTATTCTGTTACAAGCGGCAGCTCGCGTTACTAACATAATTTATAATGCTAGAACACTTACCAGCAAGTCTTTCCTGGCGCAGACTTTCCTGTTTTATTTCGTTCTCGTCTGCTCCAAGCAGCGCACACAAATTGCGGGAGGAGGGCTCGGCGCGTGGGTGGCATGGCGGCCCTGCGAGGGGGCGTGGCCGCTGGTGTGGGCGTGGGCGTGGGACGCGGGCTGCGCCCCGAGGGCGGCTCTGGAGCGTTGGGGCGGCGGCGGCGTCAGCGCCGGCGGCAGCGTATCCAAGCAACGGCGCCTCGGCGCCCAATCGATGGAGCGCGATAACGCTCCCTGCCTCTCCCCGCCCCCCCGCGCTCTTCTGCCTTCGGTCGCTCCTCGCCCCCCACCGGCCTCGCCACGCCCCGCGGACGTCCCAGACACGTGTTCGCTCCCGCAAGTGGATTGTCCGGGTCGTCTCCGCCGCCGCCGCCGTCGAACAGTGTGCACATGCACGCTGGGTTTCTTTACTGTAGAGGAGTTACTGCAAGGGGGGACCGCTTTGACAGGCCAGGAAGCAAATGGACGTCTTGCAACAGATAGTGATGAAGCCGTTTACGAACGATCTAATTGTAAACGAATGGACCGACAAAATGAGTGGATGGACATAATCTGCTGTAATGTTGCCAGATGCGAACGTCTTGCTAGAGACAGTGATGAAGACATTTACGAACGATCTAATTGTAAACGAATGGACCGAAAAAATGAGTGTATGAACATAATCTGCAGTGATGCTGCCAGCAGTGGCCACGCAACAGCTGTCATAGCGGTCCCTTAAAGTACTAATCTCATTTTACCAGTAGAGAGGGTAGCATTCAATGTACTCAGGGTCAAATTTGTTAGAAGTTTGGTGTTTAGAAGAAGCACTAAGCTAGAAAATCTCCATTCATGGACACTTATCGCCTAGGTACTCGTAGAGTTGGGCATTTTCGAGTATTGAATTCGGCAACCAGACCCGAATTAGTCGCTGATATCGTTGCGATTACTTTAGTGGTTCGTGCTCGTTTTCGCACCTGTCCGCTCTCCTGTTTTTCCTTGTCTTTCTTCCTATCATCTGTCCCGTCTTCACTCAAATATCTCGACCTCAAGCCCTTTCGTCACATACGTCTTCTCGTTGAAGTATGTTCAAACTATGGGGCATCTTAATAATATTGAAATACTGTTACTAATACTATAATACTGACTGGGGGTTGATTAAGACATTCTCAAATAAAATGTCCATAAATATATTTTTTGAGCAGTGTTTTCAAATGATCTCATTTAACCTTTTACGGACATTTTCGTTGTTCTTGATATGTGTGTACTATACACTATACTCTACATCTCATTTTCTTGTGCATATTGATCATATTACTTGAAAGATAATATTTTCTTATATTTTGCTAAAATGCTTGATGCTACCTTTATTTACAAATGAACTTGAAGTAATCAAGCAGCTGTATACTGGGCACGCACCCAATGTATTTTTACTTCACGCGTTACTTTGTTTTCACTATTATTATGTTAAATAATTTAAAAATAAAATACGAAAACTCTCCATTGGTGAGAAACTGCTAGAAGAGGTTCTGGTTGATTTGAGGGGAAGATCAGTTCCCAAATATACACACGCCGACGGTCTCCGAACTTCAAAAATGCCTGTGTGTTTACTGACGAAAACTTCTCTGAACTTACTTTCTGTGTCCACTACGATTCTTTTTATTCTCCAATGCACTCTCCCCATAAGGAGGAGGGGGGCTGACGGTCTCAAGATGGGAGGCTTTACATGGAGCGGAGTCGTTTTCCCGGTTCCGAATATATCGACGGTACTCACGTCGTTAGCTTCAAATTGGAGGCAGTGAGACAATTGAAGAAGAATTCTCCACCCATTTTTAAGCAGGATTTGGCGAGGGTCTTGCTCTCCCGATTCCACATATAAAAGTCCGACTGGGTGCATGAACCCCCTGTTAGGTTGGCTAGGTACCGGTGATACTCACGTCGATAGCTTGACTGTGGAGGCAGTAAGTTGGAAGTCCCGAGCTCCCGGGCCTTAGTCCAGGATGGCCCCTAGTTGGGCACTTGGCTTTGTCACGGCAGTGGCTCGACACTGGGCCTAGAGGAGGGACTTATCCCGGCGCTTACTTTGACTTTGTGGTAAACTGGAAACCTAGAAACTCTGAACTGGCAGAGTGGCCCAACCCAGGATTAAATGGAGAGGTTTCCAAGGGTCTCTGCTTTTCGGTGGGATCCGGATACCAGCCTGAAGGTGTTCTTGGCACCGGAAGGAGGTGTGGATAAAAATCCAGAGCTTAGTTGCCCTCCCGGGAGAGCAATTTCTCTAGTAGAGCGAGACAAAGTGTGGAGTACGTAGTAACTCACGCATCACATACGAGAATACTCCAATGATCTTTACATATTGGGTCAATACGTTTTCAGTAATTCCCTATCTTCTGACGAAGTCACTTAGAAATGTGTGTCTGAGGCGATGAGTGTTGTCTATCCGTGATATTTATGATACTTTCCTTGTTCATTTGTTATATTTTGAGTTCATTTCTCGTGTTTTAATTTTTAGTGGCAAATTTTTTAATTTATTATCCAGTACTCGCCCGAGGTATTTGGATACCTCATGGTCTACGGTTTTTGTTGTTACTTCTCTGAGATGTTATTAACGCAAACCAATTTAAGTGCTCTTCAATAATTTAAGCTGTAAGGAATACATTTTGATTTGTGGCTTTTACGTAACTACTATAGTTTGCAAGACATAATTTCACAATGTTGCTTGGCGAATCTGCATATCTGTGTAACTATATATACGTAAACTCCCGCACCTCCGGTCAATGACTTTTTGGCTCTCCGGGTGACCCCGCGTATTGGGCTGAGGGGCAAAAGTTTCGCCTGCCATGTCGGAGGCTTCCTCAGGGTAGATCACTGCCCTGATGAAGTCTGAGACATGACAGCCGAAACAATGTATGTATTTTCTAATATCTCTTTTATATTTACTTTTCATGCAAGTACTACTGGCTTCCTGTCTCAGAATGTTTATGAAAGGTCATCGTGACACTTTTGCATACTGATCGACAAGATTTCTTGTTTATTTTTCCTTTTAGACATGTTATTCCAAAGATTTCAACTCGATATTCTCGATAGCATTTCGTTTTCATATTTTGACCAACTTCATGATGGCAACTGACCACTGCTTTCGCAAGTCCTTCCATCGGGCGTTTGAAAGGCGACAAAGACGCCTCCTGACTGTCCCTGCTTTAAGGCTGGGCGAGGACCAATGGATCAACTGTGACCTGCCGGTAAATATATTCCTCTTGGATTTTCAACTCTGAAAAGCTGTCGGATTTATTTGACACGATCGCGTGACGTCAATAAGAGACCTGTTGCCGTCCGCATGGAAGGGGATGTTCTACGGACGTCTTTTGGTCGATAGATGAACGGGCTCTATTGTATATGATGTATTTGCTATCTAAAGAAGCTCGTTCAATTTTCGTCAAAAACAAAACTAAAATCT
This sequence comes from Teleogryllus oceanicus, assembly GCA_964035755.1. NCBI lineage: Eukaryota > Metazoa > Arthropoda > Insecta > Orthoptera > Gryllidae > Teleogryllus > Teleogryllus oceanicus. The sequence goes on from CAXIVR010000003.1 coordinate 181,138,857, forward strand.
TCTGCGGCTACACGCAGTTTGATATGAAAGGGGTACGTTCTCGACGCATTTTAGAATAGAATGGTTTGAATCATCCGTGTATCCCTTCGTTAGACTCTAATTATACTTTCTAATGAAGTGATAGATTGAGTACATTGCTAAATAATGGAATGAGACGTGTTGGTGTTGATAGCACACACTTTATGTTCCCTATTCCTCTGGAAACATTACAACAAACAAACAACAAACATTACGATATCATATAACGATACTTGATGTCCACAGATTGAAAAATGGAGAAGAAAATAATTGTGAATGTGATGGTATCTTGTAATAATTAATTACGTGCTTGCAAATAAACTTTTGTTATTAACTGGTAACTGCAGTGGTATAATAATTGATTTAAATAACTTTTTGTAACTTATTGAATTCTAAAATGACATCTGTGAATAACTTTAGACCTAAATCAAAAGAACTCTTCAAAAACTAGTGTAAACGAAGTAATGCTTATTTTTAAGTAGGCACGTGACTGCATATGAACTGTCAGAAAAATGACCGTTAATAAAATATTATAATATTACAAAAAAATTCCTTATCAACGACACCATTTAACTGCCATAATATAACGTTTCATTGTATGATACAAAAGTGGTGAGGAAGCCACTTGAACTTTTTTACCTGCAGAACAAATCTGCGCTATGCTCAACTATGCAAACTAAAACGTTTAGTATATTGAGGTTGTTTGGTTGCAAGAGAAAATGTTTTATTTTTTTCATGGCATTGTTTTATGTTAACCTTCTCTTAGATGAAAGCGAAAGATTTTTTTCTTGAAATGATATAGCTCAGCAATATGTTTAACTAATTATATTGAATTTTGTTCTCTCGTGGTCATAATTACATAGTATTAATAATTGGTATAATTCTCTTAGGGGCGATATTAATTGTTTTTAAACATTTTTAAATATTATAGCCTTAGTCGGTATTTTAAAATCTTTTTAATACATTACTATGATTTAAGCGTTTCCGACCGATATTACTAGACAAATATTGTTTTATGTTGTATTTATGAATGTACAGCAATGTGCATCACACTCTATTAAGTTTAGTTTAACTTGAATTATTGATGATATAATCACATTGAACATTAAAGTTTTGATAGGAAAAGGTCTTAAAACATCTTTGAAGTGAGATTTTTGTGTGATTCAACTGCAGATTCAACAGCCTTCGCCACTAGACGAATTCGTTTATAACGCTCCGTGAAGTTACGGAGGTTAAGCGAATTCGAGACTCGCAGGTCCCTGGTTGGGTGACCGGCTAGGAAACCCCGAAAGCTACCGGCGTTGAGCTCCTGGCCGAAGGGATAAAAGGCACTGACTGACTGCGACGTGACGAGACTTGACTAGTATAGTAATTACTGAGTAACGGAGGATTACTCCAAAGAATGCGCTCAACGCCCAACAAGGGGTAAAGAGACGCGTTGCGTCAACAACGACGCAACAAATTTTAAAAAAAGTTCTCTTAAGAATATGTGACAAAATGAGTACTACGGACTGCTCCACTAGTTTATTTCAGCACCTATCCTGATGTTCATAAATATTTTATGGATGTATGTAATGGACGTATTTGGGTGTATAGGAGTCTGAATCGGTTCAGAAGGTTCCCGTTAAATTGAAAAATAGATCGCAGGTCTGGAATCGACACTCCCCAGAATGGTCGTAAACGAAGTTGTGGCCACCACGAAATGACCTCCCGCTGAAGCACTGCGTTAAGTGCCGACTCATAAATGAAGAAAGACCATTCAAACCTCCGTGGCCTGCAGTGAGGTCGTGGGGGTCCTTCTACGCCATCGAATTTCATGGGCATTTTCTTCGCCGTACTTAACTTCAAAGTTGAGTTGTAACTCCGGAACCTTAACACTGTATTTCAAAACGTATTTAACTTCGTTTCATCTACCCTTTTATGTAAAAAATACGCTTATGTATTGATATTTATTCGGTGCAATACACATATACTCCAGTTAAATGTCTTAAACTAGTTCAATTTTAGAATTTTATTTTTTCGCCTGCATTGCTACTATTTGTTTCTGTAATCAGCACATTTTGTACTTTACTAGTCATGGAGTTTACTTAAATGTTAGAGTTAAATTCAGTCAAAATAAGATTTGACTGAATATATTACAACAACAAATGAGATTATGGATTATAAAAATGCTGCCGTATTTCAATCACGTTTTATATCTAATTCCAAAATATAATTTTCATTTCTCCATTTTTTTCCAAAACCACACACTCAATGGTAAAATTCTTGAGAAATTAACACATTATTCAGTTTCCAATTAGTCGTTTTTTTGTAATTTACACAAGCATCCAATTCAATGTCCATTGGGATTAATTCAAAGAAGTAGAACATTACATTACAAACATTATATTTAATGTACTACTACTTTTATGTAGACGTCATCAATCATTGAAATGTGATTTAGGATTCTAAGAAAAAATAGTATTCCTTCCGATTTGGTATTTTTGTGCACATGCACTCTACTTTGTCCCCATGGAAAATTTAGTGTGTTGCCCAATAGTATTAATGTTAAAGAGTAAATTAATTTAAACTAAAACGTATTAAATAGTATTTTTTATTGCCGTGTTAGGAGGTGTTACTTCTCTTCACTGTGTGAACTTATGCTAATACATAATTACAAAATCATTCCGAAGAATATCCATTATTAGTTGTCATTAAATATACTTGAACGTGAAACGTGCCCGACGTTGATAGGTGCCAATTTGAAACAAGCCCCGTCTTTCTATTTAAAAACAAGACCCACTTGGAGGGACATTTTGATACATAATTATTACTGATAAATGTAATTTGGGTGCCAGGAAAATGTTACACTTGATACCTAATGATTCCTACGTAATTTAAATATCTCTCCTTCCAAAATTATGTTGTGCTAGCTCAGTTAATTGGGGTTCGAAGTTCATAATTGTTGCTATTTACTCTGCAACCAATTATTCAATCTGCTATCCATACGGAGTGGCGAGAAATCGAAAATCTTATTAAAATGCTGGATTGCACACAACGAACAATGATAATCTGCTTTCTTTCAACTTAACAAATTGGAATTTATTATATTGATAATCAAAATGAATTCGTCTTTGGTCATGACCAGTTTTCTCTATATTACAATACTAATAAAACCTTTTTATTCATTCGTGGCTCTTCGCGCGCTCTTCACTTTTTCGTTCGATGGCGCCCTGTTCGATGTCCACGCAGCAGAATCTTGCTTCAGGATAAAGTCCTCGCCTAATGTCTGTGTCTGGTTCCAGATTCTCCCGGCGATACTATTATAAACTGTGATTTCCCTCACTAACGTCTTGGGTTGACGCCTAGATACGTATTTTTCTTCTAACAAGAACGCTCCATCCTAATATAAGAAACGATAGTTAACATAATTCAACTGTCAATTACAATCTTTCCTCGGTCTAGTAAAATATATCAAGAACCGACCCGTACATTACCGCGTTGCTCTAGTGAATCAATGTTCTTCTAAAAACTCGGAAACATCCGAATTTTATATCTTTTTCTTTTGTCCCTCAAAACAATGCTTATTCCACCTCTGTTCTGTCATTTCAACCTAACGAAAATGATCCTTAACGCCGGTTGTTTATTTGTCACATAGCGACTCCATCGCGATCGTCTATTTACATCTCTATACTCTTTATATTCTTTGTCAAATAAAATGACATTTTCATAATAAATATGATTCGTCATTTTGGTATATCACAAACGATTACCGTCTTGTTATTTTTCCGTTCCTGTAAGTCCCATTTATAAATGAACAGATTTGTCGCTCTGTCGAGAATAGAACCGTGTTAAATTATGTATCTTTATGGAAGCTCGGCCCACTGCTTTGTCTTCATAGCTTTCATTACATTTTAACTCTGGCCCAGAAAACGCAACTCTTGAATATTTAATAAAAGTAAATATTGAATTTATTTCTGTAATTACAAAATATTCCATTAAACAGAACATTGAAACAAGATTATTGTTCATTAGAAACCAAATAACAGACTGCTCTGCAAGATGTCTTTAGTATTTTTTGCACTAACAAATGCTTTCGATGCTCAACTATTCAAAATAAAAACGGAGTTCAAAGTCCGAGAACTGGAATGTACCACTTATTAAAGAATATAGTCTTTTTAACACTCATTATGAAACATTTTTTACACACTGTACGATGAGTAAGAGCGTGATATTACGTGAAGTAAAACAGTAGCACGCTGCATCTCACAATCGACCGGAGGTTACCCCATTACCTCTCTGCCGAAATGTTAGAAATATGATTACAACATCACGTTTTGAAATAAATGCATGTCAATAACATGACTACAGCTGCTAAATCGCTATGATGGTATTTCATTTTAACAACGTAATGCTTCCGCATAAAATATCGAGAGAGCGAGACAGAGCATAAAACTAGTCTCCGTAAAACAAATAAATTGTGGAAGTTGCAGAAATGATACTTGTTTGACGACAGATATTAATGTACAGCTTACCATAAAACAGTCATAAACTTTTATTCCTTTTAGTATGTTAACATATTCCATTTTTGGTATGAGATATTTGTCTAACAAAGAAAACAAGAAAACACCCGCTTTATTCTTAGGACGTTTCTTAGGAACATTTTCATGATCTTCGGGTAGCACAATGCCCAACTACAAAGCTTCAAACAGTTTCGACCTAGGCTCGGGACCACGAAACACGGAAGTGAATCCCGAATCACATGGTGCACTGGCTTGTGTTCGTAGCGCGCTTTCGCCTGGGCTGACTGAGTCCCGCTGCCCTTGCGTCAACAGAGGTTCGGCACGTGCAGTACATCACTCGCTAACGAGCATCGGCCTCGTTGACCCTCCGCCCCCGCCGCCCCCACCGTCGCCTCAGTCACCCCCCCTCCTTTCCCCTCCCTCGCGCCCCCCATGCGCCCGTCACCCCCGCCCCTTGCCCTTTGCTCTGTCTCTTCCTCTCTCCTGTCGTCCCCGCTGTCCCCGTGACTTCCCCTCCACTGTGGTCTCTGCCTTCCACCTTCCCTGTCGCCACCGCTGCCCCTGTCATCCCGTCTGTTTCTGTCGTCCGTCGCTTCCGACTTCCGCCTCCCCTGTTCCCCCCCGTCTCTGCTCCCCCCCCCCCCTTTCACCTCCTCTGCCACCTCCCACTCCCACCTGCAGTGTCCACGTTTCATATTTTGTTCCCCCAGCCCTTCATATTACTGCCGCAACCGACCCATCACCCCATACCCTCGCGGACCTCACCGCCCACGCCGACCCTACCGATTCTGAAACCCGTGATGACATTTACCCTCATCCAGCAGGTGCTGCTGGTTCAAACACACGTCCCTGTACACAGATGGTGGTGGACCTGCCTAGAAGATTTGTCTGACAAGCACGCGAACGCTACGTGCCTCAATCATCATGGAGATGATACTAACGAAACTCAAATTGTCTTTGCAGTCTGCTGTGTAGATTTTTTTATCTTTGAAGTGAATAATGCTTCACATTTCTTCTGCGAAGTAAGGATACATTTTAGTTAACATTTTCGTGTTTTAGCTTAGTGTTACATTGCTGTGTTATTTCAACGCCAACAGGAGTTTTAAAAAGTATTGAAAACTTGACTGTTCAGTAAGTTCTGTTTTTTATCTCGTTCCTCTGCAATAATTTATGTATTTAATGGCTTAACAGTTACCATTATTCCATCTTTGCGTGATATTGGACTGATGTCATTAAGAGACAGTATTGCTGTGATAATATATAAAAAGAAGAGAAAATCGTATATATTTAGCAAGTCCATTCAAATATCATGAAATATTCTGCAGAATAAAGTATGTTTCATATTTTACTTTATATTTGTACAAATAATGTATGACATTTTTTACGGAACTCGGAGAAAACTAGCCAAACTACCACAGCACACTAGCAGTGCTACTTTGATGCAGTATTTATAACTTTTGCAATTTTGTAAAATTCAGCGTGTTCAACGAAAATCGCTCTTATGTCTGTTTTACGAAAGTACTTTCCTTTCATTAAAATGCAAAGAAAAAATGAGCCATTTGTAATAGATAAAATATTCTTCAATTGTTACTTCAATAAACATTTAAGAAAACCTAATAGTATGAATAACCCAGGAATTTAAAAAAGCATCCAATTTATACAATTTGACTGTTTTTTGTTTCCCGGTTATTTTTTTCTTTCTGATCAAGTATTATCATTTCTTTTGTGAATACTAAACAATTTACTTATTTCTGGTGAGTTTCTATGCTTCTGCAATGCCAATTTTTGCCAAAAAAAGAATTTTTCAAACCAATTTTGAGTGCTTATTAAAGCTCAGACATTTTGAATATGCGCGTAGTTTGTTGGACAAAATATGCTTAAAATTGTCATGAGAACATATTTTCGAATTTTCGACCTTTCCTCCCGCGACATTCTGTATAAAGTAATGTTTATTGAATTCATTTGCTTTTTTCCTAATTAACGTCCGTCACATTTAATATTGATCACTTCTCTCAGATTTGGCTCGATTTAAGTAGAAATACATTTTATTTTCGGCTCTCCCTCCACTGTTCCATGTCGTCGCTTCTCGAATTAAATATTTGCTTACTAAAATTATATTGTAGGCGTGTCCTGATGGATCGTCACAAATCTATTAGCTGTAGTAGCACCACTAATTTCTACCATATGAATGGAAATTTACCACAGTAAAAGAAATATATCTACCTTGAACATTTTATCACGTTAATACTCGTTACGTCTCGTAAATAAGTAAACACATCTTTTTAAATAAAAATAAAACCCATGTATATTTAGTATATAATACAATATTGTAGTATGTAATAAAATACACTCAGGGTCACACTATGGTGTCAAATGTGGTCCTCAAAATTTTGGAGTTAGAAATTAAATCACAATTTATTTTTGCAGGAATTGTTTCGATGCATCTATTCTTTAAACTTTGCTTTAAACTAATCTCGTAGATTTTTCTGATATTAAATACAAATAATGAACGAAAGGGATATTCGTTTAAAAACAAATTTTTCTCGGAAACAAATGGATTAATCAAACTTTTAGATTTTTTTCTCGAAAACAGCAAAATATTCTAATAAACATTTTGCAGATCCTGTTTTTGGTGAACACTATATTTTTGAAAATTGCAAGGATTTCCATTCCAAAAATTTCAAACTACAATATTGATGACAGATAAATGAAATCAGTTCTGAAAAGATAAATCATTAAGGGCGTGGACAATTTTTCGAAAATATTAGTCGTTTTCGCGCAAATTGGCGTGAAATGTAGGAATTAAAAAAATCAGAAACGACTCAATTTTTTCTTCTATATTTTTCTGCAATAGAGCTCTTAAAAATGGTGCCACTCTCATTTTCGTTGAAGTCGCAGAGTTCTCAAATATTTCAAAAGTTACAAAGACTGTGAGAAAGTGTTGCCGTAGCACTACCATTTTTATTTCTCATCTCTCCTCTTTCTCTTCCCCGTCTCTCTCTCTCTTTCTCTCTCTCTCTCCCTCTCTCGCTCTCTCTGTCTCTCGCTCTCTCGCGCTCTTTCTCGTACCACGTTACTAATTTATTTTATTTACTCTTGTTTTCATTCTCCCTTCAGCGTAGACGAAAGTCGGTGTAATTGAATTGCTAAAATATTTATTAAGCTAACAGTCAACTATCTTATGGGATAGAACTTTCATTGTTCCTGGACCATCCTGAGATTGTGAACCATTGATGACAAGTCACCAGCTCTTTCTCTTAAAAATCTTGTGTTTACTATTGCAACAAGTGGCACGTGATTTTGCTTACTGAATTTTAACGATATTTTAGTGGTTTTTTGATAATGCGAGTACAAAATTTAGATCTAGAATATGACGTTTTTGAATTAGTAATCCATGCCTGAAACTAAATCTTAAACTGATAATCATTCTTTAAAAATGATGTTTTATTTAAAAGGGATGTCGTTCAAAAGATTTTTAATGAGCCTTGTAATTATGTTCATATTTCTGCATCTTCCGATAAAAGATATGCCTGCTGGTTGATGTTTTATTCATCTCTTGAATATGACAGGTTAGTAAGTTACTGTTCTGGAGTGTTAACTGGAATTACTCCAGAAACATTGCCTGCTTTAAAAGAAGGTTGCTGGTGACCTCTTTCCTTTTTTTTGTTTGGCATCTTCGTGATAGACATCTGACCAATGACCGCAGTCAGGAGGACCGAAACTGTTAATTTGGGGGGTGAGATTAATCCTTTATAATCCAACTGTTAAACTTGTTCTTTATTCAGGCCCAGAGGAAGGGGACAGACATCTTCAAACGGAATGTGGTTAGCACTTTCGAGTGATTCTGTCAATAATAACAGCCGAGCTCTTCAATAGCTTCTATAGAACAAAGGGAAACCAAAATGTTATTTTCATTGAACATAGTTGTCTCTGTTTGAAGCTGGTATACGTGTGGTTTTTCCCTTGTCTTCTCCCAACCCCCTGTTCCTTCTATTTTTGCTCCTGACCACTCGTCTCTAATCCCTGCTTCTTTCCGGTCGTACCGGAAGCTGTAGCTCAGTGCATCAACTGATGTCGCTGCAGCGCCTCTGACCGGGAGGTCCTAGGTTCCCACTCCCCACGGCGGCAGGATTATCGACACTTTTTCAGTTAGGTCGAATTCAGTCGCTGTCTGGAGGAGAATTCCAACTGCCAGCAGCTCTGATCGGTAATTTTCCGTGGTTTCTCCGATCAACACCAGGTGAATGCCGGAGCAGTACCCTACCAAACGGGCCACGGACCGCACGCGATCTGTCCTTCCTCTTCCTCTCCTATCCTCTCCCCTTACACACACATTTACACTAACATGCACTACACTACCACTTATTCCGGGAGACCGGTCGGGAGCTTAGAGCTTGCCCGGCTGGGCGGTGCCCCGCTGATGGGAGAGTCCTGGTTAGGGGGAAACCCCACTAGCCGACGGTAGGTCGGCGCCGGATCTCGCCATCCAGCGGGGGAAGATTACCGCCATCTCCCGAGAAAAAACAGGCACTACACAAACGGAACTAATGACCAAAGCAGTTGACGCGCCCGGAAACACGAAAAAATCAATCAATTTCCGGCCGTCCATCTACTGCCATGTTCTCTCATTCAGTATTTTTAACATTTTCCATTCACTCTCCTCCTGCAATTATTTAATTATCCTCGTATCTTCTATAATGTTTAAAATATTTTTCATTTCTTGCATAGAGTGGTATCCTCTTATCATATATAATGGTATAACAGACAATCAAAGAATTCATATTTAAATTAATTATTTTATTTGTAACTTCGTAAAGCGTTTCTCGACCCAGTGGATCAAAGGTTTCGTAATACAGTTAAAAATACAATTGTTTCTTTCATCTTATAAAATTTAGAATCACGTGAAAATATACAAGAATGAAATTGAATTATTCACGAGAAAGCAAGAACAATGATGCCACAAAATATCTAATGGTAAAATTTTCTTTTACATCTATAAATACGAAGCACAAGTCTGACCGGAGACACATAAGAAAAGCACGTTTAGACAAATGTAAAACTATTGAGGAACAGTAAAATAAATTTTGTCATGTTAGGCATTAAATAAAGGCTGCGATGAAATAAATTTTGCGCATAAGCAGGATATCGATATTGCTGTCGATTGCTGAGTATACGCCGTATTTAAACGTCTTATATTTCTAACACTGAAGAGTATTTTCGATCATTTGAAGCTAGTGGAACCGTGCAACCTAAGCATGAGCTGCCACTGTTTTTATTCCTCGTGTCCGAACAAATGACTGTGCCTGTTATGACTTGCATTTTTTTCTGTCTTCATTGAACAATGCATCTCCAATAATTGTACTGACGATGCCCTGCCTTCTCTCATCGTATGTCTCCTTGAAGCTCGAATCTACGCAGCTCGGTGCAAACGTTTTCGCAGAGCGCTGCGAATACCAAGCTAATGGAACCATCTTCCTTCTTGACGTGGCGCGGCATTGTAAGTGCTTTCTTCCGCTACTTTTTTTCTTCTTTTCCAAGTACCTTTTAGTTAATGCACTGGAACTCTGGAGATATGTAGGCGCTAACTACAATGAAAGGGGGCAGTTTTTTTGCTAGATTTACTTTGCTTTTTATTCTTTCTTCGTATTCTTGTGTGGCCTCCTATTTAAAAGTATCCTTTTATATTCCTGAACTATATCACCTTAAATATTAATCTTAATTCTGATAAAATCGTTATTATTTAGAAATTGGATACCATTTGTATTTATATGAAAATATAATACTTTTTTGTGTTTTTTCACCATTTTCTCAATTTTTTGGGGTCCAAAATAAATATCAAGATAGTGATTATCAACTTGTGGACGTATATTTGGACATCTAATGTGCGAAGTTTACCTCAGTAGTCAAAGTGACTACGTTTTTCCTACGATACTGCATGTATGTCTAGAAATTTAAAAATACAATTAGTATGTCATCATATCTTAAAGCTAGTATATGAATTTTGGACGCTTTAAAGATGTAAGTTTACATTAAAGATGTAAGAAGAAGACAAAATGTTTGAGAAACATCAATATTTCATGAACAACGTGCATATACTTCTATTGACATAATGAATTCCGGTGCACATATGCGTATGGAAGACGTCAAACACCCCAATCTATGCCAATACCTTTACTTGTCCGAAAAAGTAACTCAAGCAGTATGTTGATCATTTAGTATATCCAATCTTTAGGACTAAATACCTCACGTAGCCTCGCCGATTTGAGTTTCAAGCCCTGTTAATAAAGTAATTTTTTACTATGTTGGGACAGTTGAGTAGTTACTGTTAGCAAGACTGTGTTGTTTCTTAATCAGTAATCAATTGTAAACATTGTCCGAAAGGACATATAATTAAATTAATTTTGAAAAAAATTGAATATACTTTTCAAGTGACAATTTCATATTTGTATTATTAAAGAAAAATAGTAGCTGTCGTAGAAGAACATCAATCACAATATTATCCATATACAACCAATGTTTTGGTTTTTAATTTATCTTTTTATTTCTGCTACATACGCCGCAAAAAAGATAATGATCAAAATGAGTGCAAACGCATCTATATTTGAAATCCGCGCACAAATCATGCACTATAATGGCGGCCACGGCCCCTTTCAATTTATCGTGTGTCCAGAGTTGTCCATCCCCGGAATCGTCCGGGCTCGTTACAGATGCTGGACATGTCCCCGGGACGCGTTTCACAGTGATCTAGTTGTTACCGGTTTCAATGCAATATTTTAAAGGAGGTCCTGATTCTGCCAAGTGCGCAAAAACTTTCCTGGAGCACTGTACCATCGCCTGGAACATCGCCTGACTCTCCGGACTTGCTATCGGGGTAGGACTTCCGGCGCTGGCGTCGGAGGTGATGGCGGTTGTGGTCGCCTCTTTCATAAAGATTTATGGATTCCAGGCGCTCGTCTTTTAAAACGCTCTAATTGCGGCAGAGCGGCTAATTGCCGAAGACCATTAATTAAAGGGCGTGGGACTCGAGCGTCGCTGACGGGCGGTGATGAGCCCGGGACCAGGGCGGGGTCTTAAACGCCGACACCCAACCTCACGGAAGAGATCAGTTGTCGCTTTACAGTAAACCTTAATTCCAACCTCCTATGTTTCTTTCTCAAAGATTTAACGATGGTTATAACTATAATAATAAAAACAATAATAATAACAACAACAGAGACAGCGCCTCTGACGGGGAGGTCCTAGGTTCGAGTCCTGACGGCGGCAGGAATTTCGACACTAGCTTTTCAGCTAGGTCGAATTCAGTCGCTGTCTGGAGGAAAATTCTAGCGGCTGGCTGCTCTGATCGGTAGTTTTCCGTGGTTTCTCCGATCAACACCAGGAGAATGCCGGAGCAGTACCTTAACAAACAGGCCACGGACCGCGCGCGTCCTTGTCCTATCCTCTCTCCTTACGCACACACTTACACCGACATGCACTACACTACCATATACAGGTCGGGAGCTTAGAGCTTGGCCGGCTGGGGCGGTGCCTCGCTGGTGGGAGAGTCCTGGTGAGGGGGAATCCCCACTAGCCGACGGTAGGTCGGCGCCGGATTTCGCCATCCAGCGGGGGAAGATCACCGCCACATCTCGAGAAAAATGCACTACACTAACGGGACTAATGACCAGAGCAGTTGACGCGCCCGGAAACATGATTAAAAAATATAAAAGAATTGTAGGCCTTAGAAGCTGGTTACATCCCAAGTATCTTTCGACGTAATTAATGGAATAATATTAATAATGTGACAATAATATTAAGTGTGTTTTATTCTGTACAGATTTTTTTGTATACCAGTGTTATTGTATTACAATTATAATAAATATAATCAATTGTATAAAATTAAATATTAATATAATAAATATAATTTTATTGTAATAATTATAATAATAATAACTCTGGTATAGCAAAAAATAAGTAACAAGAACAAAACACACTGTTTTTGGAAGATAATTTGCCTCAATCCGGATCTAATTTCAGAATTTCTGTATAGGCTCAGTTCGCATGTGATGATGGTTTTTGTAAATGCGTATGTCTCCCTGTGTATGAAATATATAGCTGGCAAAACGACATGCTCTAATACCAACAGATACAATTGTATACAGTAAAAAATACAACAACGTTAATGTTAGGAATAATGAAGAAAACATACCTAAAAAAATTCCTTCTCATGTTTTTGGGATACTTTGCTTCAGGTACGTCTCTTTGTAGTGGTCTCTTGATAGTCGGACAACACATTGTCACTCCAATTGATTTGATAACGCCTTTTCGTATGAGAAATGTTCTGGTGGAATCGTTCGCCATGTTCGCCACTAAAGACGTCGAGGTTGTCCATTAAGATGGCCAAATGATTATTCAAAAAATGTAGTTATGTGGCATGTTACATCCCAGACGGTGGTATGATCTCAATAGTTCTTGTGCAATATCGTGTTAGTTCTCAGCCTTTTGGTTGCCTGAAGTTTTTACAGACACTTGCCAAAGACAACCATGCTTTTTCTAACATCACTCAACAAATCAACGAAATGTTCATCAGCCATTAATTTTCTGAATTGCGGGCTACAAATTTTTCTTCTTTATTTTTCCTTCACTGATTCTTGGCAACTTCTATACTTGAATCTAAAGACTGTTTCTTCGGCAAATTTAAATCACCAACAAGATCGTTGATCCTCTTGGGACAAAAAAAAATGTGGTTCATTGAAGTCTCGGGCGGTTTTAAATGCTGCGTTAGCAAGGAAATCACCTCTGTCTTCTGAATGTTCGTTACTGCAAAGTTCATTTTACTTACTGTCACCTCTTCTCAGGCGATTGCGCTACTGGTAATTCTTCACTGTGACATTCAGACCTTGTAGCAGATGGTAAATTAGGATATTGCGTTTTCGATGTGATTTCAGCTCCTTGTCGGACGGAAATAACAGATTTTCTGTGATACGCTGGTTCCCCCATAATCATGGGAACAACAAAGGTCGTGCGTCGTGAACCTTTTAACGAACAATGTTGCCAACCCTTTTTCATTTCTTGTAGGTGAATTTTATGAATTCAGTGTCATGAATAGAAGTTATTTGTACACATTTCGATTGTTCTTGAACTTTACATATCCAGAATAATTATATGAAGCTACAGAAAAGTAACCAACAATCAGCGTTTTCTAAAGTTTCCGCATATGAGAAGTGGCATGTCATAAGAAAACTGAGCCTAATAGGAAAGAACTGATTGGGTATTCGAATTCAATGTCCTAGACGTAGCTAAGAACTCCATTCACATTGTTTGTTTCAAAAATGCTGTTGACTAGTGTAATTACAACACGGAAATTCAGGCATTTTTTTACCTAGAATATGCTTGCAAAAAGGCATGTAAACATTTAAAAGGAATTATTGTTAAATGTTAAATTTAAAATTATTTACATTTGTTCTAACTTTAAAATTTACGTTAGTACTCACGTGTAAGGAAACTGTATTTTGTTTGTAATATTCATTACAAATGAGCGCCTAGTATGATGATTACAATTTGTTTTTAATTGTAACGCTGTTTCTTAGAAGTATTGTGTGTGATTCCTCTTTGAGTCTTGAAATGGCATCAGTGAAAGAAATATTTTTCGTTCTTCGAACTTGTGTAATCGTTCCCACTGAGAAAGGTATATCGTATACAAAGTCCTCTGTGATCGAAAGTGATCATAAGCAATACTTCAAAGTACGATGAGAATACTCGGAAACTAACATATCTTGTCGGTATCAGTACAAAAATAAAAATATTTATTTGGATCATCTTTTTCATTTAGATATTTATGACTACCTGGCTCTGGAGACGCCGCAGAAAGACAATTCTTTGGTATCATCCAGCTTTGCAGCTCCTGCTCCAACTTGTTAGAGATCGGTTTCTTGAGAAAAAAGCAAAATAATGACTAAAAAAGAAATTCGCAGAAAAGGCAAACACCAACAATAAACAATATGCAAGAAAGTGAAAATAAAAATCTACTAAAACAACTTACCATGGAAAAACCTATTGTAAAAGTCATAAAATAGTAACAGTAATAATAAAAAGGCATTTTGCAAAAGAACTGGCTGTAATATATAATAATAATAATAATAATAATAATAATAATAATAATAATAATAATAAGAGTAATATTAATAATAATATCTGCATTTGTAGCTGCTATGATTATTAAGGAATCGCTTGACTCGATCGTGTGCTGATGACATGAATTCTCATTAATCTAAAATTATGTTGCATATAATAGATTATATTTACCAGAAAATATATTAGGAATCGTTTATATAGCTTGTTGAAAAATTAAACACGACGTTACTTTACGTTTAGGGTGCTGGTAGGTACGTTCTCTGCAAAACGTCGGGGGTGCATATCATTTTACATAAAGCTTTGAGATGCAGAGGGGTGAAAAATACGTTTTTCTTTCCTACCAAAACCTTCATCAAAGGAAGCGTTCAGTCGGATAATTTTGCTCTCTTTTTTTCTCTGTATACGAGGGGCAGATTATTGCGGTGGTATATTCTCATTAATTCCAGGATTTGTTTGAAATCCTTTGAGGGTACCTCTGCACTAATTAATGGTGTTACTGTTTAATTCTTTCATGCAGTTACGGACTAGTTGCGCTCATTTTGGAAATCTTTTTTAAAATTCCTGTAAGTATTATTTAGGTTTGACTTTACGGAATAAAGAAAATATATTTAATGATATGCTTTTTCCTTTCTGGTAAAATTACGATTGTGTTTTCTGGTGGAGAAATAAAAATGCGAAAACATTCTCATGTGTTCGAAAATAGTATTTTTTTTTCCCTTTCAAAGTAAAAAAAATTCGTATCACATTTTTTGCAAGGTACTATATCTTTCCCCTCATGAACCAGAGCAGGTGTAATAGGCACAGTAGAGAGGCAATTATCTACCATTTCGTACTGTCTTTTGTACAAAACTGCATGTTTCTTCTCGCTACCTGCATCAGTCTTAAACATGTTTGGGATAGTACCAATAGATCTTTATCATGACGTGAGCTGCACCGGCTTAATCCTGAATGCTACTAAATGTGCTTGAGCTGTGCGTTTACATCTACACATCTAATAAAGGTATCATTGTCATCACTACTCTTGTCATTTTAAGAACACTGAAAACTGATATTAGCGCAGAAAAAGCAACTTTGATTTTTACTCTTACTCGGTTGTACGAAATATAGAGAAAACGTATTTCAATTGGGCCAAAAATTCAAAGTTGTTTACTTTGCCCGCAGAAGTGGAAATATAATTCTCTATTTAGATGTAAGTTTCAATTCTCGTACCCTTTCATAAGATCGTAACTAGGATTATTTTTTTTTACAATTCTACCTGCTTAGATTTCAATATAAATTATTTTCCTCGTGCAAAAGGAATTATTGAGTTAAATACATTCATAATACGTACGAGCTCATATGAATTCTAGTAGTCCGTCATTAACTAGAATGTAACAAATGTACGAGTGTTTAATACAAGAGTGCAGATGGAATTAGTATTATTGCTACAAATAAAGTAAAGTTTATTAATGTGAATCAAGGCACCGAGGATGAATGAAAAATTTTATATGTGATTTAGAGGAGGAAACAAAATACGTGCACCAAATAAAATGTAAGTAAGGCGCTCAATCCAAAAGAAAACACACGTTACCCCACAGATAAAATTCTCTATCCGAGCAGGAGTCCTTTATTTAACGGGATGTTTCTTGGCTACTCTGTTTTGTTAGTACATGTGCGCGAACAGTACGTCTGTTTGAGCTTTTAAAACAACAGATTGCATGTTGATATTTAACTGGATGTTTTTGCAGGTTGGCGAGGCCAGGTGTTTTTTTAAAATTAACCGGAACCTTAAATTGCGGCGAGAGGTCTCTGCGCGCCCGGCGGCGGGTGGTGTTAGTTCGCGTAGCTGCGAGCAGATGGCTCCGCGGGCACCGGCCGCATGGGCAAGCCCGCAGCGGGTGGGGGCCGCCCTATCGGTGATCAATAGCGAGATCAATTGTGCGCGTGGGCGGTCGGGGCGAGGGGGCGTGGCCACTGCGGAGGTGCGTCGCTGCGCTACACGACTCACAGCCCGGACGTTTCCAGGCAGTCCAATCACTTGAGAGATCACGCTTTCCCTTTTTCTCACCTTCCTCCTATCCCCTTCTTAAACCTCCATATTGCAGACTGTTCGCTACTGTTTACTCTTATAGGGATAATGCGTGTCATTAGACGGAAACGGTTGGATGGAAATACCAACATTTGCAATTTAAATTCAACAAAACTCATAAAAGTCGTTATTGGATTTTGCTGAGTATTTTCCCTCATTGAGAATATACGATTACCTGTAACACAAAATAGACAAATTAAATTAGTCGTGACACGTATCCTACATTTGGAATGCACGTCTCAAAAAGATTTTATCATATTTCTCTTGCATCCAAGTAACATATATTGAAACATGTCAGCTTTTGAACAATTCAAAACTCTGAAAGAAAATGTAAGTAATAAATCACTTTCGATATAAATATAAACTAAAATACACAACACGATAATATGCACTCTACAGCTAAACAATAAAAACTTCTCTTTTCCTTCTTTGCGTTGACCAAAACCTTCAATGTTCAAGAGTTCGTCATTTGTCGTACTACTTACGTAGATACATCTAACTTTTTTTCGAGAAGTCTTATCTATGCATTTGGTATTTAACCGTATTACCCTTCCTGATTTTATCATACGTCTATTCAATTATAAAGTTAGTTTATATTTGCACTTAATAATTATCATGCATGACATCACGCATTACTAATCCTCGTTGCTGATATGATCAAACTCCATCTGCGATCATACCCTTGGCTGAATCTAATCTGCTTTGTATTAAAAAGCTGTTATAAATCAAAGGAAATTTTTCTTTTTCATTCGTTCATTTTACCTCCCCGCCTCATCGCTTCACGTCTTTAACGTTTGTGAAGGTGACGCAGCCCACTTTCCTGGTGAATTTCTACTCTTTTATGCCAGTGGTCGCACGTGACTACAAACTAACGCGATACCATCAGAATCTGTCTCTGTTCTGGAAAACAATGCAATATAAACCAGGACGTTTCAACTCCTATAAAACGTCGTGGAGACCAATACAGTGGCGCGCTCTCCTAGCACCTTCCTGCAGGAACTAAAACACCAACTGCTGCCGACACTTGAAACGTGCGTGCTGATGCGTGGGGATGGAAGCCGGCGCGAATGTTACAAACGATAGCGCTGATGATCGCGCTTTCTTCAACGCTTTTTATATATGTTGTGATAAGTATAACAAGGTGTGTTAATAGAAACTATAAATTCGAATAAATATATAAAAAGAAGAGAAGCAAAGGATGAATAGTAAATAATAAGGATATAAGAGAATGGTAACATAATTGATAGAGAGAAAATATACCCTATAATATATTGGTATATAAAAACATGAAAGGACACATGAGCAATTTCCGTGAGTGCGAAAGTAAGTTTGAAAAAGTATTACGAATCAATAACCAAATAATAAACAAATAAGTGCTGTAATGCCAATGAGAAATTAGAGTGACCAATGAGAAATTAGAGTGACCAATGAGAAATTAGAGTGACCAATGAGAAATTAGAGTGGTCAATCCGAAATTAGAGTGACCAATGAGAAATTAGAGTGACCAATGAGAAATTAGAGATAAGCTGTAAGAAGGGAATGGACGGAATATACGTGCTTTGGTACGATCTCGCGCAGGGTTGAAGACAGGTGAAGCGCTTAAGACAAAAAACGGGTAGACAATCTTTCGACGCAATGAGGGGCGGATTAAGATGATGTTCTGACGCGTACGGAAATGTTATAAATAGACATAGAATTATAATCGCGTGTGTGGAGGAAACAGTTGTCATTGATCGGGACGAGATTCGGCAAAAACGGAACTTGGAACGGATACTGGGCACCGTTGAAGAGGGCAGAGGATACACGAAAGGAAAGTGACTAAACAGGAGGCATATTAAATTACACAGGTCTGCGAAAAAAATAAATTCTTCACGCTTTTGGTTCTGATGGTTGATTTGAATTCATTTAAGCTAATAATTAATAGATCGGGAATCCATTGTTTTCTAACACAAGAGTTTTTAGCAATTTCAAAGAAAAGCCTAGTAAACAAAAACACTTGATTTATGAAAGTTTCAAATAAACGATTTAAAACTAGATATACACAATTCACTGAAGGAAAAATAAGTATAATTTATGTATAAAAGGGACACACCTTATGCTTATTACAATATACTTACATTAACAATAATGTTATGTTTATGCTAACAATGTCAGAGACTCTGCTAACATTTTCTTTTGCTGAAATTTTGCCTCCTCGGTCGTCTCCTGTGCAATTCTACACAATTACTCTTAAGAACCAACAGTCGTCTGCCATCATCACTTTCAGGTCTTGATGAAACTTCTCTCCATGTTTCAGAGTAAAATCCCCCCAGATTATAAGGGGAAAAATCAAGATGGTTGTGGTGGTGTATGCTCATGTTAAATCCTAAGTTCTTCATAAAATTAGCATTTCATCCACCGTAGATTTTAAATCTGAACGCTTTTTATTTCCTTAAAAATTGACGGAGACTGTTTTGATATCTGACTAGGCCAGTCTTTCTTCATCACTCATTAAATTATCAAAGTGTTCATCTTTCTTCAGAACCCAGTGTTTTTCATAATTAATGTTTTTAACCACCGGGGTATTTTCTCTTTTTGGGGGAAATCAGTAATGTCCACTCACAGCAGATTAAATAATCTGAAGATGATGTAGATGGTAGGTCCTGTAGTGGGTTTGGTATAGGAATATCAGGATCATGCTGGTACGGCTCTACTGACTGACGTACGTTGTTGTAATACATTGCCAACGTTCATTTGAAATTGAATCAATCGTTAATTTCGCCGAAACTGTGCGAAATATTTAAAGAGATAGCAACACCAACTCATTGTCACTCGGCTTTTGATCAAAAGCAGCGAATTGTCACAGCCCGACATTAACGTATGCGCGTGCTAATTTGAAATACGGAAATACGAAACTTTTGCAAAAACTGTACGAGATAGAAAAAAAAAGGTATCTAATCAAGATGAAAAACAGATTCATAATCACACATTTTCATCAAAAATAGCAAAACGTCGCAGCCCTGTACTATCTATTGTAGGAATATCAAGTTTTGTAGTAAATTAAGAATTTCTGGATTAGGGATTGAGAATGATAATGGCCATGCATGCAAGGGAAGGGACTTAGATACAAAACAGTAGATAATAATAACGAGGTTTTTATAAGAATGTTTTCTTTTTGAAATATTGTATTATCAACTGTCATATTTAGACGCGATATGGATGTTTTGCAGCAGAATATAAATGGAAATGTTAACGTGAAGTACGTATTATCTTCCTGAGTAGTAGAAAAAAGAGCTCCCAATCCCACGTGGGGAGAAACAAAATGATTACAAATAAAAGTATCCAAAGTTCTTTATGACAATCATTTATTTCAGCAATTGCACAACGTTTCGTAACTCATTTTGTTACATCATCAGGTGCTACAGATGGGATAGAGAATGGTGCTACATATGGGATATAGAAACTGTTATTCTACATATCAATTAGTGTAATCACTAGAATAGTTCACAAACACTACAATTCTCTCAAAAGTATAAGTCTTTTGAGTAAAATTATCTCAAATTCTGTTGAGTAAAATTATCTGAGTTTCTGTGTCCCATTAGTGTAGCACCTGATGATGTAACAAAACGAGTTACGAAACATTGTGCAATTGCTGAAATAAATGATTGTCATAAAAAACTTTGGATACTTTTATTTGTAAACATATATTGACAATCAATAAGAAATATTGAGAAACAAAATGAATTACGTAAATTTTTCATCACCAAATATCTGCAGAGACGATCTATCGGACTCACTAATAAATTTTATCATGACGCGGCAGCTGTGGTACATCCTTCTGGCAATTGTTGAGTTAAAGATTAAATATAAATTAACTCGTGGGCAGAATAAGCACATAAAAAGGTACCAGGCACATCCTCCTCTCTGAATGTATACAAATATAATGAATAATTGCACATGTAGAGATCTTTGGATTCTCAATATTGTATAATTATCTGAGTTTCTGGTCCCAACGTGTAGCACGTGATGAGTAAAAACAGTTACGAAACATTCATTCGAAATAAATGATTGTCAGTCCTTTGTAGATTTACTGATGTAAAAATCTGACAATCAAGAAGAAGCTTGAGAACAAAATGAATTCGAATTTTCATCACCAAATCTGAGAAGATCATCGGACTCCTAATAAATTATCATGACGCGCAGCGTGGTACATCCTGGCAATTGTGAGTTAAGATTAAATATAAATTACTCGTGGAGAATAGACGAAAAGGACAGGCACATCCCCTAGTCTCGAGTAACAAATAATGAATTAATGCACTGGGGACAATTTTCGTATTTCTCACAAATTAGCCAATTTTATGTGGTGAGCCTAACCTGCAGGTGCACCTAGCGACACTAGCGTCTCCTATCCTAGCACCCTCCAGATTGTTCTCCGAATTTGATGGAGAGTCCAAAGGCCCTGAGATACACAACTAACGTGTAGGAGTCAGAGATACTCCCATTGCTCGGTCCCGCTTTTGTCCGATTGACATTTCTAGATTTTTTCTTTTTATGACTTAACTAGTGTACCGGAATAATATGAACAACACGATTTCAAATTTTTGGCCGTAAAATCAGTGTTTAAGGAACTTTAGAAATGTAACTTCGAATTCACTTTAGAATTAAGATATTTTAAGCCATTCCAAAGATGGTTAAGACTAATGAAAGAAAGCGAAGAAAATATACACTAACTTTATGTTGCCACGCATGTCTCAAACTTCACAGATGTAACTTTGAAAAATTTTATGAAGTCGAAAGTCAATGGTGTCATTTACAGTGAGCCAGTCGTCCCTTTCGACACTGGCTAGGTTGAATTCAGTCGCTGTCTGAAGAAGATTCTAGTGGCCGGCTGGATTTTCGTGGCCTCTACGATCAATAATAGGTGAATTCCAGAGAAGAACCCTAACAAACAAGGCCACGGATTTCACGCGATCTTTCCTTCCTCTTCCTTGCCCTATCCTCAACCCTTACTTACACACACCGGGAGACCGGTCGAGAGATTAGAGATTGCCCCGTCTAGGGCGGTGCTCTGATGGTAGGAGATCCTAGTTGGGAAAAACCGTATTCGACGGTAGGTCGGCGCCAGATTTCACCATCCAACGCGAGAAGATAAACGCCATCTCCCGGGGAAAACATCACTACACTTACTAGACTATGACATTAGGAGTTGGCGCAACCATATACTCATCAATCAATCAATCCTTCTGACAGCGACTGAAGTCGTCCTAGCTGTACATCTAGTGTCAAAAAGACTCTACAGTCGAGACTCAGATCCTAGAACCTCCCGGTGAGAGTCGATGCACAGTTAGGCAATACTGTTTTCTGAACTAAACGCAGCCACTAGTACCTTCGAAGGAGCGTTGGTGGCGGTGTGGCGACGTGGCCGCCAGCGTGGCAGGGTAGCGTGCGGGTAGGGGAAGAAGCCCCGGGGTGTCTCAGGGGTGTTGCGGACGACTGCTCAGGGACTGGCCCCTTCGGCATCGCTCCGCTGCAGATCAAGATCCCAAAGTTCCAGGGCGGGCGTTTGCAACGCTTATCAGCGATACACCGCCTGTCAGATGAAGTGGCTGAAGTTGACCTAGCTAGGAAGCGAGGGTCAAAATCCGCCACAGTCGAGAGAGCCTCAAACCCTAGGACCTTCCGGTCAGAGTCGATGCAAGTTACAGGCAGTCTTACAATACAGTGTTTACTCTTACTCTTAAGCAGTGTTTCTCTTACCTTACATACAATAGTGTTTACTCTTTCTCTTACTCTTAAGAGTTTACTCTTACAATACAGTGTTTACTCTTACTCTTACAATACAGTGTTTCCTTATTAGAGTTTATCTTACAATACAGTGTTTACTCTTACTCTTACTCTTAAGAGTTTAGTCTTACAATACAGTGTTTACTCTTACTCTTACTCTAAGGTTTAGTCTTACAATACAGTGTTTACTCTTACTCTTAAGAGTGTACTCTTACAATACAGTGTTTACTCTTACTCTTACGAGTGTTCTCTTACAATACAGTGCCTGAGCTAAACTCAGCCGGTATTTCCTTGGAAGGAGCGACGGTGAGGGGGGGGACGAAGACCCCGGTGTTGAGGCTTGGGGGGGTTGGGGGCGCAGCGGGGGCGACGCCGTGCGATGGTTTCTGTGGACGGGATGGGACGGCGGGGTGACAACTGGCGAGAACCCACCCATGGACAACGCCCCCGCCGCCGACCGAGAGCCGCAAGTTCCCGGGCGGGCGTCTGCCAGGCCTGTCAGCGGCCGCGCGCGCCTGCCAGATGAAGCGACTGCCGAGCGCACGCTGTCGCCTCTGGGCCGCGTTGCGACGTGCCACACGCCCCGCACAGCCCCGCCCCCCCCCCCCGCACGGCCGCTCCACGCAACAAATGCAGCGAGAGCTCCGAAGAGCCTCTGACACTTCAAGAAGCTCGCTGTGTCGTATCTTGGAGATGTTTTTCCATGTGTGAGGCAGTGCTCAGAGTAACCACCAGGGCCCGGACATAAGTCATGGCAAATACAATAGTTTTTTTTGAGAATACGAACACTGGGGGAAAATGTGAAATATATACATGAAAAGACAATGTATGAATTATGTGTATGTACATTAACGGACCGGTAGTGGTAGCTCAGTGCATCAACAGATGTGCACTGCAGCGCCTCTGACCGTGAGGTCCTAATTGATCGAGTCCTGACGGCGGCAGTGTTTCGCAACTAGCTTTCAGCTAGTCGGATCATCGCTGCACAGTCTAGCTGCTGGCTGCCCGGATCAGTAGTTTCGTGATTTCTCCGATCAACAGAGGCGAATGCGGAGCAGACTAACAAGAGAGCAAAGGACCAGGCGCGATCTTTCCTTCGCCTTCTTCTACTACCCTGCCCTGGCACACTAACATGACAACCACAATATCGGGCCGGTAGGGCTTACAGCTTGATTCGCTGGCGGTCTCCCGCTGAATGGAGAGTCCTGTGGTGTGGAAACGTCACTAGCCGACGGTAGGTCGGCGGAACTCGCCATCCAACGGGAAAGATCGCGCATACATCGAGTAAAAATGCACTATACTACGGGACTAATGTTCCGTTGATGTGCGAAACAGAAATCAAATCAACATTATCGACACACCAAAAGTGTGATTCTCAAATTTATAAAGGTATTTGATATGACAGAGCTGGTTTCAGGTTCCAAGATATTTTATCATAAACGAGGTAACAAAGTTCTAAAAGATTTACATACCCCTTGTAAAGGCCCGCGTAGGCATATGCTCAATTACCGCACTTGCTACATCGGTCCGCACACTCACAATGCCACATGCGTTGCTAATCACTGGTTGCTACGCGTCCTCGCAGAAACTCTTCTGCCCATCTAGCGAGTACGTGGTGTGAGGGAGGGCATTACATTTATGGTCTCCCACCAATTCCCTGTAATATTCTCGGGCATTTCTCCCACGAAGAATGGCTAACTTGTAGTATGAGCACGGCTTCAAGCAGGTTAGATTCGTCTGGTCTGGCAGTCAGACAATTGAATTCACATTGCTCTCTGTGCTAATAGAGAAACTCGCATTCCCATCTGTTGCGATCAGTGATTTCTACAGCATTTCTGTCATGCGACAAATAGGATATGGTGATCCGATAACACTTGTCTTAGAAAAAATATAGTTGCCATTACCTCTACCGTAACCCACGTATCTAGTGTGTAGTTCTTTACGTTTTTCTTTACTTTATGAACGAGAAGTCCTGTGAAAGACGTCCGATTTAAGGTGCCACAAGAGGCTCACGTGACAACATACATACAGAATATCTCTAAATACATATTGCAAACTTTATGTAGGGAGATCAAGTTTATCACTTTTGCCAATTAATACATTTCGGGAAATCTCATATGACATGGTGTAATAGAATATGATGAATTAGCTGTAAAAATTCTGGAAATTTTTGATCCCAGAGTATTGCCATGTAAAGGTTAACCCTGACTTCACGCCCCTGTTCGGTAGGCAATTTGCAGTGCACTAAAGTTTGGCGGAAAACGAACTCGCAGGGGACGTCCCACTCGCTCACTGACAATGTTAAAATCGAGTTTTTGTCTATATTCTTCAGTTGTGAAAAGAAAATTTCTTCATTTGATGGCTGTGACATTTGATACGTATGTAGTAACGACAATTAATAATTCAGATGTATTCAGTTATGTAAAATAAACATAAATGGTTCGGGAAAGGTGTGTAAAGTAAATCCACCAATTTGAATGGTTAATTGTTTATTATGGAGTAAAAAAGTGGAATTCTATTACAATGAATAGACTGTAAATAAAAGTTTTTAAAAAAGATTGAAAAAATGATTATCTAAGTAGAATGATGCAAACAATTGCGTTGGTAAATCAATATTTACCTTCATGTTGGAATTAATGCTATTATCTTTCCGTTGGTATGTAATTTATTAATTATGTTAATAAGCATCTAGAAATGCATTAAGAGCTGTAAATTAATCGTATAATATATTACCGTACTGTTCTTGATTAACGGTACCAAAATGCTTCGAGAATATATTATCCGATTGCTGTAATTTATTAAATATTCAAACTTACGGAGTATTTAGACAGAATCGTAGGAAACATTTTTGTCTAAAATGTCTTTAGATGTCTGCATAAACATATATGAATGACGAAATTAACTAATCCACTTAACACTCGAATTCTCTCAAAAGTTTATACTCGTAAGGTTTTGTTTGGCAGACGATTCATGTGCTTTTGTTATTTAAGTCACTTACATATGTTAATTTGTTAAATTTGACATGAAAAAATAGGCACAGATACAGAAAAACAAACTAAAACCAAAATGTTATCGAAATCGGATCTTAGAGATTATTAAATTCCTTGAAATTTTTGAATATTTATGATCATTCATTAGGACAACCTTTAAGAACATGAAGAACAGTGTGATAGAAAGAGCACTTGTTGTAATTGAGCAATGAAAATACCAGATTGATATAACTCCGACTAACCTAAATTATATTAACAAGGAAAATGTTGTAATCGTAATGCTGTATCCAAATATAAAACCTCTTTCCCTCATTTAGAAAGAAAAAAAATTACTAATTTCCAATGCACGCAGAAACGGTTAGAAAACTCTCTTGTCTTCGACCATGTAAGAGGTGGATATAGTTTTGATAGATTTCTAGGATAGACGGAGAAAATTCAAAGGCAATGAAACTCGTTTTCTATTTTATCTAAAAAAATGCAAATATTTGTTTGTGTAATGTGACTATTATCATACGGTACTTTTCACCTGAATTCTCATACTTAGTTTGTCAGTGCTTACAGTCAATATATATTAAGGTACTTACATGTTGCGTTTTTGATGTTCTTGATAAGTAAAGAACTGGTCTACTGAGTATATTCTGTATTCGTTATTGGAGATTCATGAATACTGTTTTTGTTAAAATATTTAATTTTGTGTATGTTACACAGAAATATTTTGTTACTTTTGTTGAGAAGTGTGCATGTCAATTTCTGAAAACATTTTGTTTGATTTTGTTCAACAGCATTTTTACTCCTACAGGCTACTATTTTTATGTACATATTTAGATAAACGATTCAATTCAATCGTATTAAGTCTTTGTCATCCTAAATTCAACCTACAGGCGGACGGCTAAAATGTTTTTCATGAGCAACCAATGAACTATCTACTAGATGCCCTTTTGTGGAGGAGGAGCACTGGATGAATTATCCAAACATCAATATTCCCCAAACAGCAGCGCCTGCTCTACATTCGCGAGTGGAGAGTGGAGCAGGGGCTGGGGCAGGGGCGGGGCAGGGGCGGGGCGGGGCGGGGCAGGGGCGGGGCGGGGCAGGGGCGGGGCGGGGCGGGGCGGGGCGGGGCGGGGGGGGGCGGGGCGGGGCGGGGCGGGGCGGGGCGGGGCGGGGCGAACACGCGCGGCGACACGTAGGAGGGCGTGCAGTGCCAGGGAAGGAGAGGCGACTGTGCAGCTGGTAAAGGACGAGAGAGCGCACGCTTAGGGAGTGGGTAATGAGGGGGTGGGGTCAGGCACTAGGGACGAGGGGGAGCGGGCGAGTGGACGGAGTGAGCGGGCGGGCGGGCGGGAGAGCGGGCGGGCGGGCGGGCGGGGAGCGGGGGCGGGCGGGCGGGAGAGCGGGCGGGCGGGAGAGCGGGCGGGCGGGAGAGCGGGTGGGCGGGAGAGCGGGGCGGGAGAGCGGGGAGCGGGGGCGGGAGAGCGGGCGGGCGGGAGAGCGGGTGGGCGGGCGGGAGAGCGGGCGGGCGGGAGAGCGGGGGGCGGGCGGGAGAGCGGGCGGGCGGGCGGGAGAGGTGCGGGCGGTCAAGGGGCCACTGGAGCAGCGGGGGTGGAGCCGGCTGACGTTGACGAACGCTGTTTAGTTAGCCTAATTACGCGAGCGGAAGGTCCGCTAATGAGATTCGGCCGGCAGCAGCGACCGGTCGCGCTCGCCACTCATCCACAGGCCGGCGGGGCCAGCGCTATCTTCTGATCCGACCGTGCGTTCGATGGGTTCTACTTCTATTCCGTTCCGGTCGCTCTCCTGAAACCGGGGAAGTCACCAATATTATCCTGTCTTTGGCTCTTTATCCAAATTCAATATATTAAGTGATAAAAAACAACTTTAATTATAGTATATACTATTTCTATATTTCTATATTTTATTATATTGCTATATTATTGGCACTCTATGTTTGTGATCGATTAAATGTAACTCTTTATAATGTAATATACCGGTCTGTGGGATTGCATGTTCAATAAAACAAATAAATAAATTTCACAATGCATTTAATTAACAAGTAAGATGATGATGATAATGAGCATGCAAATGAATTATTTTTACGAAGATTATTACACATTTTGATAAAGTTATTTTGGCATACTATTCTAGTTGAAGCTATCACAAGAAAAAAACAATTAATTTGCCGTTACAATAACATGCCGTATTGGTGGCATCTACGCTCTCAGCTTCTTTTGTTATAGTGTTTACGCACCTTGACAGGGAAAAGGAGCTGGCGGGTCTCAATTACGGATCATTCACAAAAAGTCTTACTGTGCTACCGGGAGCGGTAGCTCAGTGCATCAACTGATGACACTGCAGCGCCTCTGACCGGGAGGTCCTAGGTTCTCACTCCCCACGGCGGCAGGATTTTCGACACTAGCTTTTCAGCTAGGTCGAATTCAGTCGCTGTCTGGAGGAGAAATCTAACGGCCGGCTGCTCTGATGAGTAGTTTTCCGTGGTTTCTCCGATCAACACCAGGCGAATGCCAGAGCAGTACCCTACCAAACGGGCCACGGACCGCGCGTGATCTTTCCTTCCTCTTCCTTGTCCTATCCTCTCCCCTTACACACACACACACTAATATGCACTACACTACCACATATTCCAGGAGACCGGTCGGGAGCTTAGAGCTTGTCCCGGCTGGGGCGGTGCCCCGCTGGTGGGAGAGTCCTGGTTTGGGGGAACCCCACTAGCCGACGGTAGGTCGGCGCCGGATCTCGCCATCCAGCGGGGGAACATCACCGCCATCTCCCGAGAAAAAAACATGCACTATACTGTGTATGTGACATACACAGACACTGTCATCCACAACTCTTCACAACACCCTATTCAACACAAACACGCCGCCTTCCACTGCATGTTACACAGATTACTAAGCCTGCCTCTCACTAAATCTCATTTTCTGCAAGAACTGAACACTATTCAACACATTGCTATGGCAAACGGTTACAACACAGCTCTTGTCAACAACATATTACGCCACAAAATTCACAAACGAAAACTGAAAATGTACACTACACTCTCTAATGCAACACTAACATCAGACAAGTACACTTGCTTACCATATTTTGAAAAACTTTCAGAAAACGTCGCACACAATATACACAAAGCCGGTATCAAAGTTTCATTCAAAACACAAAATTCTCTCAGAAAAATCTTATCTCCTAAAACACACACAGATCTTCTAGAAAAAAGCGGTGTCTACGCACTACATTGCCACGATTGCGAAGCAAAATACATTGGTCAAACAGGCAGAACTTTCAATACAAGAATAAAAGAACATATACACGCTTGGAAACACAACACCTGCAAATCTCACTTTGCCAATCATCTACTTCAGACAGGTCACACATTCAATCCACACACAGACATTCACATACTGGAAATATAAAATCAATATCATACCAGATTAACATTGGAAAACCTTCACATTCATCTCAATAGTAACCTACTGAATGTAAACATAAACTACAACCCCTCCCTCTGCTAAATTATCTTTTGACACCACCTCACACCACCTTCGGGGTGACACAACACAGCACACCGCACCCAGGCCATTAACCCTCCTCCACCCCACACAGACGGTACTTAAAGCTTCCGAGGGACGCCCGAGACACGCAGTCCGTTTGTGGCTCCCAGACAGCAGGTAAGAAACGGCTCAACTTACTTTTCGTATTTTCTCTCTCAAAATTGTACATGTACTACATTTTCATTTATTTCTTGCTTAAAATTAAAAAACTACTATATTACATAAAGATATAACTCTCCGTCCCCTTCTTTCTTTCCTTTCTTTAATTCTTCTTCTTTCATTTCTTAGGATGTTTTAAATTATATAAATTATTTATATTATAAAGATCTAACTCTCCGCTCCCTTTCTTTCTTTCATTCTGTCTTTTTCTTTTCTTTAATTCTTCTCCTTTCATATCTAAAGATGTGTTTTTAAATTAGGTAACTATGTTAATTCTAATTTTATATTTTTCTTGTACCAGAAAACGATGATGATGGCTAAGCCATCGAAAGCTGCAATTTGTGAAATAAATACTATTGTTGACAATGACAACGCCTTCAATCATTCCAATTCGTGAAAGAAAACTTTCTAACCGCTCATATAATAAATTAGAACCACATTATTGGTTTTCACAATCCGGCAATCTTAGCAATAGAACCAAATTGGAGATCCAGGCTAGTACTCGAATCATTGTTTATTAAAATCAATTCTTCCATGAATTTCTAATCTAGAATGTAATATGTTTGCCAAATGTTATGATTCCATATTAATACAATTCAGTAAACGTAACAAACAACATTTTGAACTATCTAATTTTGAGTGAGTTCAACATGACTTTAATTTCACTAATGAAGATAATTTCATTGTTGAAATTCAAGGTAGTATTTTTCACTTTCTGACAAACCTTCAAGTCCCTCCCTTAATACCTATAAATCCTACTACTCTTCATTTCCTTATTTCCTCAAAAGTCGACCCTCCTGTCTTTCCGTTAAATCTGCCCAAACCGTCACCCTTCCCCCACCCCTCCCTTCCAACCCTTACCCTCCTAGAATTCATCAAACCCAGGAACATTGTTTTCAAGTACTCTCACCGTAGTAGGAAAGTTCAGTCTTCAATAATAACACTCAGATGTTTGTGTCTTGACATTAATTTTCATCCTCTACTTTCATGTATGTTTTTTTTCTCTTGCTTGGCACTACCCTTGTATCATTATTGCTATTTTAATTTAGAATTAAAAATTTTTAAACTCATATGTTAATTTCTAGATTAAAACACTTTGGATTTGGTCTAACCACAATCGTAATTGTAATTCTAATTTTATAGGATTTATTTCAACATGATACCAAGAATTAAGGTCATTTTATAATGTTTTCTCTCATCGAATTTCACGTTAAAGTATGTATTCATGTGAAATCCGTAATGTGAATGTAAATTTTTTATAATGTTAAACACACTCAATTTGTCTTTAGTAAGTTGCTTTTATCTATATCTATATTAATTATTTTAATTTTCTATTTTTAGCTGACAAATTGTTAAGTCCTGTTGAGGGAGGCATAATTTGACCTCTGAAACGTTGCCACGTCAATCTTGTACAAAAACTACTAGGAATGTAGCAATGAAATTTGTTTTAATATATGTAATTATGACTGTCTATAAAAAGAAGTATTGGAACCTATTTTAAGAAAAAAAATTGTTCACATTTCAAAGATGGTATAACAGCATCAGCAACAACAATACCACCACCAACAACAACAACAACAAAATAATAATAATAATAATAATAATAATAATAATAATAATACTTTCGTTTTGTTCATTCTCTGTTGTTTCCAATGCATATTTTCCATGACTTATTCTCAAACATATCATTAATTATGAATGATTTCAAAAATTAATTCTGTGTTACAAATTTGTAATTTTGATTACATTAAAATAAGCAATCTTCATCTGAATAGTAAGAATTACGAAAACAGTTTTGTCCAAGACGCTCATTGAGAAAAAGCGAAACCCAAATAGACCTCGTAAAAGGCCTCCAGAGACGCAACTAGGTCGCGGGGTGTCTTTTTTGCGGCCTCCGCAATCCCTGCACTCGGCCCGTGCCCACCCGCGCGGAAACACGAATTGCCTGGAGGAAATGTCCCCGGGCGCTCGTTCTCTCGCCTCCTCGTTCCCTCTGCTGCCTCTCGACTCTCGCAGCCGCCCTCCACTCCCCCCTGCCCCCACCGCGTCCGACCCCCTCCTCCTTTGCCATCTCCTCGCTTTAGCTCCCTTTCTCGTCCACACCACCACACTTTGCTCCCGTAATCTCCTCCGACTACACTCACACCTCGATGTTCCTTATGGTCGGTTGTTAGGGATTCCGTGCGCGTCAACTATTGAGGTGATTAGTCCTGTAAGTGTAGTGCTTTTCGGGGGAGATGGCGTTGATATTCCCCTACTACATGGCCAGGTCCGCTACCTGATGGTAGGATGGCGCCGAGTTCCCTCAACTGCCACCAGGTCGCTGCCCCAGCCGGGACAAGCTCTAAACTCTCGACCGGTCTCCAAGCATTTGTGGTAGTGCAGTGAATGTTAGTGGAAGTGCGTGTAAGGGTGAGGATAGGGCAAAAAAGAGGTAGGAAAGATCGCCCGTGGTCCGTGGCCCGTTTGTTAGGGTACTGTTCCGGCATTCGTCTGGTGTTGATCGGAGAAACCACGGAGAACTTCGATCAGAGCAGCCAGCCTCAAGAATTCTCCTCCTGTCAGCGACTGAATTCGTTGTAGATGGCACGCTAATATCAAAAATCTTGCCTCTGTTGGGATTCGAACTTAGGACCTCCGGGTCAGTGGGCCCTGCAATGACATCAGTTGATGCACCGAGTTACCTTTCCAGGTGGTCTTTCGGTTGCACGTTTCTCCTCTCTCTTGCTGCCATCACGCTACATTTTGTAGGATTGACCCTGCCGACGTAATTCCTCTGCGCCACCCTCCTCTTTATGCCATCCTTGCGTTCGTTCCGTTCTTAACAATTCTTCGCCCCGTAGCATCCTTCCTCCTCCCTCCCATACTTATACTCCCTCACCGCTTCTACCTTCATTGCTCTCGTTCATGACTCAACCGCCTCTTTTACTCTGATACATCTTGCACTTTCGCGATTCATTGCAAAATTTCGACTCCGTCCTCTAGTTTCCCTGCGATGCTTCTTGCGTCTTCGCGATTCATTGCAACATCTTTCACCCCCGCCAAAGCAACCTCTTTTGCCCCCACTCCCGTCCCCTTCATACGCTAAAACCCGCTTCTACTCACACCATTTTCTACCCCCCTACCGACGCCATTTTCCCTGTGCGTCGCCGTCATTTGCATCCGTCATGCTTTCGTCCAGCCTCTCCCGAGATTCTCCATTCACAATATTTCTTCCCTCTTTCCACTATTAACCATTTTTTTACTTTTTAAAAAATTACCCTTATTCTGGCATATATTTTGTGATTAGTTATTTTCAGATTTGAATTTACTATTGTAATAATCACCTAAGGCTTGATGTGCCCTTCACGAATCAAAATATTCAAAATCTTCACGAATAAAGTAGTTATGTCCGGTAACTTCATCAAAGTCTGTTAAATGTCTTTATCGCCCATGCCAAGACACGCGACTCCGGCGACGATAGACGTTCGTCTACAGCCAGAACGACGGCACAGTGCGGCGTGGCGACGACCGCACAAAATGAACTCCGCTGCGATGTGCTGGTGACCAAACTCTCTCGCTGATTGGCTGACGCGGTCCGCAGAGGGCCTCGCGGGCGGGCGCCGGCGGTGGTCGTAACAGATCGCCGTGTTTTCCGGACGGAAGCGTCGGGCGCAAAAATGCCAAGTTCACCACGCCCCCGCCCCCACCCCCTTCCCTTTCCCCTCCTCGCCTCCTCGTTCCCCCCCCCTCCCGCCCCCGCCTGCGCCGCTCAGGCTTCGCGCTATGAAATATAGACTAATCAATTCAGTTCCCGAGGAAACTTTTCTATTTGTCTTCGGCTGAACTTTCCGCACGAGGCTCTGCTTCGCGCTGGCGCCGTTGCTGAGGAAGAGAGCAGCCATTGGAGGAAGACAGAGGGATGGGATGTGTAGACCTCCAAATTTTAGACATTAAGAAGTGATGATTTTGTCACCTAAAATAGGTAATAAAATATTAATTTAGGCGCTGCTAGGCATGAAAATTGACGTTTAAGACACTGAAAATAGGTTACAAAATGATAAAACCAAGCATTAAAAAATAATGAAACATGAAAAGTTATGTTAAAAGTTATGCAATTGCCTAAGAAGTGCATGCTGATCGGAGACTATAGTTAAACATCATTTCGTATTGAATTATGCTCCTTATGTTTGGTACGTTGGTGAGAGATTTCGGTGCGTAGTCGGTTGCGTATTCAATAAGGGAATATCCACGTTTCGAAAAATTCTGAAAAGTATTTGCGTTTCTGTAAAACAATTTTAAAAATGAGTAATTTAAGTATGATAATTCATAAAATTACTTGTTTTAAGCCGATTTAAAATATTAATCTACTCATCCACTGCCATATTAGAACATTTTGGACACTATTATTTGCTTTCAGAAGATCTATTTCTTCATGATTCGTAAACATCTGCAATTATTTTACATACATTTCTAAAGGAACGAAA
Organism: Teleogryllus oceanicus; assembly: GCA_964035755.1. Classification (NCBI taxonomy): domain Eukaryota; kingdom Metazoa; phylum Arthropoda; class Insecta; order Orthoptera; family Gryllidae; genus Teleogryllus; species Teleogryllus oceanicus. Next base: position 181,172,499 of record CAXIVR010000003.1, read on the forward strand.
GAGGCATTTACCCTAAGATCCGAGGTCCAATAATGTGATGGGCAATGTGAGAGCTCGCTAAATTAAGAATAAGCACAATAAAAACACACGGGACTGAACCATGTCATGTTGTATATATCGCCGTTCTGGTGATGTGATAAAATTTTATTATTTCCTTCTTTTACATTTACTTAGTTTCTGTGAAATTGTCTTAGTCATTTAAGTCTCACCTCAATATTCCCTATTACTAAGAAAAGTAGCAAGTAACGTAACGTAATAAAAGTTACGGAAAACTAAAAAAATAGAAAGAACGTTTGAAGCATTTAAAAGATAACAAACGGAAATACCCAAATAAAAATGAAAAACATTGATTTTCACGATTTTCATCATTTTGAGGTGCACAGCTACCTTACAATCTATACACCCTACATTCTTCAGTTTGCTACCGCGTATTTTTTTCATAAATGGCAATTCTCCAATGCTAAACATGATCTCCCAAATGTCGAATTCTATCTTAAACTTCAAGGATGAATGCGCATTATTTCCCCTGCTGAAAAATGTATTTCTTGGAGAAACGCTACTTTGGAAATACGTTCTTCAATTTCTGACGCAGTGGTACATGGGCCTACGCCGCGATCTGGGCCTCCCGCTGTCCTGTGAATCCTCCGACGTCGTGTATTCGCTCGCACTGATCGGCGATTCTTTGCAGGCGCGGGTTGTCCCTATTTCATGGGCGATAAATTCAGGCACGCTGGGGCGACGTGGGCGACCGGGCGAGGGGCGATGGGCGATGGGCGCGCGAACGCCCGAGGAGTTCCCGCTGCCGGACGATGCATTATGGAAGAGGGCCCCAGAACGTATGGCTTGCACAACAGACGCGTTTCACGAGAATTACTAGTGCATAACTCACTCCCGATGCGCGGGAATGAAATCTCGCATTCAGTTAGCAGGCAGCTACTGACACAAAAAGATACCGTTACATGTTTCCTAAAAGTATTGCGACGATTGTGTAGGTTATAAGCTGCTCTTCGTGTTCAGCGTCTTGGAATTTGTTGGCGAGTAGAAGACGAGTAGTCACCCGTCAGAATGCATAGGTACTCATAAACGTTGTAACATATGAGTAACTCGTATGACTCACAGTGGATCACGAAGTCAAACTTTTGTCATCATAAAAAATCTTAATTTATTTCTTAAATTTATCATTTTTTCTGAAAAAATGGCCAACTATCAGATTTGTAGATAACTCCGTCAGAGTGTAATAGTAAATCATTCAACAGATATGATTTTACATCTGAGCTTTCTGTTAATGAGAACAACTTTAGTACTACCCCACTAATTACCATCAGAATTGAAATCAGAATAATTACCATCAGAAGATAAACTTTGTCATATTATAGGGTGAAATAAGCACATTCCGTTGAAAAAATGTGACGAAAAATATTTGGGGCAATTTTAGAGAAAATAGCGTTTGAGCGTTGCTGAAAATGTGGAATTTTGAGCTCATTTTTACAGAAAATTGTTGAGTTTTCCAGAAATTGTATCAGACATTATTTAAAGCACATGTGCTAATAAATGCAATAATGTAAACAAATCCCCTTAAATGTAAGTATTATGGACGTGAGTTGTATGTAAAAACATCCTTTTTTATAATTTTTGAAAAAACAAAAGAATAGAGCAATATGGCGCTTATGTCATCTTATAGGGTACATTTGGCAATATCACTACCAAAAGTTTAAAGAAGTTGGAGCCGTATTTGAGAAAGTATTGGTTTTGTAATTTTCAGAAATTGCACATTTTGCAGGCACTCATGCAGGCATAAAACTCAAATTTAGAAAAAAGTCTACATGACCTAAAAGAAATTACTAATTACGAAAAACAAAAATGGAATAATATCTGTCTTTAATTTTGTAGTTTTAGGATGACGGCGAAAAAATTTCAAATTTTTGCAATTATCGATATATCAGAGTTAACAGTGAGAATCTGTTTTATGTCACCTTTATAACAGTATTTTACTATATTCTGTCAAGAAATTTAAAGAAACAATTTTGAGCCGTTTTTAAGAAAATTTTGAAAATGTCCAGAAACATTTACAGAATCCCACTGACCTATTCTAAAGAACACTAAATAAGATGCGAAATCTTATTCCACAAGAAATGGAAGAAGTACACGCTTCTGCAACACACCCGTCAAAGAGATAACGATGTCGGTTATCTCTTAGAAAAGATGATAGAATGTCAAATTTATCGTGCAAAGTGTGCAAGTACGCATTTTCAAGTCATCAAAAAAATTTCCAAAAGTTGTTTATCACCGATTTAGTGAAAATATTAAGTTAATAATAACAAAGAATTTGGTAAATATATCACTGTTGTCTAACAATTGTCTTAAGTTATTCTTAAAAGATGTGATCCTTATCATTTGTAACTCTTGAAACCTAATGACGTGATGTGGTCTACGAAGACTTCCTCTTGGTAGTTCACGTAGATTCTCGATCTTGCTACTCGGAAGGTTAACCAAACAGTCAGTTATAACATCTCCAAAAATGCGAGATCACACTGTGGATCCCGGCTTTGCCAATTTTTTATGTTATCTAAAAGTCTCTTTTGTTCTATTTTCAACATCCTTGAAAATGAGTTTTGACAGGTATTCGAATCCTTCCATTTCTCATTACCCTTTTACTTCAACTGTACCTCTTCTTACCGAACAAACTTTCATCAGTTAAAATAATAGTTCAATCACCTACCAATGATCAGATTTATCAACTATAATAAAACACTTCCCTACACCAATCCATACATCTGTCACAGTTTCGAGCTAATACGTTAATTATTAACAGTAAATTTCACTTTCACTTGTGCAACTCGCAAACTTAATAATACTTAATGTTCTGCAAAGAAAACAAAAATCACTATTTCAAGTAGGACACATATGTGAATTCATACGTTTTTATGACAATATCAAACATCCATCTGTAAAATGTCCCTTTCCAAACATTTCATGTATGAATAAGTGTATTCCTCTCTTATACACTTTATACATTTACGTCAAGACGCAATTAAAATCAATAACCAAGTTACTTTTATAAATAGAGTGAAGAAAAACAGTCAGAATCATTCTTAAATGTAAACATTTGATATTAGACATTTGACGGTAAAAATCAACAAACAGTTCTAACATCTACAAATATGCAGTTCCTTGCATTGATGAACACAATGGTAAACCTCATTCGTCATCCTCTGGGAGCGTGCAGCTAAACAATTGAATATTGATGCACTTTTGATGTAAAGCTAGGCAATATATGTCCAGAAAAGTAATTATTTTGTAAATATATGAAGGTTTGTGATTGTAAATCATGGTTTTTAGTACTCCAGACCTTTAAAGGAAGCTTGAACAAACGTATAATCGGTATTAGTTCAGTAGATTCAGAGATTATCACGCTACAAGTGAACGCAATTCTCTGTTTATACATTACTGTGAGTTAAAAATGCACACAGAGACATATATGTATGTATGTATATATATATATATATATATATATATATATATATATATATATATATATATATACATACATACATATATGTATTATATATATATATATAATATATATATATATATATATATATAAATACATACATATATACATATGTGTGTGTGTCTGTGCATTTTTCGCGAACAGGAAGTGGTCTCTACTACGAAGAAATTCTGTAGCTACAAAAGTATTTTAACATAGGAAGATTGATCATTGAGTCATATAATTATAGTGAGTAGTGAATAAAGCAAGTAGCACCAAGGTTTTGAAGTTTGCCTTTTGACGTTAGTATTTTAAGGTAATACGATGACCTTATATTCGAAAATCTAGCTACAGCAGAATCGAAAGGTCATTCCTATTTTCATCAATATAAAATGTGTTCCGACAAGCATTGAAAACTGACTATTTCCGTTTCCTGTCAAGGTGTGCTTTGACGAAACATTTGAAAGATAATACAGCCTTTTTGACAATATAGAATACGCAAATCAGAATGATTCAGCTAGCGAAAGAAATTCCACTAGTTAAGCGCGAAGTCATTTTTCTCTGTCGGCTCGTGTGCTATTCTTTTGTTACAGACCGTCCATTAATCCTATTCATGATCGACCAACTACGTCACTGCCGTTTCCACTGTGTTCCCGAAAGCGCGAAGTTTGCGTCAATTTCTCGGAAAAGCAATGACTGAGTACTCTCTCCTATGATCAGGCTTTACCATATTGCAGATCTGTGGAAAACAACATATCACTTGCAGAGTTCACAAGAAGTTGGAATGTATATTTATAAAATGCACATTATTGTGTATTTACAGATTTTGAAACAGTATATTTATAATATACTGTATAAGTATGACATGTTTATTATTAAGTATAAATTGAACAATGTCTATTACTTAACATCAAATCCAATGTTTTTTTAAAAAAAATTTTTTTTAATATTATTAAAAGCAAAAGAAAACATAAATTATTCCTATGGGATAAATGAAGCAGTTTCAAATTAAAAGTTCTAAGTTCTAAGAGAATGTGTTTCAGTGTCATTCAAAGAGGATGTACCACTTAGGTAAACAATTTAAACACTATAGGTTGTTTAAATAAATAAGCAATTGTTAACAACTTTTATCGCCTGCTTTGATTAGATGTAAAATATTCTTCGCGCAGTCTAGTATGTCAATAGTTCCTCTAGTTCCATAGTACTCTCTACTGAGGTAACAAAAGTGACTTCTCACGAATGTGTAATATCCTTAATGAATATTATTGTGAATATCCATAATTAATATTAAATGTGTACAACATTTGAAGAAACCTTCTGACGAGGGAAGCGTATAATCGAATTCGGAAATAAATTTCACTGGGTTAAAATCAGGAAATATACCATTTTTATACTTGTAAATTCTTCCAAAAGCAAGGTCAATACTTTTTCCAAAAACATCATAATATGTACTACGACATGCACATTAAAGTTATAGTAATATAAATCTTTCCGGTACCTATGAGTTAACAAGGGGGGTTGAATTCAAAATAAACTATCATTAACAACTCCAAAATGAATTATCATTAACCAGGAAAACTCGCCTTTTCTGATAGTAATTTAATGTTCAGAGAGTACAGTAAAAATGAGTATCCTGAAATTGTCAAAGCCCAATTGCGTTTTATGAAAAAAGAAAAAACACGTTTAAATCATTCCTACACTGAAAAAAAAATCGTTTATCTCCGCAATCACCAAAATTCGTTGACTGGACCGACCGTTGTGAGAACGAACGACCAAAAATTCACGAATATTACAGTGGAAAGCCTAGCCCTACTCACGAGGAACGGTAACTCAGTGCATGAACTGATGTCACTGCAGCGCCTCTGATCGGGAGGTCCTACGTTCGAGTCATGACAGCCACAGGATTTTCGACACTAGCTTCTCAGCTAGGTGGAATTCAGTCGCTGTCTGGAGGAGAAGTCTAGCGGCCGGCTGCTTTGATCGGTAGTTTTACGTGTTTTTTCCGATCAACACCAGGCGAAATCCGGGGCAGTGCCCTAACAAACGGGCCACGGACCGCGCGCGATCTGTCCTTCCTCTTCCTTGTCCTCTCCTCTCCCCTTACACACACACTTATACTAACATGCACTACACTACCACATATTCCGGGAAACCGATCAGAAGCTTAAAGCTTGTCCCGGCTGGGGCGGTGCCACGCTGGTGGGAGAGTCCTGGTTAGGGGGAAACCCCACTAGCCGACGGTAGGTCGGCGCCGGATCTCACCATCCAGCGGGGGAAGGTCACCGCCATTTCCGGAGAACCAACATGCACGGCACTTACGGGATTTATGACCGAAGCAGCTGTCGCACCCGGAAACACGAAAAAACCAACCAACCAACCTAGCCCTACTCCCTTTGGGTACTTGGGTAAAACTTCGCAATCCTGGTCGGATATCAGGATTCCAAGCGCTTCACTCCAAAACGGAACCCCATGACGTGGCTTTGCCTCCGCTCGCCAAGCTGTCATTCCCGTGCCCTCCAGCACTTCCTCCATCCATCACGCGTGCGCCGGCGCGAGCAGCCTGCGAACGGGCACTGGGCTCGTCGCGTGGGCGCTGCCCCGAAGCTGAAGGAATGACAAATCAGCCTCAGTAGCCACTACCACCACCATCACCACAGCTACAGCCACGGCCACCACCAACGTCACACTGGGTCAAAATGAGAATAGCGCTGCGAATAACAGCAAATACAAGGTATCACGAGTAATTTTGATTTGATTGATGTATTGGTTTGAGATTCCTGGTGCTTCATCTACTTAAAGCAATAGCCACGTTGCGTTTTTTGCTCGTAATGTATATTTTACCGCGGTAGGTGGCTGTGATCTCCTCCCACACACACTTGACAGAGAGATCCGGCGCCAACCTACACGCCGATTTGATGGGGTTTCCGTAACCGGGTCTCTCCGTCAGTGGGGGGAGACAAGCTCTTCACTCTAGGCTGGTTGATTGTTTGATTCATTTTGTCGTGTTTCCGGGCACGTCAACTGCTTTGGTCATTAGTCCCGTTAGTGTAGTGCATGTTTTTTCACTGGAGATGGCGGTGATCTTCCCCCACTGGATGGCGAAATCCGGCGCCCACCTACGGCTAGCGGGGTTTCCCCTTAAAAAGGACTCTCCCCCCAGAGGAGCACCGCCCCAGCCAGAACCAGCTCTAAGCTCCCGACCGGTCTCCCGGGATATGTGGTAGTGTAGTGCATGTTAGTGTAGTGTGTGTGTGGTGTAGTGTGTGTGTTGTGTGTGTGTGTGTGTGTGTGTGTGTGTGTAAGGGGAGAGGATAGGACAAGGAAGAGGAAGGACAGATCGCGCGTGGTCCGTGGCCCGTTTGGTAGGGTACTGTTCCGGCATTCGTCTGGTGTTGATCGGAGAAACCACGGAAAACTACCGATGAGAGCAGCCGGCCGCTAGAATTCTCCTCCAGACAGCGACTGAATTCGACGTAGCTGAAAAGCTAGTGTCGAAAATCCTGCCGCCGTGGGGAGTGGGAACCTAGGACCTCCCGGTGAGAGGCGCTGCAGGACATCAGTTAATGCACTGAGCTACCGCTCCGGTCCCGGCTGGTTTCCACCGAGTAGAGTAGTGCATGTAAGTGTCAGTGTAATGGTGGTAAGTAAACGGGTAGAATAGGGAAGAAGGGACGGAAAGATAGAAACCGATTCGGTCTATCGTCCGTTTGCTAGGTGCTATTTGGGCATTTGCCTGGTGTTGGTCGAAAAACACACGGGACTCGTTGTACAGGCAGCCACAAAAATTCTCCTCCTGAGAGCGATTGAATTTGACCTTGCGTTGTAGCTAGCGTCAAAAATCCTTCCACCGTCGGGACTCGATCCCAAGGATGTCGGACAGAGGCACTGCAGTGACACTAATTGATTCACCTAAGCCGGCACAAGTGATTTAGAATTCACTCACGTCTCTATGCAGCGTACCCGAGAACTCGCATGCGGAAACCCGATCCTTCTTTCTCCCTTTCGTCAGTATGAAAGAAAAAATATGTTAGCGAAACATGTTTATTTAAACAGTTTTATTCATAATCTTCAGTATGTTTACAAAATTAAAAAGGAATTAGAAGTTAGTGACTACCGAGAGAACTAAAGCAAATTCGTGTCTAGTTTTACCACGGAGTGAGCGTACTCAAATCAGTTGAAACTCTCACAACTTAGGGCGTGGTCAGAAAATATCTTATTTTTCGGCATGACAAACGTACCTTTAAGATATTTTCCTGGATAGCTTAGACAGTTTTTGAGGCCATAAAACAAGGAGAATTTGAGTGATGAGCGAATGATGTGTCACGAAACAGAGCATTAAACGGTCCTTATGGTACAATTGCACTTGCGACTGCCTGGTTTTAGGGCGTTTTTTCATCAAATACTTAATATTTCAAAAGAAAATTGTAATTCTTCATCTCTCAATGAAATGATTTTATTGAAAGATGATGAATTAACCTCATTTGACACCTCTTTTGTTAAGGTATTTTGGGTCCGAGACTCCCAAAGAAATCTATACTGTAGAAATAATATAAGTAATTTTTAAAGCTAGAGTGGTATTTGATATAATTAATTCGCGTATAAATACAAACATATAGCTACTAATACATCTTAATGCAAACAGTTTATAACATAAATTAGTGTGACCTTTAAGTCACTATTATAAATTTTATCTTTCCATGATTTTTATTTAATTGAGAAGAATAGTGTAATTACAAATGAATACACAACAGCAAATATCCACATAACATTAAAGAAAATTAGTTTTTGCAGTGATTTTTTAATTTGGTCACTTCATTCTATATATCCCAATCGTCTTATGAATCTGAATGATTGCAACATTTATTGCAATGTCATCACCTTATTGAAGGCATTTACTCAGAAAAATTCAAAATATGTAATGTATGCGAAAAAACCGAATGCGAGTACACCTTTCGTTTCTTACAGGTTTCTGTTAACAAACAATACTAGTAGATCCAGCAACGCTTCGCTATTGCAATGCATTAAACTTCACACGCTACTGGTCACGTGATTGATAACGTTTTACGCTACGCTGTGCAAAAATGTTAATAGATGAAAGACTTTCTCGTGAGTATGGATTTCGTCTATGTTCTGGTTTGGACATGGTTGTCAAGAATCCTATTTCTAAAATGTTCTCCCACAAGTTTGGGTATGCATTCGTTTTGATACTGTCTTGAAGAAATACGACTTACGTGTCCGAGATAAGGTTCAACTAATAATTCCGGCCGATATTTCACGATTGCAGAGGCTGAATATGCACAAAGATGCGCCTGAGACTTGAGGGTGCGACGGGTTGCGTGGAGCTTCTGTTCAGGAGCGCTTGACTCAGCATGAACGCATAAAATCATCAACAAGATCCCCATTTTGTATCTACGTACGACTGACATACGCACATTGCCATTGTGCTATGCATATATTCTTCGCGCAAGTTCAAGCAATAAGTTGGCAATGTTTTATCTTAATCGGGTGAACAGTACAGCAGCGCATACATTGTCAAACAAAAAAACCGTGAAGCGGTAGCTCAGTGCATCAACTGATGTCACTGCAGCGTCTCTGATCGGGGGGTCCTAGGTTCGGGTCCTGACGGCGGCAGGATTTTCGACACTAGCTTCTCAGCTAGGTCGAATTAACTCGCTGTCTGGAGGAGAATTGTAGCGGCCGGCTGCTCTGATCGGTAGTTTTCCGTGGTTTCTCCGATCAACACCTGGCGAATGCCGGAGCGGTACCCTAGCAAACGGGCCACGGACCGCGCGCGATCTGTCCTTCCTCTTCCTTGTCCTATCCTCTCCCCTTGCATACACACACACACCTACACTAACATGCACTTCACTATCACATATTCCGGGAGACCGGTCGGGAGCTTAGAGCTTGTGATGGCTGGGGCGGTGCCCCGCTGGTGGGAGAGTCCTGGTTAGGGGGAAACCCCACTAGCCGACGATAGGTTGGTGCCGAATCTCGCCATCCAGCGGGGGTAGATCACCGCCATCTTCCGAGAAAAAAACATGCACTACACTAACGGGAATAATGACAGCAGCAGTTGACGCGCCTGGAAACACGAAAAAATCAATCAAACAAACAAACCAACATCGGTTTCTATATATTAGATTCATTATTTCCTTAGAGTTTTGCTGGGTGCTCTGTTTGTACCCACTGCCCGGCGCGAGGCTGATTAATAAATAGGCAGGCTGTCGTAGGCCAAGACGTTCGCGTTGGCGGCGGTGGCGGCAGCGGCGGCGACGGGGACGGAGACGGCTGGCGACTGTCAATAACAACGGCGCGCCTACGCCCGCAAGCCCACCCACCCATCCACCCACCCACCCACCCGACCGCCGGCCGGCCGGCCGATCGGCGACCGCCGGCCCCCGCCGTCGTCGTCGTCTTCGCCGCCGCTGCCGAAGCCGTCCCGCCTGCCGCCGCCGCCGCGCGCAAAGCTATGGGAGGAAAGCGCGCCCGTGTAAGTCGAAGAGCGCGCCTGTCGCTGGTGTGTTGCGATTGCTTGTCATGCAGCAGGTGGAAATTGGGCAAAACTGCCAACGAGCTTTGTTATGATGCGATCATTGCAGCTAGGGCTCTCCACAGCTACATTTTCTAAGAATGAAAGGAAACAAATTTTATGTGCTAGCTAGTAACGTATTTAGTAGTATTGTTATACTAACTATAAATAGAAACATGAAAATTTTATTAGGAAGGACATAAAGATTTGAGTGAATGATACAGAATAAAGTATAAGATAAATTGTATTACTTTCAACTTGGAAAGAAACTTCGAAAGTTTTCATGGTGTGAGCAAGGTTTGGTTCTGATACTTCAATATTTTTGATGAATTCGCTTATTACCTAATAGTACTTTGGTAATTATCTAAATTATTGTAAACTAATTTAAACAGATTAAAATAAAACTTTCGTAATGCTTACATTTTGAAGTATTAAAAGAGCCAAGGCAGCTAAATTTTACTAATAAACAATTTATCATCTTGTGATATTAATAGTAATTTAGTCTTTATCCCTACATACGTGAACTAAAGCGAAAGAGTTTAAATAAAACACCGGAATATATGTATGTAGAAACATCATTTATTATTGAAATAAACATTTTGGCAACATATATTGAACAAGTGTCCATGAATTTGAGTTAGCAATAAAATAAAATTTCTGGCATCGAATTAGTGCTACGTATTTTATTTACGATGATCAAAAACCGAATTAAATAACAATACACTACATAGCTGCAATTAATATTTTTTTCTGAAGTTCAAAAACGCGTAAGATTGGTTTGTGATATGAATTCCCAATGATATGAATATATGAATTCTCAATGGTATTACTAAGTTACTATTTCGACTCGTCAAACGTTTCGGCAATCGCATTATCCAGCATGTTTCTGAGGATTAATTTATCTGTTGATAAAATACATTTTATACTCCCGATGACTTAGCTCAGTGCGAACACAGCGCGTAAAACACTCTTTTAAACATAGTTTATTGGTGCATATTTTTCTTTAGAGAAGCGTCTTCAATTCATTTACAAGTAATTTGGTTCCTAACCTATAATATTATTTTATTTGAGCTTACAAATGTCGAGTGTAAAATCATGATCATGACTCCTTTTGCATCTCAAATGCACAATTTCAAGAACTTCAAATGACTTCTTTAAGTTGTGAATTCAATAAAACCTGCGCATCCAAGGTCATCCTTCTGACCTTCCAGCAGAAGACTAGACATACGAATGAAAAAAAATCTTTCAATTTTCTTCCCCATCTCTAGAAACCATGGAACTTTAAGAACGAAAAACAACATCAATTGTACAAATATTAAAACATTCATCATGCTAACATAAAAATATTCAATAGTACTTGTAATCGTGACAATTCCTGTAGCCTGCGCGTGAGAAAATAGTTTTGAACTAGACTAGTAAGCATGTAAGTGGCGCCGGAAACTGTCGAAACCTATCAGAACAATCCTCTTTATTCTGTTGAAAAAAAAAACGGAATAATATAATACGAAAATTACATCTAAGTACTTCATGTATTCGAGAAATATATTTCACTTCTCCTGGCATTCGTGACACCTTCATATCCTTCGTGTAGATAAAGTACGTCTTTATCGTCTTGAGTAATTAATTTTACTGCTACGTTTCGTGGGGTGACTGACCTCTCCTAGGGTGTCTGCCTTCGCATTTCGAGCCTGCACGTGGTCTCGTTGGGCGGTGCTTTCGGGAGTGAGGGCGCTCGCTGCACTGCGGTATTCAGGGCACGCGGCGATGAATCGATTTCGTCGAGGTCGATCGCGGATGATTGTCAAATATGCGGCGGTCGATCTCTGGGTCGGGGTGGCGGTGAAGGTTGCGTCTGGCGGGTGCTGTGCCGCACGGATGCCAGCAAATGTACCGGCCGCTCTTGCATTAACGCACCTCCGCGATAGCGTTCAAGTACATGTGACGCATTACGGCAGAGTACATGTGTTTGTTTTGGCTAGAGGACATTGTAATACGAATAAAACACTGTGGTCAGCTTTTTTTATTTAAATCTGTAAATTTACAATCTGTTCAAAACAAGAACAATAAGTAAATATGATGTTATAAAATACAACTTGCATGGAAAGGTCATCCACTGGTGATCTTCCTTTATCATATTGCACATTACAGTATTATCACTTACATATTACACATTACAGTATTATCGCTATTGTCATTTTAAAATCTATTTGGCAAATCCAATGGTTTGAACTTTTCAGTCTTTTGGCTTCTAAAATATTGTACAGTAAGTTTATGGCTAGTACATTTTTATGGTTTTCTAGTTTCAGCTGCGGCAAAAATTCTGTCAAACTAAACCACTCAAAAAAGGTTTTCAAAACGTAGCACACACTGCTCAAGAACATCAAATAAAGTGCTCTCGTGTAACAATGCAATATATTGTGTAATTTAACAAATATTGCAGGAACATAGTATAGTATAAATTCAGTAGAACAGTCCTTTACATACCCAGAACATCAGAAAAGGTGTTGATTCATAACGCAGCACCTGAATAGCAAATATATTTAGTGGCAGACTGCCCCTTCTTCGGAGTCTCTGCATTGCATGACGTCACTCATGATGCAAGCAGTCATGCACACGAGTATAAGAAAATGAGTTGATTCGCGCATTATGAAAATAGGTGGAGAAGCACAATCATATGTTGGCATTTTTCGTCAAAATCGAACCTGTTTCATTGTTTTTGTAATTTTCCTGTGTTAAATAGAAATTTATTTTTTCTGCATGTAGGTTTTTTGAAACTATAGTTTACATACAAGTAAAGATATTTATACATTTTTAAAATGTAAATTAAAAATTATTTTTAAATAGTAATAATGATATTCACAATAATAGCAATAATTCTACATCTTTATGCATTCTTTACACAGATATACTCAATACGAATAATAGAAAATTAATAAATCAAACGATAACTAAAAAAATAATAAAATATTGAAAATAAAAATTCCAAATGTTTATGTCTACGGAAATTTAACACATTAAACACTGGTTTTAGAACATGTATACACTGCACGTGACGGCACTACATAGCACTCACGTTTTTCTCATTCTATATCCACTTCACCACATGACACAACCTTTCAAAACAAGCACGGCATTAAAAAATCGTTAGATTGTGTATTTACTGATAACCAAAGTAAATAATAGTAACAATAATTGACTAAGTTGCGAAATAATAAAATGTATTATTATTATTATTATTATTATTATTATTATTATTATTAAATTCAAATCTATTTTTTTAACACTTGAACACTAAGAGTAAATGATCGAGGTCGACTGCCGCAGGCAACTTATTCAAGTTAATATTAGTTATATTAATAAAGGAATTGTTTTTCTATATCTGTTAAGAAGATTCCTGGATATTTAAAGAAACCGTAGACGCTTTTCACGTGGACAGACTATGGTTTTCTTTCAATTTCTGCTCACATTGAAAATTAGTTTTATAGTCTATATGAGGAATGACGTTCTCATTTCTGAGCGTTGATGAGGAACGAAATTTGCATATTTTGTTTTCCGATTTTCTAGGCACAATATCATAGGCTAGTTGGCCATTTCAATTGATGGTCGATGGTAGGGGAGATCATGAAAGCTTAATAATGAGAAATGAATGATGACGGATTGAATGAAGTTCACGCGTACGTGATGGGATTATCTATGTTTTTCAAGTATGGGACGTCAATTTCGTCGTATTGTGGAAATTGAATTGGAGCAACACCATCGCCGGACGGTGGCAGGATTTTCGTCATTGGCTAGATACGTCAAATTCATTGGAGAAGAATTCTAGTGCCTGACTGCTCTGATCGGTAGTTTTCTGTAGTATCTCCGATCAACACAAGGCGAGGGCGAAACTGTACTCTAACAAATGGGCCACGGACCGCGCGCGATATTTACTTCCTTTTTTATCTATCCTCACCCCTTACTTACACTCACTCACATTTACATGCATTACACTACAATACGTGTCGGGATCTTAGAGTTTGTCCCAAACCCCTCAAGCCGACATGAAGGTCGACGTCCGATCTCGCCATCCAGTGAGGGAAGATCACTGTCACCTCCGACGATAAAAATAATCAATCAATTTACGCAGGATTAAACCCGCATCCTTTGGCTTTCGGTGCTTGAACGCGGATCCAAGTACGTAGACTCCAGGCCGTGTATCAGGCCGCACTAAATTTGCAATATGGCAGCTTGAAAGATTTCCTGTCGGAATAGCCAACTTATGAAACTATAACTCTGATCAAGTCTCTCGCTTTTGTTTTGTTTGTTGTCTCGTTCACAATCCTCGCGCGGTCTCGAGTCTTGTCCACTGTTCAATAATACTCGTACATGTTTCGTTTTTCGGTAGAATTAAAAAGAGATGTTCATCTATAAACGATTATTAACTCTGTGAATAATTATTAAGTTAATTAAGAATTATCATTATCAACTATTGCGAGCTTAAGAAGTGTTAAAAAGTGTCAAGTACAAATGAAAAATACAACCTCAAAAGTTATCTGCGGTCATACTTCTATGTTATTAATGCTTTTGAGATGTGTGTCAACAGTTCCTTCACGTTTTGAAGTTGTAGTAATAAGTTTTATTGAACGCAAATAAATACCATAATTATTGAAGTTAATTAACGTGATATACATGGTAGTTTTTAAGTAATCTAATGAATTGTTCCTAACAGTCGAGTTATGTCAATATCAATGCAAAGCATCCATTTAATTTATTTCTGTTCAATTATTCATTAGCTTTTAAAAGTAAGTTCAAAAAAAAATAATGAAAATCATTAGTGTAAGTAAGTCTTCAATAACATCCATTGTTACCAGACACAGTCTTTGAATACGTGTTTTAAAGGTTCAATATTAAGTATAGACCCAGATGTTGTTGAGCTATCCATTATTTTCCAGTTATAATTAAAATGAATTCAGAAAAAATAATAATAAATATAATATAATTAATTTAAAACAAGAAATACTAAAGGGACACTTAACAACAACAAATAATGAACTACTATAACTATTTCAATTAACTTTATTATTATTACTAAAGAAAACAATTGGAAAATAATAAATAAAACTCAAAAACGCCTAGTACTACTAAATAAATAAATTGAACGATAAAACGCAAAGAACGAAGAGCACTAAAACGCAAAATGCAAATCTTTAGCAACACTCGTAAACTAACACAACTTCACTTGGATGGCTTTGAATGTTGGCAGAATGTACGGAAGTAGTCATTGTTTCATTGCAAACTTAAATTTTAAAAAATGTCCCTATCGCTTGAAGGTAATATATACAGGGCATTTGTGTGACGGTTGGCAACAACTTTTGCCAACATAAAACGAAACGAAACTACCCTAAATCGAGTATAAATGTATGTTCTCGTCCGACAGTGACATTTTTCAAAAGTTGTCCCGTTAGTTCGGCTTTTTAGCTGGCCAGCAGCTTACGCCATCGGGGTCCAATACAAGTGAAAGAACATTGCAATCGGAATGCCAATAGTAACAAAAGTTTCGTGGCAAAGGTTTTTGAGCGTGAAACAATATCTGTTATAATGTTCTCGGCTCGGCTCTTTTCATACGCATACCATATATAAGATTACATACATTGTGTTTATTTTTCTAGAGTGTTGACACATAGGCGGCAAAAATTAATTCAAATTTGATGCCGTTCTTGGATTTCTATCATTTATGACAATTCTTTGGCGCTAATTTACAGCAAAGGGCATACATTTTAAACGTCCTGCCTTTGACGTTTTCCTGTAAAAACCTTTTTAAAAGTCTTTTTTCTGTAAAAACCACTGGTGGGCTTCACGAAAGAAAAGCAATACGTCTCTCGTATGAAATCTTTGGAAAGAGAAACTGCTTTGTAAGTTTGAAATGCTTTCAAAGACGCTCGGTTCCGGGAAATAATTTCGTATTGTTAACAATTTCTGAGAATCAAATGCATTTCCAAATAAGAGGCCGCGAAAGTCAATTGTTCGAGAATCTTCAGCTGAGCGGTTTCGCAAAGAATCGCCTCGTCACTAAAAAGGATAAGCAATTCACATCTTGGCTTCATTGAAAAATTAGATTTTGCTAATTAGTAACAGTAGTGTAGACACTGTGAACAGAGTGTTTGGCGCGGGCCTTGGTTAATATTGTATTAAGCCCGAATTACGACAGAAAACGATTTTCTTTTCGCCTAGACGATGTAACACTGGCAACTTCTTCAATACTCAATAATTCCTACGCTGAGATAAACTAATAGTTCTTGATTAATTGTCTTTCAGAATTTTCCCTTGTAGCAAAGGAGGAAAGGCGACAGAAGTCTTGTCGTCAACCCGAATCATCGTCTGTTGCTCTCCCAAAAATAAGCAATTTGCAGCCTCGACATAGGGGAAAGAACTAAAACACATAAGTGTTCGGTGGCACATTGTTTATTGACTCTTCAAATATGTATCCTTCTTTATTTCACGTTTTAAATAGAAATGCGAGAGAAAGAAATTGCAAAATTTCTGTTCTTACTACAAATAGATCATTTTCATGAGATCACGTAAAATAACAGATACAGTAACATTTAAGATAACAAAATACGAATAGTGCATTAATTGGCAACAACAAAATAGTTTTATACAATCCTTTTCTCTCATAATTACGCGAAGTAAATGTAATGTATAGCAATCTTTTCCCTTCGGATTTATCTGCTGAAAAAACAAACGAAACGGATACATTATGACTAAGAGAATTAGAAGCCGTGCAATGTACACACCATGGTTTCATACACAGAAGTTTCCGTACAGGTAGAAATGCAAACAGCTCTTCCTGTGCAAACCGCAGTCTTCTTTCAGGTGGGAATGGAAAAGCAGTGGAAAAGCCCAGATTCATTTGCGGTTTAGCTGGCGAAACTCAGCGCAGAAAGAGTGGTGGAGGCGGCGAGTGGCAGAGTGGTTGGGGTAGCTGAGAAAGTGAAGGGAAAGGTGATCGAGTAAGCAGAGAAAAGCGAATGAAAGGGTGGAGGAAGAGAAGGAAATGGATTTTATTCGGTGATGGCAGAGTACCTGAGATGACAGGATCCGTAATGAAATCAGCGATGTTGGCGGTGATGGTGGCGATGGGGTCGGTGGTGGTGTCGGCGGTGGTGTTGGCGGTGGTGTCGGCGGTGGTGTCGGCGGTGGTGTCGGCGGTGGTGTCGGTGGCGGTGGTGGCGGTGGTGTTGGCGGTGGTGGTGGCGGCGGTGGTGTCGGCGGCGGTGTCGGCGGGGGTGGCGGCGGTGGTGCGGCGGTGGTGTCGGTGGTGGTGTCGGTGGTGGTATCGGTGGTGGTGTCGGCGGTGGTGTCGGCGGTGGTGTCGGCGTGGTGTCGGCGGTGGTGTCGGCGTGGTGTCGGTGGTGGTGTCGGCGGTGGTGTCGGCGTGGTGTCGGCGGTGGTGTCGGCGGTGGTGTCGGTGGTGGTGTCGGTGGCGGTGTTGGCGGTGGTGTCGGCGGTGGTGTCGGCGGTGGTGTCGGCGGTGGTGTCGGTGGTGGTGTGGCGGTGGTGTCGGCGGTGGTGTGGCGGTGGTGTCGGCGGTGGTGTCGGCGGTGGTGTCGGTGGTGGTCGGCGGTGGTGTCGGCGGTGGTGTCGGCGGTGGTGTCGGCGGTGGTGTCGGCGGTGGTGTCGGCGGTGGTGTCGGCGGTGGTGTGGGCGGTGGTGTCGGCGGTGGTGTCGGCGGTGGTGTCGGCGGTGGTGTCGGCGGTGGTGTCGGCGGTGGTGTGGCGGTGGTGTCGGCGGTGGTGTTGGCGGTGGTGTCGGCGGTGGTGTCGGCGGTGGTGTCGGCGGTGGTGTCGGCGGGGTGGTGTCGGCGGTGGTGTCGGCGGTGGTGTCGGCGGTGGTGTCGGCGGTGGTGTCGGCGGTGGTGTCGGCGGTGGTGTCGGCGGTGGTGGTGCGGCGGTGGTGTCGGCGGTGGTGTTGGCGGTGGTGGCGGCGGTGGTGGTGGCGGTGGTGGTGTCGGCGGTGGTGTCGGCGGTGGTGTCGGCGGTGGTGTCGGCGGTGGTGTCGGCGGTGGTGTGCGGTGGTGTCGGCGGTGGTGTCGGCGTGGTGTCGGCGTGTGGTGTCGGGGTGGTGTCGGCGGTGGTGTCGGCTGGTGTCGGCAGGTGTCGCGGTGGTGCGGCGGTGGTCGGCGGGTGCGTGGACAGCTGAGTGGTCGGCGGTGGTGTCGGCGGTGGGTCGGCGGGGTGTCGAGCGGTGGTGTCGGCGGTGGTGGCGGTGGTGGCGGCGGTGGTGGTGCGGCTGGTGGTCGTTTGGCGGTGGTGTCGGGGTGGTGTCGGCCGGCGGCTGGTGTCGGCAGGTGCCGGTGTCGGCGGCGCGCTGTTGGCGGTGGTGCGGCGGGGGTGACTGGTGTGGCGGTGGTTGGGCGATCGTGGGTGCGCGTTGGTGTCGGCGGTGGTTGGCTGGGGTGACGGCGGTGGTGTCGGCGGTGATCGGCGTGGTGTCGGCGGTGGTGTCGGCGGATGGTGTCGGCTGGTGTCACGTGGTGTCGGCGGTGTGTCGGCGGTGTGTCAGCTGGTGGTCTGTGTGGTGTGCGGTGGTGTCGGCGGTGGTGTGACGGTGGTGTTCGGTGGTGGCGGCGGTGGTGGTGTCGGTGGTGGTGTCGGCGGTGGTGTCGGGGTGGTGTCGGCGGTGGTGTCGGCGGTGGTGTCGGTGGTGGTGTTGGCGGTGGTGTCGGGGGGTGTCGGCGGTGGTGTGGCGGTGGTGTCGGGTGGTGTCGGCGGTGGTGTCGGCGGTGGTGTCGGCGAGTGTCGGTGGTCGGCTGGTGTCGGCGGTGGTGTGACGTGGTGTGGCGGTGGTGGTGTCGGCGGTGGTGTCGGCGGTGGTGTCGGCGGAGGTGTCGGCCGTGGTGGCGGCGGGGGTGGCGGCGGCGGTGTTGGCGGTGGCGGCGGTGGTGGTGGCGGTGGTGGTGACGGCGGTGGTGTCGGCGGTGGTGTCGGCGGAGGTGTCGGAGATATCGGAAGCAATGTCAGATATGACGTTAAATACAATGCCTGACGTCGGCTCAAGCGCCAGTGATGGCAAATTCCACATTTCAAGTGCCGTTGGAGGAGATCTCATACAACACCACACCAACTCAGGACATAGAACCTAGCGGAGACGACGGGTTGGGGGAGGGAGTTTGCTGTAGACGATGGCGGTCTCACAAGCAGCGGGCCGGAGTAGCGGCTGGGGTCGTTTCTGCATATTTAAGCGGCGGTGGCCCAGTGGTCGGCCGGCAGCGCTGTTAATTGCGGCCTGGCAGCGCGGAATCCGAGGCAGCAGAGCGCGCAGGGGCGGGGGCGGGGGCGGGGGCTGGAGCGACCGCCTAGCGGCCGGAGATTTAGGGAGCGTTATCGCCCCCGCGGCTGCCGCCGTTCGCGCTCTCTGCTCCGAGGAGTTGGCTGCGACTCGAAACGGAGGTGCGCGCATTATGCAAGGCGGGGTGAAATATCTTGTGCATGATTTGCATACGAACGCGTGGAAGATGAATTTTTGGGTATGAAAATAATTGTGCCGTTACATGCTTCATAATATTATAAAATTATGAAATAAAATATAAACTACGTTGTTATCCTCTATTGTGAAGATCGGTGTAAATATTTAAATTCAGCACACATTGTTTAGGAAACTCTTTAGTTGTTGGTAAAATATCATGTTATCAATGATCGTTGTAAACGTCTTTGCATTATGCAAGTGTATGTCTATTTTTATGCATCTTGAATATTGTTTTCAAACTATGTAATGTATAATTAATGTTTGTATTAATAAATCACGGAAACAACCCCGTATAAGCTCCATCACTTGTGAAATTCCCTCAAAGTATTCATTATTTTCTTACTCTCACTTCTCAACAGTTATTTATATCTGTTAGCGTCTGTCATATTTAAAACAATATGAATCTCATCAATTCTTGATTTTTTGCGTCAAAATCACCTATAGACACAAATGAAGTACTTTTTTATTTTATAGAGTTTATAATTATTTCTAAGTGATAATTTATAGGAGATAATAATTCATTGTGTAGTCTATATTTCGGATTCGTTTCTTTCACCATCACATTTGTAATATTTTTCTTGCACAAATGTTGGATACACTGTGGACTTATCGAAATAAGTTTCAACTCATCACTCTCAGCATAACTACCATATTCACCAATATCTAGCCATTATCACCAACATTACGATCGATTCTGTTTACTTTATCCAACTAACCTGGAACCTCAACGGTGAAACTAAAGCTATATTTCTATCATCTCTAACGCCTTAGTTCTATCGTTACAATGCAGTTATCACCTCCTCCACTGAAAATACTATCATCATTATTACTAATTCACCTTTTCCATGATGAACATTGTCACGACACCTGCAACCACTATCATCTCTATTATCATCTTTACCACCGCTAGTGATACAGACAGACCCAAACAGATATGATATCCATCTGATCGCTCCATCTGCCGTCACTACCTTTGCATACTTGTTACTGGTGTCGTGTTACAAAACCGTTTAGGTCGCGAGCTGGTTCCGTGCCTGGTTTCCTGCTGTGCGTCTCGCTACCGGCGCTCAGGCTTGTCGTTACTGCAGGCACTCAAGTCTCCTTCGCCGTAAATATTTTCCAGCCCATTTACTTATGTAAATTTCAGCGTTTCATTATCTTTGCAGTCGTACTTAGTCGGCTACTTGAATTGAGAAAGGAAAACTGTTTGTGGTCACGAATGATATAAAGCTTCATATGAGTTACTACGCGTTTAGTTCACAAATACTGCAATGTTATGAAGACGTTCGCCTCATATGTAAGCACTTTTAATATTCCTATAAGACACAAATCAATATTATTGATGTACTCTAACATTTTTACATGATGCTCTGCTTTTAATTTTGTTTTTGGAATTAAAATTAAATTTTTAGCCTAATTTTTTTTTAATATAAACAGAACAATAGAAATTACTTCACAGGAGTAAATGAATTGAATTCCTGCAATACTGAATTACATGAAATTTATTTGAATGTTTCGATAATGTCGAGACAACGCTTATAAATAGGATGCGGAGTTTGATGTCCTAAAATATTGCCAAAAATGATCAATAAAATGCTCCTAAAATGCTTTTAAAATGCCCTAAATCCAAAGAAAAAGAACATAAAAAATCTTATCAAAACCAGTTCAGAAGAACAACACAAGCTGTTGGATATGTTATTGATGTAATCGAGACTTCTTCCATTCGTTCGAATGAACTGAGCTTGCAAAAGTTTGGTTTGGACTGTCCTTTACCAGAAAATCTCTGTCTTTAGTTATCCTAAAATAGGCCGACCCGGCAATGGCTCTCATAAACGCCACAAGAATTACATAATCACAACGGCTGTCAAAATAATTTCTGAGTGAACAAATCTAATAGTCTACAGAGTAATTCTGCGAAGAACATTTTTTGAATCTCGTAAATATTATTTGAAACAAGTACCATTAAAAATGACATAAAAATCGATGAAATTATCAATCAATGCATTAAAAAGGCCGGAAGAAGACTTACTAGTCGAAGTCGTCAAAAAATGCAAAATAATGACCTATAAAAAGGAGCGTTTGTTTTTCTCATAACATAAAATTAATTGATAAACCAAAAGGCATTTCTGTAAAGTGAAAACGAAAAAAATGACATTTCATTAAAATCCACCTCCTACTTATAAACATTATGAACTTTTATTTAATCGAAGAAAATTAACTTTTATTTTAAGAGGAATGCCTTAAAAATTTGTTTTTACCAAGCACATTTCAAGAAATATTTTATTGATAAGAATGTTTTTTGGAGTATTCAAGAAATTTATTCTCGTGATTTGGTAGATTGGAAATGTAAAAAACAAATTACAAAATGAAAAAAATATTACCACTAAACTGAAATATTTTTATAAACTTCGAAGAGCAGAACACTTCTGCTAGAGATACAAAACAAAATTAATATTTTTCTTTCTTTGCTTTAGTGAGTGAACGTTTGCTGAGTGGTATTTTACTGTGAGTGTATCGGTCTCGTAACCAAGCTCTGGCATTCAACATGGAGTTGAATAGTAATTTGCTGCGAATCGCCATTCCGTTGCTTCTAACGTCCGCTTCCAGCTTTAAAATTGCAAGATAATGCGCTCTTTCTCAGCGAAAGAATGTTCGTCGTCTCGTAGATGAATTCTAAACGAAATTACTTCATTTCGGTACTGCTGCCATTTACGACAAGCAACACGGCAGTAAATCAGCATTAAAGAGCTATTTTAATAATGCTCGTATGACCAATATTGCTTAAGAATTCATCTCTGAGACCATTACTACCGTGTTCACCTTATAAATTGTTAAATTTATATTGCCGCTGTCCTATCATTGCCTCGTTGATGAACAGTCACAGAAAATTGAGTGGTATGTCGCATATTTGTTTAATAGTTGCTGTGATTGTTTCGTTATAGAATTTCAATCCGATTAAATTTTAATGAATTATGTTATTGTCGATTTGGGGTGACTTTCATAGGCAAATTTTAAATATATTAAAATGTACATAATATATTTCTGCCTAAAAATCTTCACTTTATTCGTACAAGATATTCGTTCCTGTTATTCTTTTATAAACGCCACTCTAGAATTTTGTAGTTTGTCAATTTAAATATCAATTATTCAAATTCAAATTATAGGTAAACACAGAACCTCACGTAATAATATTTTCACTAAAAATGGCGGTTTCTTTAGACTGTTAAAATCTTGTCCGGAATAACCTTAAGAAATTAATCATTATTAGGTGAAAGAACAGATAATAGTTCATGGAAGCGTTTGAAATTTAAACAAGAAATACCACATCATACAGTGCAATGCAGCCAGAAAGATATAATAGTATTATAAGGAAGACTATACTATTATAAGAACTTAGAGCACAAAAATATTCCAATCATTTGGTGCTCTTCAAACTGATCTAGAAACAAATATTCATTCTACATTATCTTTATTTACATCACTTTGAATGAAAAATCATTTTATCATCCCCTGTTAATGCAATTCATTTAACACATATGGGGATGATAAAATAACTCAGTTAAGACAGGGTATGATAAAATAACAGTTAATATTATTACCCCCTGTCAACCTGTCTATGTTTTATTATTCCTTGTGTCCATAATACTAAGCTCTTGCATTTTAATTGCTTATAGGTGGAGTTTCTTACCTGACTTTCCACGCAATTTGCCACATTTCCATGTTCATTTTTTAATATCTTTGTTTGGTGGTTCCGTAAAGTGAGCACAGCTGTTTAGTTAGTTCAGTGTTCCCTGGCCAAGAGGAGTGACCGGAGGAATATTGGGTAACTGAAATTTACCTGATTGTTGGATCCAATGAGTCGGTTAGCGTGATTGACGAATCGTAACCCTAGTGCTAGTTATAATTTTAGAGCATTTTTCTAACCGATATTTCCAATTCAAAATCACTGAAAATGCCTATTCTCTCTGCCAAAAAGTTGCAGCTGAAATCTTTTTCCTTGTTTTTGCAAATGGACATCTGTTTGCACAACTCGTAAAACAACTTTTTAGCTATTTCCACTACAGTCAGTGATTAATTTAAATTAGCGCAACTCTTCGCGAAAATGATGGATTTGGGAATCACACGCTCTTAGATTTTAATTGCCTCTAGTTGGAGGTTATTACCCGACTTTGCATGTGAACTTTCACAGAGATTTCATTCATGGGCGTTGTAACCACAAAAATATCATTGTTTTGTACGAGCAGCTGTTAAACCACGAAAAAGCACCTATCTGAGCAGCCGAACGCTAGAATTCTCCTCCAGGCAGCGACTGAACTCAACCTAGCAATCTACATAGCGTCGCAAATCCTGCAACCGTCGGGACTCGAGCCTAGGACCTCCAGGTCAAGAGGTACACCAGTGGTGTTAGTTGATGGCCTTAGTCATGTCTCCTGGTTTTTGGCGGCAGGGGACCACCGACACGTTCCCGGATATGACACGCTCTACACTTAATGCACTACACTACGATTAATACACTACGATATGTGACAATTACACTTGCCACACCCTGAAGTAGTTAATGAATCGCTGATTGTTAATAAATCAACTAATGAACCCACCTGGATGGATTGATTGATTGATTTTTTTGAGTTTCCGGGCGCGTCAACTGCATTCGGCATTAGTCCCGTTAGTATAGTGCATGTTTTTTCTCTCGGGAGATGGTCGTAATTTTCTCCCGCTAGATGGTGAGATCCGGCGCCGACCCACCGACGGCTAGCGGGGTTTTCCCTCATGCAGGTATCTCCCACCAGCGGGGCACCGCCCCAGCCGGGACAAGTTCTAAGCTCCCAACCGGTATCCCGGAATACGTGGTAGTGTAGTGCACGTTAGTGTAAGGCCTGGATGGAGCATGCTCTGAATCTCGAAGCGTGCGGACCGGGAGCGGTAGCTCTGTGCATCAACTGATGTCACTGCAACGCCTCTGACCGGGAGGTTCTAGGTTCGAGTCCTGACGGCGGCAGGATTTTCGACACTAGCTTTTCAGCTAACACTACCACATATTCCGGAAGACCGGTCGGGATCTTAGAGCTTGTCCCGGCTGGGGCGGTGCCCCGCTGGTGGGAGAGTCCTGGTTAGGGGGAAACCCCACTAGCCGACGGTAGGTCGGCGCCGGATCCAGCTGGGGAAGACCACCGCCATCTCACGAGAAACAAACATGCACTACACTAACGGGACTAATGACCAAAGCAGTTGACGCGCCCGGACAGACGAAAAAACCAAACCAATCGAAGCGTGCGGCGTTGCACGCTGGGCGGCGGTCCGCCCCGCCCTCGGGCTCCAGCAGGGCGCATGCGCGGCCGGGGCACAGAACGCCGGCGCCGGCTCCGAGATGGCGCCGCGGGCGCCGCGCCCGCCGCCGCGGGCACCGCCCCCGGGGATCAATAGCTGCGGCGCCGAACGCCGGGGTTCGGGCCCCGGCAACGCCCTTCGCGCCTCGCGCCCTCGCCACCCTGGAGACCCAACGCCCTTCTCTAAATGGCGCTCTGTGCAAACCGGTATTGATTGTCGATTATACATTTCAGACAATTAAAGCTTTCAACTTCATCCCTTTCAGACATGAGGTACGATTTTTATTATTTTTTTTTCGGATCCTATACTTTTCGAAATACCTTACGTACGTCTTGCATGGGAAGAAGATCCTGAATGTCACAGACATTATCAAGTCGTAATACTGTAAAACACACAAATTTCAGATACCCCTCTTAAGCTTAAGAGTACAGTATTCGCGAACGGTAGGCTAATTGGAATGATCGATTTTGAGTAAAGCTGAATTTTTGTTCATCCTCTGTTTCGGTATGGATTACCCCCCCCTCCCCGGTATAATTCATGTTTTATTTCTTCCTCGTTCTCATCAAACATTGTGTGCCTGACCAGATCTCACCGTTTATTTGCCACGCCCTTCACACTTCGCGCCCTTGCCGCCAAGGGATACTGCTGCGCATCGACACTCAGGGAAAAGGGCTACTACAAAGAGTTGCTGCTCAGCTATGAATCACGTGAATGCTATTGAGAATGACAGCTTTGTCAAAAGATTTTTCTGATCTACGGAGATTCCCTTCAACGTTAATTTCATTCTCTTTAAATTTTCATCGGTCTTTTCAAACATCGTTTGTGCAATTCGATATCATCAGGTCTTGCGCTTGAGATGCTCTTCCTAGCTTGTCTCTATGCGTGGTATCACTAACAACTCTTTGACACTCTGTCAACAGTCTAGAGCTCGATCATAGAAACGAACTAGTATGACAAACTGATACTTGTTTGTTTACTCGTAGCAATGCAATGGCGATGCAATGATGAAACTCAATTTTTGTTCATTTCTGACTGCATAAGCTCTAAAGTATTTTACCTTCATTTATTCTTTCTATCTTTTTAGACATCTTTGGCCCAAATAGTTGACTCTAATTGTTTCTTGCTTGGTATGCACTTCCCAATTTCATATTCTTGCCGCCAAAGGATTTGTCCTTTGGGATCCTCCAATTTGTTCAGATTAATAGGCTGCTAGGCACAAGTACTGCTCACCAATTAATACAAAACAACGCATTAAAGAAAGTGTAATAAGGAGAATCTGAAGTATTGTTATTATTGTTGTTTCTGTTGTCGATCTTCTTCTTGTTTTTTTTATTATTTTATTATTATTATTATTATTATATTATTATTATTATTATTATTATTATTATTATTATTATTATTATTATTATTAAAATGATCTTCATCTTGAACCTCTTCTGTTTCTTTCTTCTTTCCTTCATTGAATTTTGATAACAAGATTGAAGCTCAACTTTGTTTTAATCTTCTTAATTTCCTCACGATTCTTGAAAATTGTTTGTGCCAATTCTATTTTACCATCACCCTTCTCGTCTTTTTACGTCAATATGTAAAGTAGACTTTTGTATCACTTTATATTACGTTCTAAACAATATTCTTTGTAGAATATACAAATATCCATCTCTAAGCAATTTAACATCAACATCTTGCGTATCTCTTGTTGTTGTTGTTGTTGTTGTTGTTGTTGTTGTTGTTGTTGTTATGGCTGTTACTTTAGCTGTTATTGCTGCTGTTATTCAGTATTCTCCCGTCACCGAAAACTTGGCTATTTACTCATTCAAGAAAGGAGATGTATTTTAAAGAATATCCGAATTTAGCATCACATTGAATTCCAACGCTTCAAACTATATTTTTATTCCTATATTTTCAGCTCGGTTTAAACCCAATATCAAACCTAATCATTCCCTCATTACTTACGTTGTTCTATGGGTGGCTGAATATAGAACCGGTCGTTTACATGAGTTCACCAGGCATTAACCAATGTTCTTTCTCACATGAGACATGTCGCACTGAGAACAGCTCATTAAAAATCTAGCACCCTTTAGTTCGAGTTCAAACGCGCTAATTTGCGAAGCTTTATGCATACCCATTTATCACTGGGTTCGGCCGCAATTAAATTTGAATAGGGGAAAGGGAGTCCGGATGAATATAACGAGTTATTATGATTCACAAAAGAATCTCCGTCAGAAACCTCTATGTTAATTTGAAATTCGTCATTCGACATTCACATTTTTCCACGAATCGTGCCTAAGAACCCTTGTGCTGTACTTTCAAAACTCGCCTTGCGTTTTCAGGAACCTGTAAACGTTGACAAAGGATACGGATTGCATATTTCAAACCCAAACCCAACGGAAATGAATGTATGATTTTGAATGGTGAGTAAACTTTCCAAGAAACACTTTCCAAGTTTTTAGTATTTTCTTGAGTATGAGATTATTCGATAAAGTGTGAAGATGTTTGTAGAATTGATATAAGATTTGGAAAACGCCTTTTTCGGATATTATCTTGAAGTTTACGGACAGTGGACATTATGCTCTCTTCTTGCCCGCATTCCTTTCTCGGCTTTCCCCCACTTACTCTTCTGCACCCTATCTTCCGTACCCATCCCTTTCTGTGCCGTCTCTCTACGCGCTCCCCGCTCCGACCCACTCTGCCCCGCTTCCCCCCCCCCCCCCCCGCGCCTCCTCTCCTGCCCGCTCCTCCCCGCTCCTCCCCGCTCCTGCCCGCTCCTCCCCGCTCCTGCCCGCTCCTCCCCGCTTCTGTTCGCGCCTCCTCGCTCCATCCCTCTCCTCCCCGGTCCATCCCTCTCCTCCCCAGTCCATCCCTCTCTTCCCCTCGCCATCCCTGTCGTTGCCGCTACTCGCAATTCTTTCCCGCTCCTGCATGCTCTTCCCCGCACTTCCCATCTCATATCCTCTCCTCCCCTCTCCACCCCTCTCCTTCCCACTCCTCGCCGCTTGTTCCCGCTCCGACCTACTCTGCCCGCTTCACCCCCGCTCCTCCCTGCTCCTCCCCGACTCCTCCCCGACGTCTCCTCTCCTCCCCGCTCCTCCCCGCTCCTCCCCGCTCCTCCCCGCTCCTCCCCTCCCCTCCCCGCTCCTCCCCGCTCGACTTCTCACTCCACCGCGCTCCCTCCCATCCTTCCCCTCTTCTCCCTTCTTCGCCCCATCTCCCTTGCCGGTCCTATCCCTTCGCCTCCCTTCGCTGCCTCTCCCAAGCCCGGAGCAGCTCACCACCGGCAACTTTCGCGCTATTGCTTCTTGTGTGCCCTCATCGCCACTTTTCTCGTGATGGTGGAGCGCAACTCGGGGACTAAGATAGGCGCACCGTCCCTCGCTTGCGAAGGACTGAAAAATGCTTGCAAGGTTTTGGCGTGGTACTCTAAGAAGAAGTATTTCTGAAGCACTTTTTACGCAGTGAAAGGCATGGCTGCGTTCACGAAAAAAGAGCGCAGGGTTGCACAAGCTTATAATCCCATTATACTCATAATATACTCATATATGCATACCAAATATATGCATAATATACTTATTGCGATACATAATTCATTGTGATACGGGTTCTTGACCAATTTTAGAGAAGTTTACTAAACCAAGTGTTGACAATTATTCATTGAGAATAGTTATTGTAATTGTTTCATTCGATTCTGCACATTAAAATTTCATTTAATATTATATTATGCTTGTGAGTTTAAATTTATTTTATTAATTATAGTTTTATGTAGAATATAATTTAAAATAAATTGGATCTTAAATTCACTTTCATCCTATTTGACCAGCGCAGTTGTAAACCAAACCCACCTGCGGCAGGGTTGGGTAGGGAGTTGTTTGCTGGGTGGCCTTGGCTGAAAGTTAAACTTATTAACAGTTACCATAAGTTGTAGAAAAAGTACTGTATGTATCTCGATGTAAATCATATTAACACACTCCTGTGACGTTTACGATACTCGCTCGTTCCTCGAGTTCCTCCTGTAATATCAAACTCGTGTAGTAATAATACCCATCATTACATCATCGTTTAATAAGTTAATATTTAATAACCGACTACTATTTTTGTTTCTTTGAAATAAAATATCGTTTTTATATACAATTGTAAAAGATATCGTTTTATAGCAGTCAGAAACATAGAACTACATCATTACATTACAGTATTTTTGAAACTACAATTTTTTATTATTTTATTATTTCCCATGAGTATTTTTGAATAGAAGCCAAATCCACATTAGAGAGCGGACTGGGCCTCTGAATTGGGAACAGGGGGTTATTGTTGACCTAGTTTCCTTTGGGTTCGACCGCCGGCAGATGAGCTTTTGTTCTGATTTCCTGCACAACCGAAAGTATTTTTCCGCAGGCTGTAAACCGAGAAATTGAGTTTGCAACGCCATAAACAAGGCGTAAATTAAGTCGACTTAAATTGCTTCATAAATATCCTGTTGCGTTCTTGCTCTGAGGAAGTCCAGTTTCAATTTTTCTTAACTGCTAAGGAAAAGAGTACGTAAACTGTCGCAACAGATAAGGATATTTAGAACTTTTATGAGTCTTATTGCGAATTCGCTGGGTATTTCTTCTCTCGCAAATGTTTTCTCTGCAAAAGTAGGTCATTTTTTCCTTATTTTCGTCGTCGCTCTCGTTTCTAGATCGTATTTACGGTGTTCTTATATTTATGCTCAGATTATGTAAATCAGTTTGCTACTACATGGGAGAAATAGTGTGTGCATTTCGTCTCTTTTGCAGTTGTAGCTTCGACATAGAAAACAACAGTATTAACAGCGCCTGAAAAATACACGGACTGAGTTTCATAATTCAAACCTCATGGAAACTCCTGAACTGGGAAAATGTGATACAAAAAGCAATACAAATGGCATGCTACCGACTTACGTGAATAAAGACTTATTATAATTTTTGACAAATATTTCAAAGTGTTTGCTAATGCTGAAAAATATTTTGAATATACGAATGTATGTACATGTATGTAGATGTGTAATAAAATCTTCAGAAATTTCAAAAATATATGCAATGAAAGATATTGCCGTTCTGTATTTATTAACAAAATGGAGCAAAAAGTGATTGTAAAATATAAATAAATGCCGTAATGACATTTGAATCTTAAGAAAACTTCCCATATCTATCATACAGACATTTCCTATATTAAATATAAGCTCACGTACTTATTGATAAAAATACTCGATTTTACAAGATAATGAAAAAAAAATGTTTTATGCATTTATCAGTGGCGTTATTGACAACAGCCAACAAACAGATGACGAAATGTTTGTACAGTCCAAACCGAAATTCAAGCAACAAAATGGTAACGTTTTTATGATGATTATAAAGCTAATAATTATTAGTTGTTTATTTAATATATATTTGTTATATTGTTTATTTAATATATTTTTTATATTGTTGATTATAATCTGCTACTTACATTTTCATGATTTCGGTTAAAACTCTTCGAACACTTTGACCAGCATTTTGCGTGAAGCACAGTCAGGAGTAGCGCCACAGAGGGTGACAAACGGTCGACGAACTGTTTAGAAGTTACACTCTCAAATCTAAACAACAGAACAGCATCAGTCAGCTACCTGTGTCATTGTTTCGGGTAAAACCTGACGAGCGTTCCGCGAACAAGAGTGGGGGCGTGGCGGCCTATCGTCGCGCGAGCAGCCGCTGTGAGGGGGCGCGCGGGGCTGTCCGGCAGTTTATCAGCGTTTCCGGGCGGCTGCAGCGCGACATAACGGATTACAGCGGCCGCCGACGCCATCGGCTCCGGCAGTGAGGAACCGGACGGCACCGTCCGCCAGGAGGGCGCAGCTGGGAGTGGAGGCGAGGCGCGGTTCGCTGGGGCTGGGCATGGCGGGGAGTGGTGGGGATACGGATCTACACGGCGGAGCGTAGAGACGGGGGTGACTAGACTGGGAGGAGTAGGGAAGGATGAGGTGAGGTGGATAATGATTGATTGTTGGTTGGTTGGTTGATTCCGGGCGTGTCAACATCTTACGTCATTAGTACCGTAAGTGTAGTGCATGTTTTTCTCAGATGGCGGTGACCTTCCCCCGCTGGATGGCGAGATCCGGTACCGATCTACCGTCGGCTAGCGAGGTTTCCCTCCAAACCAGGACTTTCCCACCAGCCGGGAACCGCCCCAGCCGGGACAATCTCTAAGCTCCTGACCGGTCTCCCGGAATATGTGGCAGTGTAGTGCGTGTTAGTGTAAGTGTGGGTGTAAGGGGAGATGATAGAACAAGGAAGAAGAAGGAAAGATCGCGTTGGGTCCGTGGCACGTTTGGTAGGGTACTGCTCCGGCATTCGCCTGGTGTTGATCGGAGAAACCACGGAAAACTGCTGATCAGAGCAGCCAGCCGCTAGAATTCTCCTCCAGACAACGATTGAATTCGACTTAGCTGGAAAGCTGGTGTCCAAATTTCTGCAGATGTTAGAACTCGAACGTAGGACCTCCTGGTCAGAGACGCTGCAGTGACATCAGTTGATGCACTGAACTACCGCTCCCGGTTTGATTGTTAGTGTTTCCGAGCGCTAAGGTCATTCGTCCCATAAGTGTAGCGCATGATTTTTCCTCAGGAACTGGCGGTGATCTTCTCCCGCTGGATGACGAGATCCGGTTTGTTCTGCATTCGCGTGGAGGAACCATAGAAAACTACCAATGAGAACAGCGGTCCGCTCAAATTCTCCTCCAGACAGAGATTGATATTGACGTATCTATTTATCTATCAATAGTTGAAAATTCTGACCGAGTCGGGACTCGAACCTAGTAACTTGCGGTCAGAAGCACTGCAGTGGCATCACCTGCTGTTCGAGCCACCTCTTCCGGTGCGAGTTCGGAGAAGCGAGGGCAAGGGTCGTGGCGGGGACGGTGAGGGTGGTGGCAGGAGGGGGGGGGGGTTCGGGCGTGGGCGGGGCGGCGCCTGACGCGATGCGATAGGCCGCGTTGGCGACACGTGTCACGAGACCCTCACCGTTCGGTGAAGCGCTCTGGACAGCGCGATGGCACCCGCCGCGCTCCGATCGTCATGTCCACTGGCTCACAGCCAGACAGGCAATCGCGTGGGGATTTCAGCGACAGGGGATTCTGTTTTGAAGCACTCAGAATATTTTTTTTATTTTTACTCCTTCGTATTTAATATTATTCTTTATTAAATTCTTCTTCCCATAAAGATCAGGGCAGAAAATCAGTTTTGATTCGTTCACGCGCGCTGTCGGTTCCGAGAATGAATCGCACAGTGTGCGCGGCTGACGCACATTCTCGCGGAAAGAGTCGCTTCAAAATTGAGGACGGGTCTCGGGACTGCGGCCCTCGCGTTAACATGAAACATCTTTGAGTATATTATATGCATAATTACCAACGAATTTTATGCGAATACCCTTAAAAATAATTTGGCGTGTGTATTTTCTTAACGTTTTCTAGGAATGCCTCCAATTTCATGCCTCATGTTTGGCCCCAAAAAAGTCCTCCATGTATACCCGCGCGTAGACGAATTGCACGCGTCCGACCGTGTGAACGAATCACTTCACAAACTAGTATCGGCGGCGATAGCGTAACGGTTAATGAGCGTATCGGGCTGTTATACCCAAGGTTGTGGGTTCAAATCCGATCACAGCCGTGGGTTTTTAAGGGCGAAAAAATCCTTCGTACGCTTTCCTTTGGAGAGGAAGTAAAGACGGCTGCCCATGTTAGTAGATTTACTGAATGTAAAAGATGTTCAAGCCTAAATGAAGCCTTTGAAATAAATTCAAATTCCCTGCTTCGTCGCCCAAGTAATACCTTCTTTCTCGCCTAGTTGGTGAAAAGAGCGTAACGAAATTTGCGTGGTCAGACGGAAGAGCAGGCTCCATGGACTGAGCCTCGCCACGAAAAATAAGGCATTCATTCGTTCATTCATTCATACATTGCAGCAAGAACTAGAGAGAACTACCCGCATTGTTTATGTTGCATTTTTTAATGTTCACCATTCTGTCCTTGAGTGGTTCATCCTTTTGCATCCATCCTAACATCCACCCCCTTTTTCTGTAGTGTTTAATTTACAACCTTTTCTGTCTTGGAATCGTTATATTTTAACATCTACAATGTTATATTTTTGGAAAGTTTTCTTCTGTTACGTTATTTTATCCAAATTTCAACCGTCCATCCGCGAAAGCAAAAACACAAGCATCACAACCAATCATGACTCAAAACAGATTTGCTGTGTTAGATTATGACAATGATTTTCCATGCCTTCCCAATCCTCACTACCCCCTCCCATCATCGACACGTCCACCCACAAACCGACGCAAACAGGCTAGCAAGCGCAAAGAAACAAAGACACGTAGAGTTGCGCAACCTGGCCCACAAGTAAACAAGGACATTCCTACTGAGCCCACCAAAAAGGTACTAATTTTAGCAGATAGCCATGGGCGACAAATCTCCTCCTGCTCAGTGGGAAACTCCCATCCAATTTCTCTGTCATGTGTGTGTTTAAACCTAACGGGAGGTTTGCCGACGTGATCAGTGAATTGGACACCCACACAAAAACTCTCACCAAACGGGATACAGTCATCATCATAGGAGGGCAGAATGACATCAATTTGGGTGGTCACTTTACACCTGAGCAACATGTTGACAAACTACAACGTGCCGCCCAAAACACGAACATTGTAATCTCGACTCTGCCCTTCTGGTACAACAAACCAACACTGTGCAAAGAAATTAGACACGCAAACAACAAATTAAAACTGCATCTGAGAGGCACACATGTTAAATTATTTGAGCTTAACTTTCTCTCAGAAAAACACTTCACCGCATGGTCTTCACTTGAACCTTGTCGGAAAACATGCACTCGGTAGCGAACTTGCCAAACACATCCTTACACCTCAGCAGTATCCTATCCATGATTCCTCCCCACCTACATCTCCTAGTTCTCTTCCATCCTCCGGAACCCCTTTGGACCCAATTACCTTATCCCCTGAACCTAATCCTTGTACTACCTCTCCATTATTCATTCCCCTACATCTGTAACCACTCCTTCCTCACCTCCTAACACTGCTGGGACACGATACTTCCTTCGACCACGCACTCGAGGTAAAAATGAGATAAATAAATAGCAACTACAGTCAGATGCAGCAAAAAAGCATCCGTGTAGGTACATGCAAAAGATTCAAATAATGCATCATAATGTGCAATCTCTTTCAAATAAAATTGAATTTATCGAGGCAGCATTAGAGTGTGATCTCAGTCAAATAGATGTTCTTTGCTTTACAGAACATTGGTTATCTCATAATGATCTAAACACACTCCAAATTCCTAGTTTTTACCTTGCAGGATCTTATTGTAGAGCAAGGGAATCAAATAAAGGCCCTGCTTACGGAGGTTCGTGTATTTATGTAAGAATAATATTGATTCTACCTTCTTGTCAGAATTCAATTTATATGCAGTTGAAAAGTTTTGAAATAACAGTTGTACATCTTACTACGCTCAAAATTATCTTACTTTGCATCTACAGACCTCCAACAAAGCAAGCTGTAGATTATTTCAATTTCGTAGAAAATCTAGAGATAACTCTGAACAAAATTAGTAATCTCTCTTTTAAATCCATTGTTGTATGTGGAGATTTCAATATTGATTTTCTGAGCGAATCCCACGAAAAAGAGCAGTTTCTGAATTTAATTCATTCTTTTAATTTAGATATTACAGTGAACGTACCTACACGGAATACTCTTAAATCACAAACAGCAATAGATCAAATTATAATTAACAAAACCACAACTAGATATGAAATAATAACGAATAATCTAGGTTACAGTGACCACGATGCACAAATTCTTACAATTACTAATAACATGAATACTGACACAATAAATAAAACACGCATGTGCCGAGCATTTACTTCAGTTAACATAAAGTTATTTACGGACTACTTGCTGAAAGAATCATGGGAGGCAGTTTATAACGCTATTGACACAAATAAAAAATATAATTTATTTTTCTCAAAGCTTTCATTTCTCTTTAACGCATGCTTTCCTATTAAAAAGAGAAAATTAAACATTTCACGAAAAAGTAATACTTGGATCACAAAGGAATTAGAACATCGTGTAAAAATAAACGTACTCTCTACTTTATTTCTAAACGTCATGACGTATCTCAAGATTTCCTTATCTATTTTAAAAAATACAAAACATTGTTACGAAAAGTCATAAGGCAGGCTAAAATCATGAAAAACGATCAGGATATTTTGAACTCAAATAATAAAACAAAAGCAATGTGGAATATAATAAAAATACTACCAAAACAAATTTGTTTCTGAAGTCTTTTATCTACATTGAAAATACTTTCTTCTTCTAAAAGTGTTTGAACATTTATTGCTAGTCTATTTTCACCTATGGGAAGAAAATTCCAAAAGAATATGTCTCATTTTCGTTTGTGATTTAATATTTTTGATATTTTTTAATTTTCTTTATAATATCTCAAATGTATTTGATCTACAATTTAATACTAAGTATTCGCTGGTGCAAAGACATTCTGGTTACATTGTCATGAAAGTCTTCTAAGTTGACAGAGTTATTTTGAGATTCATTTTCACATTTGGTGAGCCCTGTACCTATTTTTAAAAGTTTTCCATTCACAGAATTTTTGCCAAATCAAAATATTTATTGTGTTTTAATAAAACTGATTTATTAAAACACAACAATTTAAATAAAAGAATTATAACAAAACTTCCTAACAACATCAATCCTTTCCCGAAACGTGGGTTTCATGTCATCAGAGGCCCTGTTGCCAACGACATCCGAACCACTAATAGCGGTCTAGAACTAGCCATCATTTTTGCTTGCGCCGCTCCATTGCGTTGTAGTAGGGCTGTGTGAAGGCATGAAGGGCAGACGGGCCGCGCGGCGCCAGAGGTCCGTCATCTCGTAATCCCAGGCGGCAGTCCGGGCGCCGCGATAAGGCGAGGGAGCTCGGTCAAGGTCGTGGTGCAGGCACCGGGGACGCGGCGGCCATGCAGATAATGGGCAGGCCCTCGGGGCCGCGGCGCTTCGGATTAGGGAGGCAGTGCACGTGGATAGCCACGTCTCTCTCCTCCCAATCAGCCGTGCCTTTCACTCCCCATCTGCTCCTTGCCGCGCCGTCACTGCGTTCACTCTCTCTCCTCAAATCTTACCGTGCTCTTCCTGTCTTTATTTATTTTTTTTTATTTATTTTACGTCAAAAACAGTAAAAAACTGCGTATGACGTGCTTTCCTATCTTGCTCGTTCTCTTCCTATCTTGCTTTCATGTTTCCTTCCTTTTTCTTTTTCATCACTTCCCTCTTTCTAATCCTGCTTACTTCTCCACTTATTTTTGCTCTCCTTTAGTCTTTCGCATGCTTCTCTGTGACTTATTTTTCCTAGCACCATCACCCCCTCTTCTGTTTTTAACATATTATGCTCTAAAACGTAATTAAGATTTTATTTAAAGTAGAAATCATTTCACAAATTATTTGCGGCAAATAATTTGTTGTACCACTGACATTACAACTCGAATAATGTTTATGTCGGTATTTGGATAATTAGATAAGCGTCTGGAATAGAATATTTCAACATTCTTGAAATGTTTCAATACGAAAACAAAAGGATTTAAAATAGAGAGTTAATAAATTTGCTATGAATCATTCTTTGATAGCGAGAAATATTCGAATATCCGAAACTCTGAAACGTATTATCGCGATGTCGGAACGAGGCTTATTCTACACTGTTGCGGGAGATAGAAGACGGCGCAGGTGCGTCGTGAAGAGATAAGGGCCAGCTTCTCTTAGGGGACGCGCTGGACGAGGCAGGCTGACCCTGTCCCTTCGGCCCCTTGCGCGCGCTCTGGCCAGCGCCTTTGTGAGCGCTGCGACAGGTGTCACCTGCACGCGGCGTCCTCCCACGCGTCCTCGCCGACGTCCTCACCGACGCCGTCGCCCGCCCTGCCCTTCGCTGCTATTGTCGCTTTAGCCGTCGCCGTAACCACCCTCGGCACCGCTCTCGTAGACGTGGTTGCCGTATTGCCCTCACCACAGCTCTCCCTGCAGTTTTTGAATCCTCGAACTGTCCTCAACCACATCTCTCGCTGTACGTTTCCAAGCCGTCTACTAGCCGACGGAATATCGGCGGTGGATCTCGCCATCCAGCGGGGGTAGATCACCGCCATTTTCCGAGAAAAAACATGCACTACTCTAACGGGACTAATGACCAAAGCAGTTGATCAATCAATCAATCAATCAATCAACTGTCCTCACCGTTGCACACTCTCCCACCCTAGTCGTCCTCACTATCGTCCTCACAAACGTCCTCATAACCGATTACCCTTGTGTTCTCACAACCGCCAATTGCCCTCGCCGTCCTCGCCGACCGCGCCATTTGCGCCATGAAAGCGCGGTGATGGAGCGCGTAACGCGGACCGGCCGTCAACGGTGTTTCATGAGGCGGCGCTAATGCCATGAAAGGCCCGCCCCCGCACTTGAGACGCGGAGCTGCGTTTTGAGCCAGGAAATTGGGCAGCGTAATTGAGTCTACACGGCGCATATTCATCATATTTTGTAGCGTTCAGATTTACGACATCACTTAAGTGTGATGGCGCGATGTCTTGAATGAAGATATTCAATCTCCATTTTGGAACTTGACGCTTTTGCAGGCCTAACAGCGTTTTTGTGGTAAATTTTGGCAATGCGGTCAAAAGTCAAGGAAGTGACAGTTTAAGATTACATTAATAATATTACGGAATATGTTTTGCAGCATTCTGAAGTCGTGTGACTAAACGCTTCTCATAAAATTTTTGGTAAACAGGAGACGCGAAAGGACAATTTGGATTGCAGCTATTAATGTGAAATATAAATTATGCAACTAGTTGATAAAGCAACATTATAACGAGTTGCGTACGTTATTTTTGTAATAGCTATATAAATTTATAAGCAAATAAATGTTAATTACTTTGTAACGTCACGGGTATTTTACAACTATGCGAAGAAAACGGTAGCCGGCTATTTCGCTGCAATTGTATGGATGTGCGATGGCGCAATTATTCTTGTCATAAACTGTAAATACGTCATAATCGGTGCCTTAAAGTATCATTTTATGAACTATATCTTTTAATGAGAAAGGTGTTTTATAATGTTAGAATAAAAGCATTTATTGCAAACCTAGCGTAAATAGTTGCGAGCCGAGCAAGAAGAATGAATATACAAAATTGGAGAGAGATTTCAATTAGCTTTTACGCACGCTTTATTTGCTTTCTAACTACCCTAAATCTATAATGAATTTGTGTATCCAAGTTATATCATCTAAAAAACTGATTCTCTTCTCTGATTTGAAAAAACATTACTTGCAGCACCAGCGCAAAAATACACTTTACAAAATACACGTTTTTCGCCAAAAATCCACGTTTCTATAAAAACTCTCCCTTTTCATTCACCGAACTGAACCTTCGCTGGTTCAGCCGCCTCCAGATATCGAGCAAAACTGTACGCGAAACCTAAGTTTAATACATGAAGTATTCAGTGATAAAAGTGATAGCCACGAAGCGCAAATCCAGTTAATGAGATACATAAAACATTCCGGGGAGTCCCTTGATGGATGCACCGGCTTCAACTAGAGTACTCCGTCCCCTCCCGCCCATCCATCCATCCATCCATGCGGGCATTGCTGGGGGCTTTATGCCTGCCTGAGGGGCTCTTATAGAGCGAGCGTCTTGCAACATTGAGGAGAGCCTCTAGAACACCAGCGGGGGCACGGGGCGACGTTTCACTGAATTACTGCGCGACCCAGAAAGCAGCAGCAGCACCCGCCGTCTCACAATGTGCGGCACCCGTCCGCTCGTAACTCCTCACCGGGGAGAAGGGAAGAGGGGAGGGGGAAGAGGGGAGGGGGGAAGAGGGGGAGGAGGGGAGAAGAGGGGGTATTCTGTTCCTGACGGAAGGTCAGGACCTATTCGGAATCGGGTCGGCTGTTCTTTTCCTCAGACGGACAGTCCGATGGGCGAACGGAACGCGAAAGTCGTGGGCGCTGCTGTAGATGAGCCATTCTTTGGTTTGTAACGCACGTTGCAGACGATGTTACAACAGCATGGGTATGTTACAATCTAGTACTGTGCCTCATAACTACCTAATTGCACTGACCCTCAGTAAATGACACTAGAATGTGTATTCAATTACGCTGAACGTTCTGACCGGGAGATCCTAGGTTCGAGTCCAGACGGCGGCAGGATTTTCGACACTAGCTTTTCAGCTCGGTCGAATTCAGTCGCTGTCTGGAGGAGAATTCTAGCGGCCGCCTGCTCTGATCGGTAGTTTTCCGTGGTTTCTCCGATCAACACTCGGCGAATGCTGGAGCAGTACCCTAACAAACGGGCCACGGACCGCGCGCAATCTGTCCTTCCTCTTCCTTGTCCTATCCTCTCCCCTTACACACACACTTACACTAACATGCACTACACTACCACATATTCCGGGAGACCGATTGGGAGCTTAGAGCTTGTCCCGGCTGGGGCGGTGCCCCGTTTGTGGGAGAGTCTTGCTTAGGGAAACTCCACTAGCCGACGGTAGGTCGGCGCCGGATCTCGCCATCCAGCGGGAGAAGATCACCGCCATCTCTCGAGAAAAAACATGCACTACACTAACGGGACTAATGACCAAAGCAGTTGACGTGCCCGGAAACACGAAAAAATCAATCAATCAATCAAACGCTAAACGTGCTCGACGCAGCGCGGTTTAACATGATCCGTTAATATCGCTACATAGCTGGTAGCGAAGGAAAGTGACATATCAAAAAATAGTAATTTTTATTTATTTGAAGAAATTTGTTTAGAAAACAATACATTTTTTAGTATTTCATAACTATAGTTCAAAAGCAACCTTTGTTAGAAAGTAAAACATTTTGCCTTTGGTCGTGAATAAATGGCTTTATCCAGTTTAAAACTCTCATCTTCTCAAATAAGTTTTTTAGATCTGTGATTTTTCTTGTGCGTTGATTACATGTTAAATTATAGACGTTTGAATGTAACGACTTTAGCCAACTTCGATTCCGAATGTCAAGAATATGTATGAGTAATAATTTATACACCATTTGGTCAATTTTTCGGAACAGTAACAGAAGACATTTTAGAAAATACGGACGTCTTGGCTGTGATTGGCTTTAAATTTTCATGGAACTGAGAGACGAGGTCTCTCAAAGTCTAGCGGCAGTAATCGGAGTAATCAAGGTAAGAAATAGATCAGCAACTCTGGTAAAGGTAGCGACTCCGTAAATTGTACTCGCACTCAAAGTGTTCTAAGTGCACTCAGAAGATTGTTCATCCAAACTGAGGAGAGATTTTGGGCGATGATCTGTTATAAAAGTTGAGATGTTGGCAATTCTGATCGATCGGTACTTTGTTCTCTTTGCATTAATTCCAGGCGGATGCCGGAGCTATACCTTCAAATAAAATGTCACATACTGCACTCAATCTTTCCCTTCAAATTCTGTTGTCACTCTAATCCTAAGAACCAAGTGATTGATCTTCTATAACCGTACACTCAATTGTGCCTGTATCCGAAACACGTAAAAGTGGAAAACTTTAAAACATCATCCAACATCAACATGGTTGCTAAAGAAAATCAGGAGCTGATGGGATTCGTTCGTTCCACTTTTAACCAACGGGGATGTACCCCCATGCTCACATTTGTTGGACACGTGTATGCACTAAAACAGCCACATACTCGGAACTTGTATGGACCCATTAATCGACTGCAAATAACGGTGAATAACAAAGAGAGAATGTGGCTATCCACCAACAGGATTTATCACATCGCTCTGAAAGTTTTACAATGAAATTCTGCATGCGCGATTCAACGAATAGTAGAGGAAATCTTATCGCCGACTGCAAGACTGTTTCATAAAAACGCCCTTTTCTTTCGCGCAGTTCCGAGCGCCGCATCCGAAAGCAGAGGCCATGTGTCGTGAGTTGCTCGGGGCGCGTGGACGAGTGGGGAAAGCTGCTCGAAGGAAGGGGGGGGGCCGGTTGGGAGAAACAACGGGCGGCCCTGGGAAGGCTGCGGATGGGAATACGTGAACCGAAAAGAAGGGCTGGGAGAGGGGGAAAAAAAGAAAAGGGGAGGTGGCGTGAAAAGAGTGAAACTGAGATAGAAGTATGAGAAAGCTGGATAGAGGAGGAGCTATAAGAAGTGGGGAATGTAGAGACGGAAGTAGTAGAGGCGGGGATTGTAGAGGCGGGGATTGAGAGGGGGGATTGCAGAGGCGGGGATTGTAGAGTAGTAGAGGCGGGGATAGTAGAGGCGGGGATAGTAGAGTTGGGAAAGGAAATTGTAGGAGGAAGAGGCGGGAAGGAGACAGGTATAGAAGGGGCGCGTATAGAAGCAAGAAAGAGGGGAGGCGTGAAAAGATAGGTAAAAGAGGGGATGTGGTTGTGAGGTAGAAGAGTGACAGGAGGTTAAACAAATCGAGATGGAACGGATGCGACGAGGCAGAGAAAAGAACGGGGCGAGGCGGGGCGGAGCAGGCGAGAAATGAAGATAGAGCAGGCCAGAGGCAACGGGTTAGAGCGGGGCGGGTTCTGCGGATGTGAAGAGGTGGGTTGAATCTTCCCGGGCGGGGAACGAGAGGAGGTCGGGGTGGGCACGCAATGCAATGGTGGGTGGGCGGGGAGGTAGTGAGCAGGGCGGGGCGGGGGGAGAGTGGATATATTGCGCCTCGAGGAAGGCGTGCCAACGCCGCATCGCCCACACCGCCCTCTTTCCTTCGCGAAGACGATTCCCGAAGATGCGTATTCTTGGTGCTGGTGCGTTTCTTATACCCGTATTTTGTTTAAAGCGCGCTCGCTATGTAGAGAATTACTCAGTGCTAGTGTGGGGATTTGTCGTTCACAGGACTTTATGTGAGCGAAGAGCATGTAATTTCTCGGTATTCCTAGCTGCAGCGCACAACTGTCTGCTTCTATGTACAAATTTATTTTGTTCCATTTTCAGCGCATTTCAAAGAGATGTTTAAACGATTGATAACAGAAAATGTGTGATCTTGCACAATTATTTATGCTTCTATGAATGATGTACGGAAATACTGTCAATCAATACTGATAGAATGCAAAACTTATAGTACTTCTTATTAACACAATAGATTAATATGCTATACAAAACATTGCTTTGGAAGTGAGGAAGCTATTTATCAGTGAGAAGTCAGCTACTTTGTCACTTTAAAGTGATATAGTGCAATTACATTTCATCCCACGGTAAGAATTCTCTGAGAATCTGGAACATTTTTTGAAAAAATAATCGTTATTCATAAAATTAAATTTATTTGGCTTCACAGAGTGGCACAGCCTTTCTCGTACTAGTAAGTTTTCTAATTTCGTTAGTCGGAGTTAACTAATCGGTTTTGCGCCTCCACCCCCTAGCCTCGACCATTACGGATGGCAAAAATATTTTTTTCCTGCTTTTTCAATTGTTCTTCACCTATTATTTCGTCTAATACATTCTATAGTCAGAATCTATATTTTGTGGGTTCTCGATAACGAAAAATGAATTGACGGCAAAATGTCGTTCCGTCTGTCTGTCTGTCTGTCTGTCTGTCAGTCAGTAATCATCTGGCAGCTGTCGCGACCCTTGAATTTGAAACCGATATTTTAATATTGGGAACCCTTTTCACGAATTCCCGGGAACATTTTCCAGATTTACAAAAATATGGCTCGAACGTTTTTCATTTTTTTGACGATGAAGAACGTTTTAGAGAATGGTGCAGGACCCACGTCCGTTAAAAACCTTGATTTTTCAAAAAATTGCAAAAGTTCAAAATTTAATCGAAGTCTTCCTACAACTAAAATATTGAAGATAGAGATTTTCCTCTTAAAAATATCTGTTCCTTTAAGATAGATTTTGAAATAAAATCATATGCAATTTTTCAACACATGAGTACTTTTCGCGTAATTTTGCGTGAAATTACGGGCTAGTCCGTGCTGTTTTAGCACAACTGGTTTAATTTTGGGCTCTATTTAACACGAGAGCTCAATTCCATAAACAAAATGTTTCTCAAACATTTCTCAGTTTTTATAATTAATCTTTGTTCTTGGATAGTGTAAAAGGCGCTTGAGAATGGTAGAGGTGTAGTTTTAGTGGAAATCCCGAATTTTTCAAAAATTGCAAAAAACATTAGAAAGTACCTTATTAAGACAGAGGTATTTATGTTATAGAAATTTTATTTTAAAAATTAAATCTTTATAAGTGATCAAATACAATTTTTGATAGATGAATTCGAGTAGTTTTCGCGTAGTTTATGCTTGAAGTAAATAAAAATTATAAAAGAAAATTTTAAAAAAGGTTCCAGCTTTTTCTTAATTTTTTTTTGCGGATTGAAGAAAAACGTTTAAAAAGGGCGCATGTTTATTTTTCGTTGAACTCTCTACATTTTCAAAAATTACAGACGATAAAATGTGTGCCGTAATAGCACCACTAG
Organism: Teleogryllus oceanicus; assembly: GCA_964035755.1. NCBI lineage: Eukaryota > Metazoa > Arthropoda > Insecta > Orthoptera > Gryllidae > Teleogryllus > Teleogryllus oceanicus. The sequence goes on from CAXIVR010000003.1 coordinate 181,215,836, forward strand.
TTTTACTATCAGAAAATGGACAATATAGAAATAAATTGAAATTTAAATGCAAGGAACCTTTCATATCTTAATTTTTTCTTTAATTACTAAGAAAAACCGTGATTACTTGACGTGACACACGCCTCGATGCAGTGCTCATTTTAATGCAGATCAAAATCTCCAAAAATATACATACAGTGAAACGCCGTCCAAAAAACGTTTCCATCGCGAAGTGCTATGAACTTTTTATGATAAACATGAGATTGATATTTCCACTTTCCATATGCAAATGCGGGTCAGTGAACATCTTTCCATTTGCACCCCCCGAGATTCGTCGCATGCCACTCCATGCTAATGCCGCACTATCGTTTGCAACCACGAAAGCACACCGTTTGTAATTTACAACTTTCGGTAGTAGCCCGCAGCGTTATCTCAGAAGCCCAAAGGCTGCCTGAGCATTGAGGCGCCGAACAGGAAATCGCGCGCGCTACCGCTACACGAGGGTTTCAGAGAAGCAAATGGCGGTCAAAACTATTTTTTAAAAGTTCGATTTACTGTTTCAAGTAAATATGAAAAGAGAAACATTCGCTGCACTAAAGAAATACTGAACTCTAAGTGAAATGATATGGACATTTTTTTGCCGTGCCGGCTCTTCTTGAAGTATGAGTGAGGAAGCCGCTATATTACTACACCTATTTTTTCACACAATTTTGAATATCTCTTTTATTGAAGACCCGAAAACATGGAAAAATTTCACGATATCTGTTTACAGACGTAAATTTACTCGATGTTCGTAACCTTATCCCTAAAAAAATTGTGTTAATATTTTTGCCATTAATAATTATTACATTCTAATTGTACGTGTGTCTTTCAAGATTTTTTAGTGATTTATTTCCTGTGTAAATGATTTTTAATCCTGCTACAAAATGCTTTACATTCATATTGTAAAGTGAGTACACACTCGTATTTCTTGACATTATTAAAATATGTTGAAGTTTTCACAGGCAAAAAATTATAAAACGACACAAAAAGCTAAAGCAAAGACCGGTAGAAAGACAGAGTGCATTCGTGAGTGGATAATTTCCTATTCCCACCGACTGTGTGAAATCCTTTAACATTGTCATACAAAGAACTCACTAGGAACGTTACTTCTTTTTAGGTATCCAACCGAAATTAATTTCTTGGATCCCCGAAAACGGCGGATCAGAACACTCGGAATCTAAAATTCTATCCACGCTGAGCAGGTAAAAAATTCGCTTTGATCGAATTATTGAGCTAGTGTCGATAATCCACCACCGACTGGACTCGAACTAATTGATTCAATATTTCGTGTTTTCGGGTACGACAATGGCTGTAGTTGGTTCGTTGGTTGGTTGGTTCGTAGTGATTCTGGGCGCGTCAACAGCTTAGGTCATTATTCCTTTATGTGTAATGCATATTTCCCTTAGGGGCGGTGATATTTCCCTACTGAATGACGAGATCCGTCGCGGACCTACCGTCGGATAGTGTAAGTGTGTGTGTAAAGGGAGAGGATAGGGCAAGGAAGAGGAAGGAAAGATCGCGCGCGGTCCGTGACCCGTTTGGTAGGGTACTCCTACGGCATTCGCCTGGCGTTGATCGTAGAAACCACGGAAAAGTACCGATCAGAGCAGCCGGACCGTTAGAATTCTCCTCCAGACAGCGACTGAATTCGACCTAGCTGACAAACTTGTGTCAATGGCTGTGGTCGTTAGTCTCGTAAGTGTAGAGTGTGTTCCATCTAGGATGGAGATAAGGTGGTGTTCCTTCTCTCTTAGAATGTGAGATCTGGTGCAGAACTACACGTCCGCTTATGGGGATTTCCCTTTACCAGGTATCTCTCTTGATGAGGCACCGATTTAACAGGGTGAGCACCACTGTTATGTCCACACGTTGAGTTATAGTGTATTGCGTTTCAGTACGTGTATGAAAGGAAAGAATAGATGACAAGGAGGAGGAAGAGAATGTTAGGCGTGTTTGTTAAGGTATTCGCCCTGATTGGAGAAATCACGGAAAACTACCGATCAAAACAACCGGTCTCTACAATTCTCATTCAGACAGTAATTAAATTCGACGTTTGAACTAGAGTCGAAAATCCTCCACTGCAGAAATTCAAAACCTAGGACCTCCCAGTCAGAGCCAGCAGTGGCAGCAGCTATTTTACTTGGTCATTTGAGCTGTGAGAAACCGAACCGGATCTATTAACCATCAGTCGTGAATTTTATTGTAGTTTGTTTTGTTCGGGAAACACGTTTTGTCCTTCGTTTTCGCAATCTGGGCCTTTGTGCGCGGTCGCGAGCGGTTCGTACGCGATTGAATCACGCGGGAGGGACGAATACGAAGTAGATGGAGGGCGAGATAGACCACTGCAGCGGAGCGGGCGTCGCGCAGTGCGCTCACGAAATAGTTCCCGCGGTGGAATGACTGCAGGACAGGCCACCAGGAGGAGTGCGCACCGGCTGAACTATTGGGGCGGGGGAGGGGGGAGTCGAGGAGAAAGGGGTGACGAGGCAGTTGGCGCAGTTGTTTAATGTCAGCACACATGCCCACCTCGCAAGGTACTAGAGTTCGTTAGATGACCATTTTTTCGATGGGAATGTCGTATAATGCAGTCCAAGAATGCACCGCTATCTGATAATGAATCAGCGTTAAGAGATACATAAATGGACATCAGATGTTTGTTGTATACTCATTTAGGGAGATGGGGTCTTTAAGCATAGAATTAGGTAGAAGCTAGCACTTTTATACAGTTAACTAGCTTATTTATGTTTCACAGTAATGTCTATATTATTATCTGCCAATCGCTGGAGAAATGGTTTCCGAATTCTGTTGGTTTGGGTTATGCTATCAGCGAGACATACTTCAAAAACTTTAATTCCTTTAAGTTGCTCCAGCAACATTGTTTAGGAGATTTTTGTTTACTATGAAAAGATATCAAACTCAGTGTACCCCACGACAAGTAAATATGCTGGACGACCCATAATTTGCAAAGAGAAAAACAGTTTCAGGAATTGCAATTGAAGCAGAAACAAAATAGGTTTTCTAGTACAGTCTACTATGCTAGATAAGAGGCTATAATACGTACGAAAGTAAATTTTAGTAAACAAATTATTTAATATGATAAGTTCCGAAATGAGTCACTTCGTGAATGTACACATGCTTTTTGTCTTTGCGAGAGTAGTACTGCGAATAATCATTTTTTCCTTCTTTGTAGCAGGCGGAAATAGAATTCGTATTAATATTAATTTAAGCTTACTTTTGTGGTTGCATTCTATAGACGTCCGATTGAATAATTCGTCTCCAGAATGGTGCGCGGTGCTTAATGAGAATGTTCCCTTGGCGCGCTATGTTGTCGTCAAACAAAGAATGTAACGCGATTACAATATAAAAATTGTAAATTCATATTTTCTGGAGAAAACAATCCAAGTGATATTTTATATTCTTACCCTATGATGAAATGTATATGATGGAAACATAATCGCCTTGAATTTGAGACCCTAAAGTAATAAAAAATAAGGAAACAGTAAAAAAGGAATTATATGCCCTCCTTTTATTTTATTTCTTCCAAATTGCATCAAATTGTGATAAAACAGTAACCGCATCACACGTTCACAGATACTTTTGTAGCAATGAGACAAATATCAAAATAAGTATGAAACATGAATACACAAAAGGTTGTGTAAAATTACACTACAATACACTTTTAGAAATTGAGTGTTTCGTATAATTGTCATTCTTAGAGTATTTCATCTGCTGGTGTCGTGGTAAAATACATACATACATACATACATGTATACATTACAGGAGTACTCCATTTGTTCAGTCATTTTATTTGAACGTGAATTCGGATCACTGGCTGTGAGGTATTTATATACTCTATATTATAACACGCCCACCTACTACCTTCCAGCCGGTGGCGATGAAGCGTGAAACTATGAATGCTCGTGAAGCGAGCTTTGAATTCTCAGGAAGCAGGATCTTTCGGGTATGAGAAAGGTCTGAACCCTTGACACAATGAATTATATAAAATTCTGGTAAAATGAGCATATATTCAGTAAAACAAATTACACAGTGGCACAAATATACAATAAGTATGTACTTTACGTAGATGGTCACTGCAAAGAAAACAGAAACAAAAGAACAGAAATAACACAACCATAAGAGAATGTATAGGCGTCACCTTGACTGCCTGATTACTTCAATACGCCTATTTACAATAAATTTTCGTGCACGGCCCATTAAGTGATTCTCTACAATTATTCTATTATAGACTTCACAGAGGTCAGCCTTGAGCTGCGCATTTATTACAATGCTGTTAACTCTAACACAATAATAAACGTGACACACACGTTACTAAATCGTACCCTTTACAAAATTATAGCAACTGATTATCCCTGACATCATACAATGGACACAATACTTTTCAATAAATTACTTTTTAATTTACTTTAGCAAAATTGTACAAGGTATGGATTCAAACGAATTTACTGGTGCGTACAGCGAATGAAATCAAAACTGCCGCTCATACATTCGAAATATTTCCCAGTAGTTATATGGAACTTTCACCTATTTAGGACGCTACGCCTGGTGTTTAAAGCTACACAGTTTCCCAACAAATTGTCGCATAGAAGTTGCCAGTTCTTTACCTCGACATTTCCTTCCCGCTCGCCGTCAGTTAACCTTGGGGTGTTCGGTCGCTCGCAGTCCTCGCCACGTCACTCGACTGGTTCGAAGTCCCGCGGTTACACCTCTTCTTTCGCTCGATCTCAGGATGCCGCCACACGTCCAAATTCCAAACCTTTCTCTCGTCCTCGGGCTCGTACCATCGACGGATTGGTCCAAGTCCTTCTCGCCTACGCTTGAGTGTTGGAGTCGTCCTTCTGCCGCCTGCCGCGTACCCGTTGCTCGCGCTTCCAGTTTTAAATAACTAACGTGCTTGAATTGACTACTTCTAGCACTCGGCCGACATACCACACTTTGAGCGTGCGTGGTCGTGGCGTGCAAAAGTAAATACTGGATTTTGTTCAGAGTCCTTCTGCGCGAATTGACTTCGATTATGAAACTATTTCAAGTTCGAGCAGTCACATCGCTTGCTTACTCGCGTAATGTTAATGCAAATACTGTATATGCACTTTGCTTCTGAATTCTATCACTTATCACCGCGTTTCTTAAATCAGCTTTACTAAAGCAAGTAAAATGATACTCCTGCACTAACCAATTACTACCGCTGAAGAATCTAGTTGAGTCGCCGTCGCTGTCGAAGTCGTAAGAGAGCTCTACTGAAGTGCGTCACGGTATTTATGCAACTCCGCCTGGGGAAAAATTTCTGGAGGGGTGACTTTTGTCCTCCTTCGCGCCCTCTCGAGAAAATATTATCCGCTAACTTTGGACATCAGAGTGCGAAAACCTGCGGGTAGATGTCGCCTTCTCGGACCATCGCTCCGCCTCGTACCCTATTTCTCAGTTCTCTGGTCTTTTCTAGTGGCTTATGGTGGCGTTACGGGTTCGTATAACCCCGTGACGTCACAATATGCTCATAGTTACATTTTTCAGTTTATTGATACTTTTGTGAATATTGTGACCAATTCACATCTAAACATTTTATTAATTATATTTTAAAAAATATACCCTAACAGAATTTAATTTCTGAACAAAACGGTCTATATGTAGTTAGAAGGGAATGAACCATACTTTTGGCATTGACTGGTCAACTGTTGATGCAATGAACACCGCCGAGAGGAGGTTAAGGTGAAGAGGTGCAATATTGTTTCGTAGAATTTCCGTGCACTGTTTACGTTCTGAATTCTAGGTTAGCTATGTGTGGTGCATGCATGTGGTAAAATATTTATTGGATGGAAAGTTGGATACTTTTGTGACTCAAACCCATTAAAGCGAGAAAGCCGTTGATATATCTCGTCTCATCGGAATGACAATGGTTGTTGTGGTAAAAAGAAATTATGTTCAACTTCATTACCTCCTGTGATCGTAAACAATTAAATATCTCTTTCCCGTGTGCTTGTTTGCAAAAAATCAATTTTCAATGCTTTTTATTGACAATGGATGAGTTAAATTAAAAGAAAAGTTATATTCCCAAAAAGATTTATCAATATTAATTATTGCATGCTTTTGTACGCTTTTAGCATTGCACGTTTGAACAATTGGTCTAGCGTTTGTATTCATTTGCAACTACTCGCAAACTTTTGTTTAAAGTAGTAAAGTTCTTTGTTATTTATCGTATTTTTGTTGTTTTTAAAATTGTGTATCCTTTTTGTGTGATACTAATATTGAACAATTGGAAAAAATATTGCAATTTCACATCATACGTTTAAATTAAATTTCAATCAAATTCCATGAAACATACATTTATTTTCAACAATGTTGTGTTGAATTTTGAGACTGAAGAAATGCCAAACTTCAATTCTAGTGAATACTTTGTTTTGAAGCTCTTGAAAATATCTCAAAATATCTATAACTGAATAAAGCGTTGTAGCACTAGTCCAGTAGATCGCCAATTCATCATGCGAAAGGTGAGGCGGAAGGATTTGTTTTTTTACTGTCGGGTGCCAGTTCTATTGTGAAATATTGCTTTAAATCTTTTTTGGACTGCTTTCCCCAACATACTCTGCATTCCATGACTCTTCCTTTGAGAGTGCTTGAAGGCAGCGCAAAAGTAATTACGTTGTCTTTACTTTTTTACTACGTTGTTCTGTTCCAGACTCTCAAATTTTAAATTGCATATTATTATTATTATTATTATTATTATTATTATTATTGTTATTATATAATTGTTAATAATAATAATAGTAATAATAATAGAAAAGATAACTTCATTTTCTTCCATTTCAAAAGCATTGAGTTAATGTCAGTAAATCGTGTTAGTATTCAGTACATATAGTACTGGAGCGCATATGGAGGAGGAGAAGACTGCACAGAGGGGAGAAAGATAATGCGGACTGGAGAAGAGGGAGCTGGACTCGAGAGAAGGAACAGGGAGCAGAAAAGTAGAATTGGGATCGAAAAAGTAGAATAGAGACAGGGTAAGATAGAACTGCAGAAACGAAACGTTGAGACTGGTGAATTGATTGATTGATTTTTTGGTGTTTCCGGGCGCATCAACTGCTTTGGTCATTAGTCCCGTTAGTGTAGTGCATGCTTTTTTCTCGTGAGACGGCGGTGATCTTCCCCTGCTGGATGACGAGATTCGGCAGCGACCTACCGTCGGCTAGTGCGGGTTCCCCCTAACCAGGACTCTCCCACCAGCGGGGCACCGCCCCAGCCGGGACAAGTTCTAAGCTCCCGACCGGTCTCCCGGAATATGTGGTAGTGTAGTGCATGTTAGTGTGTGTAAGAGGAGAGGATACGACAAGGAAGAGGAAGGACAGATCGCACGCGGTCCGTGGCCCGTTTGGTACGGTACTGTCCCGGCATTCGCCTGGTGTTGATTGGAGAAACCACGGAAAACTACCGATCAGAGCAGCCGGCGCAGAATTCTCCTCCAGACAGCGACTGAAGAGAGACGGGGTGCGGGTGCGAAGAGAGGGGGGGAAATGCTGCAAGGGAAAGGCGTTTCGTGCGGTGGCCGAGCCGACGTCCGCCTTTTCGCACCGGGGGAGTCACGCAAGGGCCGCCGCTGCGGCAATTTCGGTAACGACCGCCCGCAGCCAGCTACAGGCCGCCGCTCTACTCGCCACGGGGGCGTCGCCCGCCCGCCCCCTATCCTCATGGTGACCTGTTCGCTTGCTACCCTCTTGTCTCCCGGAAGGAATCATTAGGGATTTTATATTGATCTCTAATGACGAGCCTCTGACCGGGAGTCCTAGGTTCGAGTCCTGAGGCGGCAGGATTTTCGGCACTAGCTTTTCAACTAGGTCGAATTCAGTCGCTGTCTGGAGGAGAATTCTATCTGCCGGCTTCTCTGATCGGTAGTTTTCCGTGGTTTCTCCGATCAACACTCGGCGAATGCCGGAGCAGTACCCTACCAAACGGGCCACGGACCGCGCGCGATCTGTCCTTGCTCTTCCTTGTCCTATTCTCTCCCCTTATACACACACACTTACACTGACATGCACTACACTACCATATATTCCGGGAGATCGGTCGGGAGCTTAGAGCTTGTCCTGGCTGGGGCGGTGCCCCGCTGGTGGGAGAGTCCTGTTTAGGGGGAAACCCCACTAGCCGACGGTAGGTCGGCGCCGGATATTACCATCCAGCGAGGTAAGATCACCGCCATCTCCCGAGAAAAAACACGCACTACACTAACGGAACTAATGACCAAAGCAGTTGACGCACCCGGAAACACGAAAAAATCAATCAAACAATCAATATAATGTCGAGCGTCTGACCGGGATGTCCTAGGTTCGAATCCTGGCGACAACAGAATTTTCCGCACTAGCTTTTCAGTTAGGTCGAATTCAGTCGCTGTCTGGAGGAGAATTCTAGCGGCCGGCTTCTGTGATTCGTAGTTTTGCTTGGTTTCTCCGAACCACACCAGGCCGGAAAATGAAAATGCTCAATAATTTGAGAATAATCACTGCATTGGTTCCGTGAATTGTGAGAGCATCTCAGACTTCAAAATCGCTCCATTCTGAAATCTTTATCTTTTATTGACAAAAAAGAAGGGACTACCAGGTGTTGTTTCAAAGCCTTTAACCATCGTTCACTTAATGTTTCTCGTACTCAATTTATTTACTTTTGGTATTTGATCTCCAACATCATTACTAGCGCAGTGCAAGGAGGTACAAGAAAAACAATTATTTCATCTATCCATTTACTCAATCATGTCTCATTATCGTCATATTACGATCCACTCTCAAGCAGATATTTCCTTTCTTATTATGTGCAGTGATACAATATGATGTTTTCAGAATATTGTTCCTTGTTTTTTTCCTAGCTGTAAATAATTGTCTTCTAACCTATAATTCTATCTATCCCCTTGGTTCTCGCTTTAAAAAGGGAAAGACATGAAACCTTCCGTCTCCTTTTTTCTTTCCTTTCTTACCTCTCTCTACCATTTCCATCTATTTTCCCCTCCTTTCCTCTTTTGATTTTTTCCTTTCTCCCTCTGTCTGTCTGTCTGTCTGTCTGTCTGTCTGTCTGTCTCTCTCTCTCTCTCTCTCAACTCAAATAACTCTCTTTTTCACCATTCTTCTCTTATTTTTTTCTTGCCACCCTTCCATCCAGCTTTTTTACAACCCATTTCATTCTATATTGTCCATCATTGTATTCCATAATTACCTCACTTACTTCTGAATTCAACTTTTGTTCAGTGCTAGTGGAAAAATACTGCCTGTCTGCACATACGCAAAACACAAACAATTACGCACTGATCGTCCCTCGTGTGGTTTTTTGTACCCACTATCCATTCTTTCTCTCGGTCGGCCCTCGTTTTCCTCACTCTCCTTCCCTCTCTCTCTCATTTGCTTCCCTTTCTTTTTTCATTCTCCCCTTTCTTTTTTCTTTTTTTATTTCTTTTTTTTCTTTCTTTCTTTCTTTGCCTCTCACGGTGCTCTGAAACCCCTTCACCGGACACGTGGATCTATGTTCGTGCCGAGCTTGTGCCAAACAAATTGCCTTTACTTTCTCGTTTTCCCTTGTCACTTTCTTCTTCACCCACTTCTCTTTCTTCTTGCTTTCCACATGTTCACTTGCTCATTCAGCTTCCTGTCGTATTTTTTCTCTTTCTTCTAGCAAGCGCTTCTTCTCCACAACCACGTCCCTTGTCCGCTCCAACTTTCTTTTCCTCCTTTACACGTTATGGTGCTCCGTAAGCCTTGAACCGCCGCTCCCGAACGACTTACGTGCAGCGCTAGTTTCAAAAATAGACTTCCCTCCCTTTCTCGTTTTCTTATCCTTCCCTCTCTCTTTTTCCTGTTCTCTTCCTTCTTCCCTTTCACTCACTAATTCACCTTTTCCCTCATATTTTGTCTGTTGGCGCCCCGCCCTTCCTTCCAGTGAGCCCTCCTCCTACTCAGCCCTGTTCTTTGATCGCTCCCTTTTACCTTTCCTCCTTTGCCCGTTACGGCGTTCCGTAGCCCCCTCCCGCCGCGCCCCCGCCGCGCCCGCCCGCCGCGCCCCGCCCGCCCCGCCCCGCCCGCCCCGCCCGTCCGCCCGCCCACCCGCCCACCCACCCGCGGCCCGCCCCGCCCGCCCGCCCGCCCGCCCCGACCCCGCCGCCCGCCCCGCCCGCCCCGCCCGCCCCGCCCCCCGCCCGCCCGCCCGCCCCACCCCGCCCCGCCCGCCCCGCCCCGCCCGCCCGCCCGCCCCGCCCGCCCGCCCCGCCCGCCCGGCCCCCCGCCCCGCCCGCCCACCTACCCGACGGCCCCGCCCGCCCCGCCCGCCCGTCCGCTGGCGTTCGTGCAGCGCGAGTGGCAAAAAGCAGCGCGCACGAAACCCGCCGAGTTCCTTCCGGCCGCGGTGCCGCCCAGGAAAAGCAATATAAAATTATTAAGGGAATTATAAGTTCCCCGCGGGCCAACTCGCACAGCGAGCCAAGGAGGGGTGCCCGTTGAGACGGCGCAGTTTTGTGAATTGTCGCTTCCTCATGTACAAGGAACGTAATAAATGTGTCTCGATGATTAATTATGTCGCTTCTTTAGGGATGATTTACTAGTTCTGTTAGTTGGATTAAAACCTCCGGACTTAAAATTCGTACACATGCACGTTCCAATGTCCTGATTGTTCGGAGATATATAGTCCAATCTTTTTAAAAAATATGCGGCTCTGTTTATCTTTTCAGTTTATTTCATAAAGGATTGCACTGTTGTTGGAGGTGCTTGCGTTGTCTGGCAGTAAATCAACCGTGACGTCGATGCTGTAGATACGGCGTAGTTACAAAGACCGAATGACAATGAAGTGCGCGTGCATTTGGCTTCTCTCTGCGCTTCATGGTATCAGCTCGAATCTGCTTGGACGCGGATCCCGATACGCTAAGCTCTCTGCGGTTGCCTACGCGTTACAGACGTCTTTTGTCTTTAATAACGTGCGCATTGCGGTGTTGGGACCACACTAACAAGTCAAAAAAAGTCGAAAAAATTTTTTTTTCCAACCCATGATTCCCTTATGACAATTTTCTAAACGCAGTTTAGAAAAGAATTACATGATTATCCCTTAGAAAGGAATGAACATGCGACTATTTAGATTATATGTCAAAATTAACAATTTAACATTTCATACATACAAAGAAAGTTATAACACTTTCTAAGTATGGAAAACTATTTTAAAAAATTAATTTGTTTCATATGTTATATGGTTAGATGTTCAGGTTAAATGACATTTTAAAAATCAAATGTACATTAAATTGCTCAGTGTCTTGTTAAAACGTAAATGGGTCACAAACGTTTGTCACATTGTAGAAGATTGTTTCGAAAGATATTTTTTTTACATTTTAATTAAATTAGCGAGAAATTCTAAAATTTAAAACTAACACTCTTTAAACACCATTATCTTTAATCACAATCTTCAAGCAGAACACTGATACTCATATGCGGAAATTATAAATCATACACAAAGCATACACTATACAGCGCAGTAAAATAAAATGATCAAATACAAATACCAAATTTTGAATATTACGAAGAAATTATTCATGAAAATGAATATATAATTTGTTTCCTAACAATATTCAGCAATAGTTTGCTAGTAATGACCGTCGCATTCTCAAGATTGGCCCAGCCTGAGAGTTTATCCTGCCACCTGGGGTGATGCATGTCTGAACTGCGTGCCCGTGCTAGGCAGATGGGCCGATGAGCCAAATGGGCATCGCAGTATGCGAGACTCAAGAGTGAGGGGGGGGCGAAGTGTTGAGGGAAAGGCGAGGGTGTGTCGCGTGGCAAAAAGTTATTCAGAGTGTGTGAGGTGGAGCGGATTGCGATAACGGAGTCCTGTGCACAGGATACCATCATTCACCGCATTATTAACCTATCCCATAGGTTCTTCTCTAATATTCACAATATTCAAACCTTATCCTCGTTCAACCTCTGTGAAACCCCCACTCATTTCATTCGCATCAAAAATAAATATCCATTTCACATATTTTGTAAATTCTTGTCAGACCTAGAATAATATCTACGCGGTGCCATCATGGTTTCCTCAACCACTGTATTAGAGTTAAGTTAGGTTAAGTGTTATGAATTAAGCCATCACTACATATGAATTGTTTTATGAACTGATCTATGTACAAAAGCAATCAAATAATAAAAACAATATAAATAACAGGGTACCGTGGCAGAAATGGGTTGCGAGATTGAGCAGTTCTTCGGGAAATGCGGAGGCGGTGTGGGCGTGTGAATGGGATGGGTAGATACAGTAGTATGACGTGAGGATATGAGGTTTGCACCGGGAGCGGTAGCTCAGTGCATCAACTGATGCCACTGCAGCGCCTCTGACCGGGAGGTCCTCAGTTCGAGTCCTGACGGTGGCAAGATTTTCGACACTAGCTTTTCAGCTAGGTCGAATTCAGTCGCTGCCTGGAGGAGAATTCTACCGGCCGGCTGCTATGATCGGTAGTTTTCTGACCAACACCAGGCGAATGCCGGAGCAGTACCCTACCAAACGGGCCACGGACCGCGCGCGATCTGTCCTTCCTCTTCCTTGTCCTATACTCTCCCCCTTACACACACACTTACCCTAACATGCACTACACTACCACATATTCCAGGAGACCGGTGGGGATGTTAGAGCTTGTCCCGGCTGGGGCGGTGTCCCGCTGGTGGGAGAGTCCTGGTTAGGGGAAAACCCCACTAGCCGACGGTAGGTCGGCGCCGGATCTCGCCATCCAGCGAGGAAAGATCACCGCCATCTTACGAGAAAAAAACATGCACTACGCTAACGGGACTAATAACCAAAGCAGTTGACGCGCCCGGAAACAAAATAAAACAAACCAAACTATGAGGTTTGCGATAGGGATAGCAAGGAAAGAGAAGGGATGTAGGGCAGGGATGAACGTTAGAGGGCACGAGTCATTTACTCTATTAAGATTTAGAGGCCTTTCAGCAATTGAAATATTTTGTACATTGAAGTGATGAAATAATGCGAAGGTGTTGATTGAGGTGAGTGAGTGTGAAGGGACGGTGACAGGGGAAATAAGAGACCCCCGAGAGAAATACTGCATTGTCCATCATAACGTTCGTGGGATCGAACCGGACCCCTGCGGTGGAAATCGTATGTTCAAGCCATTGCGTCATATACCCCGAGTACTACGTATTATGGGACAAGAAATATGGAGAATGGATTTAGTGATATGAATTTTAGAGCTTTTTTAGTCGAGTGCGGGTACGAATAATAGGAGATACGTCACAGGACAGGGAGTACGGGAAACGGTTACTGGGCAGACGTATGGGTGAATTTCTAACTTGACACGGGAGCGTTAACTTTTAATAGCACAGGGTCGTGAACGCACTTGGTCCTCGGGGGATTGAGGAAGTTAGTGGAGATAGAAGGTAATGCGGAATTGTTGATTGGTGACAGGCGATTGGTGCAAGGTGTCGATTAGGTGAGACTTCGTGAATGCAGAATAGACAGAATACCGGAAAGGGCCATGAGCATTATTTTTGGAAGTCTATAGCATGTGGTTGCGAGGAATATATGCGAATTAAGTTGAAGTGGTGTTTCGAAAACGTTATACAAGTTAGCGTTGTAAGGTTAAGGAAGCTTAACAAAGTCACCAGTTTGATACTGCGAAGAAGGAAAGAAAGAATAAAAGAAAGAAAGATACAAAGAGAGAAGGAAAGAAGAGAGAGAAGAGGAGAGAGGAAGAAAGAGAGATTGAGAAAGAAAGAAAGAAAGAAAGAAAGAAAGAAAGAAGGAAAAAAGTTTCAGTGGTAAAACTTAGGAATAACCTGACCAGTATCCAGTTGGCATTTAATATTTATCATACAAATAACAGAAATTATCGAATTAATCACATGAGTCCAGTCGTTAGAATTTATGTCAGTCAGCACAGCTCTCAGTGGCGTCTGTATATTTCTTTATAAAATGTTACATCTTTGCAATAACAAAACATAAAATTATAAAAAATAAACATAAAATACAAAAATTATAGAAAAAATAAACTAAAATTAAAATTGGGAAAATTAAACAAAAAATTATATTAAAAAAATACACGCTTATACCTCGACATTATTGGCCATACCCAAACAATCATTACGTAATTTTAGTATGAAAATTCAAAAAATACTCCTGAAATTAATTAAATACTGCATTTCTATTCCATTTACCTTTTGGTTGTTCAAAAATACTCGTGTGCTTCACGGAGAGCGAGAAACGAGGGGTGCATTGGCGGGGGGTGGGATGGGTGGCGTGGAGGAGCGGTTGAGCGCGTGGCGGGCCTCGCGTGCTGCCAGTCGCCGCGCATCGCGTGCGCAGGGGCACTCGAAAAATCCTGGGACGTCCGCCTTTCCCGGAATGCCTACGCCAGCCGCTCTGCTATCGACGGTAGATGATACCGTTGTTTGTCGGCTGAGGGCGCGCCGCTTATTGAGTTACCCGTCAGTCTGCAGTATACGTTGTGATACGTTGATATTCGACTGAGATGTTTATGGGACGACTGAGATGTTTAAATATCCAATTCTGAGTCTTAACATATATTTTTAGAGCTCACTGTTACAGATAAAATTGATTATATAGAATAAGATACGATTCTGCAAATATTTTAATTCTTTTAAAATTCACTGCCTCTGAATATGTGACATTTGTCGTTTTATCGAATAATATCAATAACAGACGTTCGTATGTTTGTGGTATGCCACTACACACTCGTTTGTTTAATCTTTTATATCAAAATACTCCAAAAAATTAGCAAGACAGGGACAGTAGCAAGGGAGGGACACTAGCAAGACAGGGACACTAGCAAGACAGGGACACTAGCAAGACAGGGAAACAGAAGCAAAACAAGGACATTAGCATGACAAGGACATTAGCAAGAAATGTAGTTTTCGACTTCATGACAATTTTTAAAATATCTGGTGTAAAGTGGGTTATTTTCTAAGTGTTGCGAAGGCTTCTCCGTCTCTTAATGATCTAAGTATTTTTGCACACTTCCGATGCCAGATCATATTTGTACTTCTTTTATTTTATTATTATCAATATTGTTATAAAATGCAAGGGAATTATTACAAGGGATGAGTCAAGAGTAGTCACGAGCAGTCATCCTTGCGGAACGCCCTCAATCTCCAGGCGCGAACGGGTCCGAGGACCGCCGGCGCGGGCGGGGCGGGGGGCGGGGGGGGTGGGGCCGAGGGGGGGGGGGCTGCGAATCCCGGGCGGCGGCGGCGACCCTCGTTCTCCATTAGACGAGCGGCAAGGCGCCGCTGACGAGAAGTTACTTTGCGAAGAGTGGCGGAGAGGCGGAGAGACGCATCGCGAGGGGGGGTGGCGGGCTTAGCGGGGGTTGGCGGAACGGGGTGGCTTGGGTGAGAGAAGAGGAAGGAGTACAGGAATCTGGAAGGTGCGATGTGTGACTGAACGGGAAGGGAGTACGCGTGGAGGAGAGAAGAGCAGGATGTGGCTGGCCAAGGGAGAGGAGAGAACTGAGCGGCAAATGAGAAGCGATGCGGGAGAGGCCGGGACGGGGTGTATGGGACGGAGCGCGGAGGACTGAGCGGGGACGATGAAGCGGGGACGACGGAGCGGGGAGGCCGGAGCGGGGAGGCCGGAGCGGGGAGGCCGGAGCGGGGAGGCCGGAGCGGGGAGGCCAGGAGTGCCGAGGAGGCCAGAGCGGGAGGCCAAGGGGAGGCTGGAGCGGGGGAAGGCCGGTGCGGGGAGTCGGAGCACGGAGGCCGGAGCGGGGAGGCCAGGGCCGGAGCCGGGAGCCCGGGTGGGGAGGCCGGAGCGGGGAGGCCGGAGCGGGATGGCCGGAGCGGGGAGGCCGGAGCGGGGAGGCCGGAGCGAGGAGGTGCCGCTGGCGGCTGCGGCGGACTTAGCGGGAACAGCGACGGGGCTCATGAACAGGCGCGAGCGGCGGTGGGCTGAGGCAGGGCCTGGCGTTGACACACTGCAGGGGCTTGGCGCTTCTTGGAACTGCAGAAAATGGAGAGATGCACTTCGATTTTGTGAACTAAACAACTCTGTATTGAGCAAAATCTGTTCATGTTTGTTAAACTCATAATTCAAGGTTGTTTCTTTGTGGTTACATTGTTATTTTAATTACAATTTAATATGCCTGTTAGAATCTCTTATTTCAGGTGAGTTGACAGAAAATGGCGAAGATAATTCTCCCAATACTTTGAAGCTTCCAAGATATGTATAAACAGCTCAATCGTAGATGATATCATCATGTAACTATTAGATTTTTGCTTAAAACATTTTAATATTGATTTTGGATTTTGGAATGACATCCGTGAATGTCGGTACCGTTTAGACCCTTTATGTTTTTTTTACTGCAATGAATACGAAATATAATTTTATGTAGTTTTTAAATATTGTATTATTATTATTATTATTAATATTATTATTATTATTACTATTATTATTATTGTTACTATATTGACAAAAGTATAATTTTATGCTTGGAATTTTATGTATTAAAAATATTTTATATTTTGCTCGACCTGCTCCGTTTTTTATTTTCTTTACTAGTCGCAGACCGGTGTCATTTTCACGCAACCTGACATTTTTCATTCAACCTGACGAACATATATGGAGAGTCTAATATCGTCTCTCAACCATTTTCAGCCACAAGGTATTTGACCGAGGGAAATACTCCCGAGTTTTTTTCTGAACAGTTCAATATGTTTTTGGGACACTGAAGTAAACTTTATATTTGTCTTTACTACGAAATTTATGTTGTCAGTGATGCCGACATTATTCCACATGATAGACACAAAATTTTAAAAATATATTTAAAAAAAACACTCGTATTTTTTTCCTGGATTGGGTGTTATTGAGCAGCCGGTGACTGAATTACCTGCACTATACCAAGTAGATGAAAATAGTTACATTAATATTACATGAGCTCTTCGATCACAAGAACATACATTTTTTCGTTCGGTCTATCATTTTTGTATAGATTTCTTCTTGTTCTTAGCCCAATCGAATTTTGTGAGAAATGCGTCATCGCTTCCTATATTAACAGTAGTTGTTAACGTACCAACCTGTAGGAACACACCAAAAGATGGTCAATGCAGGTCCTTTCGTACTTCTGAGGTACTTACATTACTATAAACTGTAAACGTGTGCACTGAACACTCACATACACAAGCATTTGCTTAAACGTTTGCTTGTCTAAGTGGATATTGCCTATGCGTTAAGCGTGGGAATACTACGGATGGTGAAAACCTAATATCTAAGAACGCAAACAAATACGCCGAAGAAACCCAGAATAAAAGCGGAGGCATCGATAAACAAATACGGTTACAGGCGCATGTATTTTTCAGAAAACGTGCCTAATTACCTTTGCGTTGACGGAGCAAGCGGACGCTCGTGTTTGACATGCACTGTGTCCCACACGAAGGCGAGCACGCGATCTGGAGATACGCCCGGCCACACTGCCTCCCCTCCACCAGCCACGCCATCTCCACTTCACCGCCCCCACCCAACTACCCGCCATCCTCGCCCTCCCGTCCTCTCCTCCTATGTACATGTTTTGGAGTTTATTGTTGATTGATTGATTGACTGATTTTTTCGTATTTTCGGGCGCGTCAACTGCTTCGGTCATTAGTCCTGTTAGTGTAGTGCATGTTCTTTTCCCTCGGGAGGTGGCGGTGATCTTCCCCTACTGGACGGCGAGATCCGGCACCGACCTACCGTCGGCTAGTGGGATTTCCGCCTAACCAGGACTCTCCCACCAGCGGGGCACCGCCCCTGTCGGGACAAGCTCTAAGCTCCCGACCGGTCTCCCGGAATATGTGGTAGTGTAGTGCATGTTAGTGTAAGTGTGTGTATAAGGGGGAGAGGATAGGGCAAGGAAGAGGAAGGAAATATCGCGCGTGGTCCGTGGCCCGTTTGGTAGGGTACTGCTCCGGCATTCGCCTGGTGTTGATGGGAGAAACCACGGAAAACTACCGATCAGAGCAGCCGGCCGCTAGAATTCTCCTCCCGATAGCGACTGAATTCGACCTAGCTGAAAAGCTAGTGTCAAAAATCCTGTCGCCGTGAGTGCTCCAACCTAGGACTTCCCGGTCAGAGGCGCTGCAGTGACATCAGTTGATGCACTGAGCTACCGCTACCGGTGGATTTTATTGTTGAGTTATTGATGATTTATGACGTTTCTTGACGCTTTCTTGATACTGGGTGAATTTTTATTTAGATGTCCTTCTTGACAAAAACGACATAATAGATTCCTAAATTTTTTACATTTTTATGGTTTATACAGTCAAATATTCTTTCAACTAGCCTGTATGTTTTTCCAACTTCGACCGAATCGTGCTCCTCCAACATTTTCAGGAACTGAATACTCCTCTGGATTAGATTCACTCCTCACTATCTCTCATCCTTTTCCCGCACGTCAAATATTTTTGCTGTCGAAATACACCGTTTCAGAATCTCAGCAATATATATTCCCAGCCTCACACGTAACACTCCACTCGCCATCTCTATCAGGTTGAACACTTTTACGTGATGTTTTTCCTTGAACGTTTTTACGATAGAAAACGAAAAATATTATCAGATAATGCACATTGATGTTCTTTTGATAATCCCGGTTAAACATAGAAGAAAATATCCTCCCTGAAGAATTTTCATGACTTTTAAATTTCTACGAACATACGAAGTATGTATTGCTCAGGAAACGCCTAATACGTATCATGACGGAGTGAGAGTTGCTTTGGCTTTTGCCAGTTCTAACGTCGCGAGTGATGCACTGGCCTGTAAAGGTTAATGGGCGGTATTAATCTTCTTACACGTGTCATGATATAAACGCGTTTCTATTTCAAGGTAACCTCTCCAACGTTTAGATAAGAATAATTTCAAACATTGGACTCTATATCATCCTTAACTACCACCCGTAGATATGTAAGGCGTTTTTAATGACCATTAATATACTACTTTAACACTAGTTTAATTCAGCTAGATGTTTTATGTGAATTATGTTAGATTCGTGCAAAGAAATATACTGCGTGTCTCTTCTGTAAATGTGTATAAAAATGTTACGTTGCTTTCTGATTGAATATGAAAATGAAAATAGAAATACGGAACTACGTTAAAGTGTAAACTTTCTAAATCAAATGTTAAAGTTTAAGAACCATAGTTAATTGTTTCCATCGTCAATACATCCGTGTTTGTAATTTTTTTACTGTTGATATATTATATTTTATTCTTTAATTAATAAGTTTAAGCTTCTTTAAATAATATTAACTAAAATTACATTTAAAGACTTCTTCGACATCATTAAAAATACTGTGGTAATATTAAGGTACTTTGTAAACTTGTCTATTCACAGGGACTAAGAAATTATCCCCTTCGGTAAGATATGTAACAAACATATGTTTTTTAATAACGTTTAATGTGCGTATTCACGATCTCCCTAGATTTTAAGAAAAATGCAAATGAAAGGAATCATATGCAATGAAATATAGTACTTTTCTTTTAACTAAAGTATTTTTGGTATGCCATTTATTACAATTTTAATACACCGCATTTGATATCACAAAGCTGGATGGAAATTATTTAAGCTATTTTACTAAACTAACATGATTCCGGGTGGAGCAAATTCGCTTGTACATGTCGTGTTTCACTCGTGGCGCGACCTGGTGAAGGTCGCGCGGTCGTTACTCCGTGCCCTCTGCTCGCCGCGCCGGCCACGTGACACGGGGAGGAATGCGGGGATTCCCTGCCTCGCGTGGTGCAGAGCGGTTGGGCCAACCGGGGAGCAGGACAGAGAAGGGAGACATGTGTCCTCCAGCGCGTCGCGACAACGCCAAAGCACGAGCGACAGTTGACGATCGTACATTATAAATTAACCGATCTAAGTAATATTTGGTCACAAATTAATTGATTAAATAGTATTATGAGATTTAACAAAGCTTTATTTAGTCGGAAAAATTATGTTTACTTCAAAACCTAACATTACTCGTTCGTGTGTCAAACTTCCTTTTTCAACCTTTCTTCTTAAATACATTATTACCACAACAATTAAAGTGTCACACTTTATTTATTTATTTTTGTCTAATATATTCTAGATTGGCCACATCCAACCAACAATTACATTTCGCACAACGTGCCAATTCTCTGTTTGGGATTTTCATCACGAAAGATGAATCTGTGGTTTGGTCTTCTTCTTCTTCTTCTTCTTCTTCTTCTTCTTCTTCTTACATCAAAGAGAGTGAGTTTCTCCATATTGTTAACAAGCGGACCCAACATTTTTTTTCCCATTAGGATTATATTACATTATTACGGAATTCTGTTTGGAGCATGCATTGAATATATTGCCAGTTGCTCCTATGATTGAATTCTGTCCATCAGATTGAATATATTCAGTTCGGTTCTGATGTCGTCATTATATTTACTATCAAAGATACTGCAACCTGCTACTGAACGTAAGAATTTCATGTCGGCGCTTTCTATTTTCCTTCTGTCTGTTCTATTTATTGTCCAGTTTTCGCATGCAAAAGTTATCATGGGTACTGCCAATGGTTTGTAGAATTTAAGTTGTGTGTTTTTTTTAAGTTTTGTTTTTCAATGTTCTTCCATCCATGTGTGGTTAATATACAAGTTAATACTTAAATTGCACATCAATAGTAAGCAAGAATATAAAGTAATCAATGATAATAATAATAAATAAACAATATAATAATAATAATAATAATAATAATAATAATAATATCATAAAAAAATGTTGAACTCCAGGCTATTAATAATGTAACACCGACCAATTTTGAAAGGGCTGTGTCAAGGTCAAAAGCGAAATGAGCAGAGAAAATGAATTCATTCATTCATTTTATTTATTTATTTTTATTTATTTATTTATTTATTTTTATTTATTTATTTTATTTCTTTTATTTATTTATTTATTTATTTATTTATTTTCTATTTATTTATTTATTTATTTATTATGTGTTCGGTCATCAATGTTTCTGCTCTGTGCAGCTTGTGTCCACCCATGTGCTTCTGCGTGGGCGCGCGACGGTGCTCGTGTAAACACGCGGGGCCGCGAGTTGTGTGGCGAGGAGGACATCGATCGTGGCGCCGCGTGCGCGGGCACGCACGCATCTCACGGGCAGGCGGACGACTCCACGCCCACTGCTTCCCCCAACCCCCCTCACGCGCATCACCATCTCACCTCCATCACCTCAACTCCTTCATTTTCACCTCGCGTGCATTACTTCACTACCCATCTCCATCGCCACTTCACCCCAACTTAGAACTCCACCACCAGCATTTCCAATTCCAACACCTCCCCCCCCCTTTCCAACATCTCCACTTTTACCCCGTCCAATTCCCCCCTCCGCATCTACCTTTTTCCACCACCGCCGCTTGTATTTCGACCTTCACCTCAACCGCTACCTTCCCTCTCGACATCTACCTCTTCCTTCACCTCCACCCCCATCTCCACCTTTAGAGAGAACTCCAATGGTCGTAAAGCTGGCGGCTGCTGGAATTCGCGCTCTGCTACCTTCTGCAGGCCGAGAACGGGAATTCTTCGTTTCAGCCGGGCCGGGCAGCGGTTATTTATTTTCAATCGGTCGTGTTTGTGGCTGGGACGACGTGCATCCAAACCGCGTGCCTCGGATTCTTTCTCTGATTTGGAACTGGTGTAGAAAACTGAAGCATTTCATGACATGGCGATTTGGAATTTTCTGGGACTTGTATTGGCTTTTCACAATGATTTAATTCTAGACGAGACTAAATGTTTGGGTGTTCTGTAATTGGTAGTGAGCTAAATTCTCAGAATATTTATGGCTGTTTAGTAATATTTTTATTTGAATTAAGAATTATCAATTTTGCTATTGGAATGGTGTATTTGTTTGTGGTATTGTTTGCTACTTTACAAAGTATAACATTATTAAAAAATGGATCAATTTTGATTGAATTTCGCAATAAACATCCAGTACATCTAACTTACTAACACCTCAGTTGCTTGCTTCCAAAAATGAGGCCAGGACTCTAGGAAAAGCCTGTTCGCAACTCATCTCTTAAAGACATAAAACAGGTTGTTTATATTAATAAAATAGATATACTAAAGACCTATATAAAATGTCTTCACATTCTAGTGTAGTAAGCTTATTTCTGCGGAATTATTATTCATGAAGAATATTGTTCACTCAAAGTTTAATATTTACATCTGATTACGTTTTCTACTTATATTTCTTTAGCCATCAGATAATATTGAAATTTATTTCAAGTCAATCATTCTTAGCTGACAATTATTTATGCGTCTTTTTAATTTCTTAATTATGTTAACGTAATTTTCACTTAATCTGATGATATTACTACGACTATATTGTCATGTATTTGAATACGTAATAGAACGTGCGTGAAAGTACGTTAAAAGCTTTGTACGGTGTTAAGTAGAAACTTACACGCAATGTGAAATGTGTTTATTTCCTTTACATTGAGTCACCTTCTTCGTCTTTACCTGCAAGAGTACTGCAGTGTTGCCGTTAGTAGTGCAGATATTTTGACCTTTATTATCAGCGTTCTTCCAACATTCGTGTATGATAAGTCTCTTTAACTTCTGTGACACATAATCGGTACACAAAAGAAAGTGCAAATGAGAGCACACATTTTATCTATATAGTATGAGAACAATTATGCGTCAGAAGGAAGGACTTTCTTTGAAATTAATGGGTGATTAATTGCGTTGATACTTCTAGATGGTTTAAGATATCACACGGAAAAAGAACCTATTAAATTGTACTTAAGAGGAATTTTCAGTTCACAAAAATAATATATTTCACTCTTTTACAATCTTAAATATTATTACTCTCTTAGAAATATATTTGTGCTCTAGAATGTACGTGTGAAGTCGATCCTGGACGTATTATTTTATTTTCACATTATATCATCAAGCTAAGAACTATTTTTCGATAGTGGAAGTATTATAAATCGAACTTCATTTTGATAACAAAACTTGGGTTGCAATGCAACATACATTACCTTCATGCCCCTGGTGTCAGAATGTTGCGTTCGTTGTCTAGTTTCATGATAATTATTTTGTTATGTTTTTTCTGGCAATACTATAACATTAACTGTAACTATATATAGCTATATACTATAACAAATGCAAAAATATGGCAATACTATAACATTAAGGGAGTTACTTTTTAAGGCGAGGAATATTATAGTATGCATAGAAGAAGCATATTAATTTACGAAGATAAAAGAAAAGTTTCCTTTAACAGACATTTATTTACGATCTTTACTAGGCCTTGTTAGTACACTTAAAAACGTTTCGATTAGATAAGCTTCATTGGGGACTTCATACATCTTTCTCCCGTGAAAAAGAAAAGCGCTCCGTGAACAGTGCAGTTTCGTTACAATTTTACTCCAGATCTTCAATAACTGGAAATAGTTCGTTTGGTTATTTGGTATTCATAATAGCTTTAGTATTTGAAAAGATAAGATTTCACCCACAAACTCACAAGCCACACACATCTCACAATGAAAACATTGTCTTGGTTTAGACAACCGCATTCTTACATAAAAGAACTGGCATGTGATGTTATATACGCACATTTCGTCACAGAATAGTTAAAATAAGATGAAAGAGATGAAGTTGATTATCAGGGAAACCACATGGTTGATTGGTCTCCGAGCTGTTGTAGCGTGTGTATTGCAAGTCGAAAGAAACACGCGCAAAATGCATAGCGTAGGCAAATTGCGGTCGATGACCAGTAGTAACATTGCCGTCAATGAGTTCACAGGTCGAAAGGACTGCGGTCAACGCAGTTCAGTGGAGGTGAATGACCCGCGTGTGATTGCAATCCAATTGACTTTACCTCCATGCCACCACCAAATTTCTAGATATTTATCACAAATTTCTACAAAAAATACTTGATATTAACATACAAAATAATAATACTAGTGTAATTCACAGTATTCATTTTATTGAGAGATTATTTATTACAAATACTTAACATTAGAAATTGTTAGGTGCTCCTATGGCAAAGATAACAACAAAACATATGCTGTACATTTCCAAGCTATCGGACTCTGGTATCTTCCCCACCCCAGAGGTTTGTTAAAACAAGATGTTTCCGTGAATGTGTAACTCAGTCGAAGCATTTTTGTTCTGTTAAACTATTAATTGGTTAACTTGGCTATCCGGGAGACGCCGCGTCCAGGGCACAGGTGCCGACGTTTCGGTCGCCATTCTGCGACCTTCCTCAGGGCGTAGTACTGCCCTGAGGAAGGTCGCAGAATGGCGACCAAACGTCGGCACCTGCCTGACGCGCGTCTCCGATACAAGTTAACCATGACTCCGGCCGCGGAAGCCTACGCTCTCAAACTATTAATTGTTTCACAGTTATGAAGTGTAAATATGCATTTCTTTTAATTGTAGGAACTAACGCATTAACTAGCTGAAGGGAGACCGCATTGTGTGGTGACGGAAAAAGCCGTGAAGTGGAACACCAAAACCGTTTATATTTATACTTTTACATCTCATGTCTTTATAAAATAGAAATTTTTATTAAAGGCAATCACGAACGTGGTCTTGTTATCTCTCCCTGTAGTGTCTACCGCAATCAGCAAGTTATGGTTAACTGTCAGAAATTGAAATATGGTAACAATATTTTTACATTTTTGAAAATATTTTCAAATGTCTAAATAGCCGTTCCATCATTATTGAGAAGGAAGCGCTTTGTATGCGCTATACATAATTTTAAATTTGTTGAATAACTGCATAGTGAATTTTTTCATATAAAGAACCTATATCAAACAACAAATACAATTTCAATATCGTATTGGTTCAAAAATCGATCTCATATTATTGTAATTTATATTTTTTCTATACTTTTTATTTATCAAATGGCAATTATGACATATTTAGTAGTTTTCAGTATCATTATGAAATTTTCAATTTGCGCTCCTACGTATCGTCTTGTAGTTAAGGAAATTAAATTTCAATGTACGAAAATATATATGCAACTTTTCCATCCTCTCCGGCATTACATCTTTAACGTCATTACTAGTACCTACCACTCTAAAATGACTCCTAATTTTATTATTATTCCTTTGCCTATTTCCTTTACTCTCACCTTAATCGTCAGTAGTAAAAACTCCTACAGCTGGGAATCCCGCAAAGACCTTTCTGATGACAAAAGTAAACTTCGCTGATGCCATCGCCGACCCCAACTCTCACCGTCCCTCCTCAGTCTTCGTGCACGCCATTGCGCACTTTCGCTTTGTGTGGGCGTTGCTGAACGCGCCGCCTTCTCGCTCCCGACCCCCCAAGTCCCACACGCCGTAAACGACCCGAGTTTTCTGCGAGTTTGTTGCGTGCAGCTTGAACTCGACGCAAAGTGCTATTTTCGGACGTTCATATTCGGCGTCCCCTCGATTGTGAACCGCTTTTAGGCGTTTATACCCCCCAAACTGACCGCTGCAGAGGATATTTCCAGGAAGCGTATTTATCACGAGTGCCAAGAATTGCCTATATACGCCTCTGTTTTTCAAGTTCTATTTGCGTGGGTGAGATGATATCGAAGAAGTAAGTGGATAGCAGCTAACTTTTCTCCGGTCTCGAAAAGTAGTCACGACTTTCCGGCTGTGCACAAATTTGAATGTACAAACAGTGAAGTAATTTTCAGGTAATAATGCAAATGCAAATAATAATAATGCAAATAAAATTAATCCATTCTGAATTGTCAAGAATGACAAAGAAATATACTTTTTTTATAGGGGTCCTTGCCTCCTTTATCGAAGGGTGGGAACTCTGAACTTTCCTTTCAGCCTCTTGGTGGCTATTTTAGCAGTCGTAATGAATTAATAACCACAAAAAACAATGGAATAATAAGAAATCTTTGAACCGAAGGCGCAGGGGGTTGGTCACTCAACTAGAAACAAAGGAGATCTGCATGTACGAAGGCGTGGTGGATGGGTGACGGAGGCAGAGCAGTGATCGGAGGCAGTGTAGGCGGACACGTAGGTGCCGTAGAGTGCGGTAACATGTTGACGGTAAAGGCAGGACTATGATCTGCGAGGTTGATTTCATTAGGTGATTAGTGTGTCCTCCCCCGTCAACTGCTATTGTCACTACTCCCATAAGTGTAGTGTATTGTTTATGTTGGGGGTGGCGGTGATCTTTCCCTGCTAGATGGCGAGATCTGGCGCCGCCACTTTGGTTTGCTGGAATTTCCTTAACCATGTATCTCCCAACAGCACGGCACCGCCCCAGCCGTAACAATGCTCATGACTGGTCTCTCGACATATAAGATAATGGAATGCAAATAACATAAGTGTATATAAGTAAGGTTCGAGGCTAGGACAAGATAAAGGAAGGAAAGATTGCGTGCGGTATGTGGCCCATTCGATAGGCTAACCGTCCCGGCGTTCAGCTACTGTTAATCTGAGAAACTACAGAAAACTACCAATCAGAGCAGCCGGCCGCTAGAATTCTCCTCCAGACAGCGACCGAACTCGATTTAGATATCTAGCTAGTGTCGAAAATCCTGCCGCTGTCGGGACTCGAACCCTGGGACCTCGCGGTCAGAGGCCCTGCAGTGACATCAGTTGAGCCACCTAATACGGTCCGCATGACTGGAGAACCAGGCGTGGCGGTTAGCCGTTCGGCAACGTGGTTGGACACGTGGGGCTGGTGCGTGGGTGGTTGCGTGGGCGGCGGACTCGGCGGAAGCGGAAGCGAGGGGGGCGGCGGATGTAGAGCCGGGGGCGGGCCCACGCCTAGCGCTGCGGGGCAGCCGCTCCGGACGGCCGCTGTAAATCTGAGCGCGAGAACCAGCTACCAACTTCTGGGTCACGAAACTTGCCCAAACAAAGTCGTAATCCGTTTATTTATGCTTACGAGGCGGATTAAAACTCGCGCGGCGTCGCCCGCAGGAGAAGCGAACGGGTCTCTGTCCTCCGTCCTCTCCACCGCTTCGACTTCGAGATGACGCGGAGATGTCACCACTTTGTCTTGTCAGCGTACACGGGTGCGTGGGTTGGTATGTGTTCATGAATGCGTACAGTAAATGTGCACATTAATTCATGTGCAGAGTTCGAGTTCATATTTTTATTGTAATTACTTAATCACATAAAACCCCTGTATAAAGTGATAATCCTAGGTTGTTTTCAACATTGGCAGTCATCGGAGGTTTCGAAGCTTAGTGGCTTTTGAAGAAACATTGTATCATTTGAATGTTGATTGATTTTTTCGTGTTTCCGGGCGCGTTAACTGCTACGGTCATTAGTCTCGTTAGTGTAGTGCATGTTGTTTCTCGGGAGATGGCGGTGATCTTCCTCCCCCTGGATGGCGAGATCCGGCGCCGACCTACCGTCGGCTACTGAGGTTCTCCCTAACTAGAACTCTCCCACCAGCGGGACACCGCCCCAGCCGGGACAAGGTCTAAGCTCCCGACCGGTCTCCCGGAATATGTGATAGTGTTAGTGTTAGTGTGTGTGTGTGTAAGAGGAGAGGAAAGGACAAAGAAGAGGAAGGACAGATCGCGCGTGGTCAGTGGCCCGTTTGGTAGGGTACTGCTCCGGCATTCGCCTGGTGTTGATCGGAGAAAACCACGAAAAACTACCGATCAGAGCAGCCGGCCGCTAGAATTTTCCTCCAGACAGCGACTGAATTCGACCTAGCTGAAAAGCTCGTGTCGAAAATCCTGCCGCCGTCAGGACTCGAACCTAGGACCTAGGACCTCCCGGTCATAGGCACGGTAGTGACATCCGTTGATGCACTGAGCTACCGCTCCCAGTATTTGAATGTTCGCCTTGTCGATTATATCTTACATCCACGCAGCATTATTCTAAATGTACATGAGATCGACTTTTAAGAATTTCGATGTCACTGAAGGTTCGTGGTATTTTGCAATGGCCATGTTCCATGCACCATGAAAATGGCGAAACGAAATAAACGAAAAATGGTTTAGCATTTATGCATCGAAAATTCACTGCAGTTAGTTTAAGCATTATGTTGTCTCGAGTAGGTGTTAAATTAAAATAACTCATGAAGAAATTAAATCACGGAGTTTGCAACCATGAACTTTCCTCATTAAATATTAAGGAGTAATGCATTGCACTAAAAGTTTTGGTGACGTAATCTATTTCATTTCCTTACGATATTCCGGACTACTTTAGACCCGTAATGGTGCAGAGATTTTATCTCTGTGTTGTACTCTGCGTGTTATTAGATTGCCTTTCTTATATTCGATGACGAGTTTCAGCATACATTCGCGAGTTCATTCGCAAGTTCAAAATATAGAATTGATTGCCCCATTTCTATGCATCGTCAATGGAATCTCCTAAAAAGCGAAATAGCAAAGGATTTTCCATTTCTGGGTCGCTGCCAAGAGTATTTTACATGCCGCAATGTGTTACATTTTCACTGTAGATTTTCCCCTTTTCACCCAGTATTGACTCCATGAACGTGCAGAGAAGAGGACAGTGAGCTCAGATTCTTATACCAAGCAGATTATAAAATAATGTCAACCGCGTGAAGTCTCGTGGCAAATCCGGACCATGTGAGAAAGAGCATTATCCTAGCATTAGCAACTGCAACCCTCTAAAATGGTGTGACGTACTATTGATTGTACGCATATGTGAGATGGCGATTTATATTTGGGATGGGCACCGAAAATCTGATGTGTTGTGATTTAACAAAATTGTGTTTCCCGCCTAGGATTGATTTTCTTTCCAGCAGCCGGTTACCCTTCATGTCCTAATGGAAAGCATATTTGATCACACACTAGACCAACACACTATTGGGTTCCTCTGATGTGGGGTCAGCAGAACGCGAGGCCCTCCGCGACAACGCATACAAAGTCAAATAACAAGCAACCAACCCCAAGGCGGGACTCGAACTCGCGACCTTTCGGAGCGCTGAGTCGGTACTCGCTCTTAGCCACCTCGGCCATCCAAGTCGGCTAGGATCAATTTATGATAGATCAATTCTGCGTTTTCCTTTCCAGACGAATGCTGGTTTAACACCATATAAGAACGAGCCAGATATCGCGCGCTACCTTCTCATTCCATCACCTTCCATAAACCGGACTGAGACACCGTGGGGTGACTCGTCTCTTCCCTTACACTGGTCCTCTGAAGTTAAATTTTATAACAATTTCAATCATTAAATTGAAGTGCAGTCTGCGAGTGATGTATAGTCCTGCAGAATGTAAGTTGCGATGGAAAAGAAAACAAATAAAATGGTTGTTGTTGAGCGCAATATAGAGAAATATGAAAAAAATTCAATGTATAAAATATGTATTCACAGCGTCAATTAATTTGAAATATGTTATAATGAATGGTGAAATGAAGCGTTAACTCCTCATCGAACATGTGATACGTAGGCACATTTATATGTATAAAATCATGTATTAATACGAATAGCGATTTACAACGCAGTTAGTGCAAACCAAGAGGAGCGCTGGTTCTGTTTCAAAATTTGATCGCATGTCATTGTCAGTTTTCATTAGTCTTCTCCCCATTGGTGAACTGACATCTGAAACGGTGTGCAATGAGATCGCGCTCTTTGGTTCGTGTTCGGTTTTGTGCTCTGGTCCGCTGCGTGTTATGATTGGGTTACGCGCATTTTTTATTTATTCACCTTTCTATACATGTAGACTGAAACATTGCATGCGGTCATGCAGAGAACAGAGAAAATTCATGTATGTAGTTATTGAACTTAGTAAAAAATTCGTAAATGTATGAGATTGACTTACATTACTATCTTTTAAAATGTATATATATTTCGTAAAACAGCTCTGTTAAATATCACTCATGCTTCTTAGAAAAATTCACTTCTCGCAAGACGACTTAGAAAGTTATGGATAAATCTGGAAAGAATCGTGATTTTACCTATAATAACACTAATTTATTTTTTATGCTTTGAATGCATATTTTTGCTTTCTTTCACCGCAGTAGATTGAAATTTATGAATGGATGCGCGAAAAAACGATGAATTGACGTTTAAGAGAACGGTCTGAGTTTTCTTAGGAATTCATATATATATCGTAAATTGCGAAAAATTAACATTTTGTCGGTGTCTTCGTACAACTGCAATTATGAAGATAGAGATTTTTCCTTCAATTAAATCTGTTTCTTAAAGATATATTTTGAAATAGGTCAAGTACAATTTTTGAAAATTTCAGTACCCTTCGCCGTAACTTGACGTAAAATTACGGGCGAGAAAGTACGTGCTGTTCTAAACACCACTAGCTTTTACAAAATTCAACACAACCGTCGCGCCGCGACTGCCAAGCGTAGGTATTTGAATGAGGCGCTCTTCGTGCACCGCGTACACGTGGCGAGAGCGAGGCAGGGTGAAGGGCAGGCGCAAGGGTGGTCAAAGGGAGTGCTGCCTGCGGAGCGGAAGGGCGCTGAGGGCCCTTGAGGGCGCAGCTCCCATTGGTCGACAGCTGCTCACTTGTCCGCGTCGAAAGCCTTCCCGCGCGCGTGCGGCCGTCGACACGCGGCGCCTGTCCGCTTCGCTCTGTCTCCTCTGCGCCTCTCGCGCAGTCACTCAGGTCACGCGTCACGGAAAGGTGGAAGGACGAAGAAATTCCCATCTGACTAGCCTCCCTCTGACCGAGGTTCGAGTCCCGACGGCGGCAGGATTTTCGACACTAGCTTTTCAGCTAATTCAGTCGCTGTCTGGAGGTGAATTCTAGCGGACGACTGCTCTGATCGGTAGTTTTCCGTGGTTTCTCCGATCAACACCAGGCGAATGCCGGAGCTGTACCCTAACAAACGGGCCACGGACCGCGCGCGATCTTTCCTTCCTTTTCCTTATCCTATCCTTTCTCTTTGCACACACACACTTACACTAACATGCACTACACTACCACACAGGCCGGAAGGCCGGTCGGGGACGTAGAACTTGTCCCGGCAGGGGAGGTGTCCTGTTGGTGGGAGATATCTGGTTAGGGAAAAGCCCGCTAGTCGATGGTAGGTCGGCGCCGAATGTCGCCATACAGTGGGGGTACATCACCGGTACCTTCCGAAAAAAATCGTAGTACACTTACGGGACTAATGATATTAGTAGTGGATACGCCCGGAATCACTAACAATCAATCAATAATCAATCCCATCTAACTAGCGTAGATGCGGCAAACAACTAGATGACCACTAGATATCAGCGTGATGTAGACAGATGCTACGCGGTACGAATCTGTTTAGAAACTATTAACCCGTCAACAAACGCGACATTGGCACTTGTATGGTGCATGCAGCACTCAGTAATTCGCCTTTGAAACAATAACCTATTAGTGGAGTTCTGAAAAATTTGTAGAAAGGAAAAACGTAGCAAAAAATAAGTGACGTAAAACAGTAAAGTAAAAGTTAAAAAAATAGTAAACACGAAAATTGTAATTTGGTGCTTACTATTATTTTAAATGGGCACTTACACGCCATCATGTAATCTTTACACATATCGAATTGTTAGAAACCGAACTTTTTATAAATCGTACGTTTATGTGAAATCGGCATTCTGGTCAATTTTGCGATGCATACCATACGAGTAGGTGGTTTGGCGTGGAACGTCTGCAGCGCAGATTCCTTCTTATTAGAACGCGTGTAGCTTTTTCATCGCGAGATACGTGCTTCGTGCAGCTGAAGCGCTAAGAGTTGAGGGAAGTCATTCCTGGAAGGCAGCTAGGAGCCCTCAGTGTTCTTGGAGACCACTCAGGTCCAGGTGTTGGTTGTGGAGAGGTGGAGGGGGCAATCACGAGAGGCAACGAAGGCGGTTCACGGAAGAGCTGCCGGCCTCGTGCTTCGTGACCAGCAGCCTCACTCCATTCCAAACCCCCCCCCCGAGCTTTTCCCCCAGTTGCCATCAAGAACTTCACAACCCTTCAATGCTGCCTACACCTCTCATTCGTGGGCAACACTCAGCCACTCTCACTTCCACCTTCGTTACTTCCGCCCTCACCACACTTCCCAAGCAACACACGATCCAGATCACGCTCCCATCTCCAACTACCCGTATGCCCCGTTCGGCTTTGCCCTCTCCTCGCCCGACACCCCCCCCCCCCCTGCCCACCCCCCCCCTCCCCCCCCCCCCTTCTGCCTTCAGCTTCCGCCTCAGCCCCCCCCCTCTCTACCCCCTTCTCCCCCCTCGTTTCATTTGGCCCCATGATCTCTGTCTACCCCCTCTCCTGCCCTGACGCTCCCACGCCGTTTCCGTCTGCTTCCCCTCCCACAATCCTCCCTAACCTCTACCACATCTCTCTCCCTCCTCTCTCCTCCCACCTCCCCACTCCTCTGCCCCCCGCTTGCGCCTACCCCTGCGGCCACCGCTTCCGCCCCGCGAGCGTCGCCCTGCGCGCGCCCCGGGCGTCTTTTGTCTGCGTCCGGCGCGTCCGCCTCCGCTTTAATTAAACCATTCGTTAGGCGCTGCGTGCCCGGTGCCCCTCCCCCCACCCCCCAAGGGAGCGCGGGAGGTATGCTCAGCCAAGGAATGACGAAGGTGCGGAGCTCGCCGAATGCTATTGGCTGATGAGGTGCTCGACCGTCAAAATTGCTTCGAACCGTTGGAACGATAACAGGATTCTACAAATGGTTCATCGGTTTCGCGATTCTGGTGGCAAGTTTTTTTTATTGTCACGTCGTTAATCGAATTACGGAGAATACCGTCAGCATACCGTTGCTACATTTTTAACACTGTGGTCATTGAAGGAGATATTTGGAGATATTTTTGAAGCATATATTCTAGATCTGTATATGATGCTTAGGAGTTTGTGTTTGTAAGCAAATTATTTCGATGGGCTTTGAATGAAGCAGTTTTATTTATTTTTTTCGGAACTTTGACACTCTGTCGGTTTTCTTTTGTGATAAATCTCCGTGGCATGAATTCTCAGCGTTCTATTTCTACTTCCTAGATATTTAAATTTAAGCTAAATATTCTGAAAATGTTGTTTAACATTCCTATCTTAAGTAAAGAGAGTTCAAAGGGAAGAGAAAAATTTAAGTTTAGAATCGACTCCATACTTTTTCCAAGTAGTTCCTATTCAAAGATTTGAAACCTTGAAATATTGGAATGAAGTTTTAGTGGCTACACTTACATCATTGACAATTGAATAATTTCTCATCATACTAAACAAGTTGTTATTAGTAATAATAGTCATAATAATAAGAGTAATAGTCTGAAGTATGGCGGATGGCGGATTTTTCCAGTAATCTTTGGAATTTAACAAAATCGTTCACACCTCACATAACCACAGACAGCATAGTTTTCGATAAATTGCGCCCGCGTTGGCAATTCGTAAAATAAATAATGATAAAGATTTCCTTACGAAACCGAATTTCGCTGGGCTTGCTTGCAGGCAAGCGAAAAAGGTAAACCTTTTAGCCTCAATGACCTTTTCTTGTTGACAGGTGAGCACTGGGGTGGTTTGATGCTATTTTCCAGTGATGGTAAGGTGATGAAGTGAGACCAATGATGAAATGCGCTGCAGATAATACAAGGACTGTCGAAATCCTATTCCACTACGGTTTACCAAATCTCAAACCTTGTCCCGAACTCATATGCAACACTTGGGTCTAAGTCAAAAGTTCCTGGCGTTTCAGTGTCACTCCTCGCTGTTAATGTAATTTTTTACCGTTAAATACCGCGGCGTCGATTGATGTAACATTGATGGTTAATGTACGTCGTACCGAAGGTCGCGGGTTGAAACTGGTCTGAAGCTGTACCAATTTTGAAAGCAAAATATCCTCACATACATCCTCGCGGATGGTACAAATTCTGTCTATAGAGCCTGTCACACATAGTATTGATAGTACGGCATGCCCGTGGGTCTCAAATCTAGAAAAGTTCTCGAGTAAATCATGTTAGCAATCCTGCAAAAATTAATCCATTCTTGGCAAAATTGAATTTGGACGCCTTTTCTGCTACTTGCCACGCTATATGGCACTAGTAATACAGCATGATCGGTGAAGTTTATTATGATTATATAGTCCATGTTTCAAACCTTCCGGAACATTTTCCTTTCTCCTGCAAAACCTCCTTCTACGATATCGGATTCTCTGAAGCCTCAGACACAACCCCCAGTTTCAAGAGACCACTCGAGAGCCTGAAGCATGCTCTGGTTTGGATAGTGCCCCGCTGTGGGGATACCTGGAGTGGGGAATGCATAAACCGATGTGTAGGTCCAAGATTGGATCTTCCGTTTCAACAGATGATCATTGCCATCTCCCAAAATGTAACACACATTACACTTTTTTTCCTAGGGCTTTTATCCAGCCGACAGCCGGTTGCCCTTTACGTCCCGAAGGGACGCATATTCGACCATACACTAGACAAACACTTGCGGGCTCCTCTGATCTGAGGTCAGCAGAACGCAAGGCCCTCCGCGACAACACAACAAACAACCATGCCCAAGGCGGGACTCGAACCCGCGACCCTTCGGACCGAAGCGCTGAGTCGGTACTCGCTCTTAGCCACCTCGGTAATCCAGGTCGGCACACACACTACACTTACAGCGCTAAAATATTTAGTGACATTTTCGGGATCAAACGCTCACACCATTGACATTTCAAACGCTATTGAACATCAAAACACGATTTCCTCTTGCCATGTTTCTAAGGACAGCGTCGCCTTCTCCGACTCGGCGAGTGAGGGAGTTCGTTCGTCTGTGGGCGTGGTTTGGCGCCAGTGGGTCAGCGGAGACGCGCACGTGCGAGAGTGGAGGGCGGGAGGGCGGTGATGAATGCGTCCTGGGCGGCGCAGCGGCACCAAAAAAAGGCGGCCAGGGTCCGCGCGTAGGATGCGCTGTCCTCCACCGCCTACTTCCGCCTTCGCCCATCGACCCCGCCCCGCCAACACTTTGGCCTCGTCATTGGCCATGGCGCTATTGGTCTGCCCCTGCTGCGACCCCGCTCCACCCTTGATCGGAGTCCGTTCTGCTCCCGCTGCCCGCTACCCACCACTGCTCCCCATCACCGATCCCCGCCCCGACTCCGGGCCCGCTCCCCGCCCCGCTCCCCGCCCCGCTCCCCGCCCCGCTCCCCGCCCCGCTCCCCGCCCCGCTCCCCGCCCCGCCTCCCCGCCCCGCTCCGCCCGCTCCCGCCCGATCCCGCCCGATCCCGCCCGATCCCGCCCGATCCCGCCCGATCCCGCCCCGATCCCGCCCGATCCCGCCCGATCCCGCCCCGATCCCGCCCGATCCCGCCCGATCCCCGCCCCGATCCCCGCCCGATCCGCCCGATCCCGCCCGATCCCGCCCGATCCCCGCCCCGATCCCGCCCGACTTCCTTCCTGTCCCCCCCCCCCCCGTCCCCCTCCTGTCTGTGGGTTTTCACCTCCAGCTCCTTGCCCCGCTCTACTCCTTCTGACTTTCCTGTTTTTCTTTGCTCCTCACCCCCCGCTTTACTCACATCTGCGCTCTTGCTCTCACCTTGCCTTTCTGCAAGGACTCCTTCATTACAAACACGGTTTTGCTTGGATTCAGGACAGTGTATGTTCCGCACCACCCTCATAGCATAACCTACCCCCCCCCCCGCCAATCCCTCATCCCTCACCCCTCAACCCCATTCTGTCCATGTCCACCCACCCCCATCCGTCCCTTTGAGCTGAACCCACTATTCTACTTCACATCTGCCCCAACTCTCTTTCACCAAGCCCTAGCGCCACCTACACACTCGTCCTCCCTTTCCACACCTCGCCCATGCACTGGAACAGCCTCCGAAAAGTCACACGATTGCCGCCGCCTCTGGCACAGCGCCCGGACGACGCTGTCACACAGTGGGCAGAAAGCGGCGAAGGCGTGAACTAAATCAATAGGCTTCACTCTTTATGGGAAAGATGTATAACGAAGAATGAAATGCATCTAAATGGCATCTAAGAATAAAATGCCTATGGTGCCCAATGTGTCTGTTTAGATATGGAAGAGTGCTTTTTACGTAAGCGAATATTTATAGGCAAGTTTGGTAGGACGTTTACAAAGTGAACGTGCTCATTAGTATGCTGATTCATAAAACTGGTACCCGACAGTTGGTTTTCCTATACATTGATGTAGGAATATTCAGATGCTTAAAGAAAAGGACCATGGTTTTCATTTTCTTTTCACCCCAGCAGAAGAATTCGTTTACTTTTCTGATCACTCAATATATAATAACTTAGTTTTACACTGTTTGACGTTCAAACCTGACAACTCCGCCTTGTCAAGGTAAATTGAATACTGAATTTTGGAAATCATTTTTAAATAATTTGATCTCAAATACAGTTGTTTTATTTTTTGTTGGACGTACAGTGATTTATAAATTGACTTTGCATTGGTCATTTGAGATTCTGCATTTTTTGTTTCATATATCAACATTGCACTAAACTTTATTGCTTTACAAATAAACCTTCAAATCACCTTCAAATCATACCCAAATCATTGTGCATATTTATTATTCTTTTTCTTCCATTTTTTTCCCTTCATAACCACTGTATCTTTAAAGAATTCTTGTTTCTCCTGTGCTCATTCGCTCCAAACGGCCTGCTCGCACCTTTTGCCATCTCTCCTCCCCCTCTCTCTCTCTCTCTCTCTCTCTCTCTCTCTCTCTCTCTCTCGTCCCTGGAATGTTGATGTCTTCTTCGTACGCGGGTATTTTGTCGCATCCTTTTTGCCCTCATGCCGCACCATTTCTCGTTTTTCCTCCCGATGGCTTCTCGCATCGCGAAGCATGCATTGCTCGTTCCTTTGCATATTCCCCCAAAAAATCTTTTGTGCGGCGCCGGCGTTTCATAACTTTTTCGTTTCCGTTGCCGCGTGCGTCGCTGCGCCATCCATCTTGGTGCGGCCGCCCATTCCATCGCCATCAATCTTTGTTCCGGACGGGGCGAGCAAGGGCCAGGCTGGTGAGACGGGTGGAGGGCACACACTGGCGAGGCGATGTGGGAGCATGTGGGGACGGGGAAGGATTGGGAGGATGTGGTGGGGAGAGGAGTGATAAGAAGCAATGATGAGGAAGGATCAATCTTAGGACAGGGGTTTCGTTGGAAGGATTGAGCTGAGAGTGATGAAGAAGATGCTGATGCTGATGTTGTGATGAAGGGAAGTATGAGACGTGGTGAGACGTGAAATGTTGAGACGTGACGTGGCTAAATCCTACGGAGAGCGTCCAGTGATTCTAATAGAAATCCGTACGATTAAATCGCCGAATTCTTTTACTTGCCTGGATGTTTATTTACTTTATTCATCTATTGAGTCAGGAAACAGAATGCTTTATACCTATAGTTTATCCTCTACCTAGTGTTTATTGCGCCGTGGCCTTCTCTGTCCTACTCTACTTTACAATGCTCCGACGCTCTGGCTTGGCCTGCCCAAACCTACCCTGCCCCTTGCCTTGCCTGACGCCGATACTACCCGCCTTACCTCCAGGTTGTGCGGGATGTCGATACGGACACAGGCTTTCTTCCATAAAAGTCATCAAAATATTTTTAACCTCGTTTATGGATATTTCGTGAAAATTTGCAACGTAAAAAAAAAAATTTTCGAAAAAATTATTCGGCCATTTGAAAGTTGAATCTGGACATTGGAGGTAATTTTATTGATTGTTTAGGGCATCTTTATAATTTTTCGTTCGACAAAGAATTTGTCGATGTAGAGTGACGGGAAAGTTGCTATGACGAGGAGATATCAGGATGTTTTAATACATTTGAAATCTTCCAATTTTAATAATTTTTTCTCAGATCTTCACTGTGCATAATTCAACCCATTCACAGGTACAGTTTGAAAAAAAAACACTACTCGTCACTCATGGAACATCTACTTT
This sequence comes from Teleogryllus oceanicus, assembly GCA_964035755.1. Classification (NCBI taxonomy): domain Eukaryota; kingdom Metazoa; phylum Arthropoda; class Insecta; order Orthoptera; family Gryllidae; genus Teleogryllus; species Teleogryllus oceanicus. The sequence continues at coordinate 181,253,624 of CAXIVR010000003.1, forward strand.
CATATTCCTTCTATTAATATTGTTTTCCTGATTTTTGCACCAAAGTAGTTGCGACTTGGTGATGTCAACTTACTTTGGTATAATTTTGATTAAAAGTGGATCCGAAAGTAAGTATCTTGTCGCTAAATATTGTAATTTTCAGTCTCTGTAAAGGGAGATTTCTCTCGTTGAAGTATTTCTTAGTGGTTGGAGTGTCGCAAGAACTAACGTATGAGTGCACGGCAATTACACATTTATGAAAACGCTTGAATTCCCAACTGCAGAGCGCGACTTCTGCAAAACTTCTGCAATGTTTCAATGTATGAATAATGCAAACACCACAAACGAGGAGCGTTGTTAATATATTTAGAAAGCAAAAGATTAATAAAAGAAAAATGAAATTATGTATCTATAGCGTGAAATAGGATGAATACAATTTCTACCAAATTAATATGATTGACACTAACACCATGGAATATTGTAATAATTAAACGAATTAAATAAAAAGAAAACTAAGCTATATTGTTGAAACTAATTTTTTCTTATCAAAGAGAAACAGTATTTTAAAAAACACAGCCAAGTATAATACAACTTGTAGCAACATTACACGTAAGTTCTCTAATAAATCATTATAGAACCGATGTAGATAAATGTCGTTTAGAGACTCCGTGTATCATACACGTGTTATCATTTTATTGTATGTTAACATATATTGTAATGAAGAATATTACTTATGCTTAAATGAAGTCGTAGGCTTCCGCAGCCAGAGTCAATATTACAATCTTGGCTGTCCGGATGACGACGCGTTAATTGATGTGGTGCCGACGTTTCGATCATCATGTCGTGATCTTCATCAGGGCTCGTAATGTTCTTGTTTATTTATAATAACAATCGCCAATCGTAGCTAGAGGACTGCCTGTCAACCCGGACAGCCAAGATTGTAATACTTTGCAATTTCTATGTTGGTGGACTGCTGAACTCATCTTTTCATCTTGTGGAATCGAAACGCAACTCCGTGTAGCAGCTCGGAATTTGTGTAGATCTCCCGTGAAGTCACTATCCATTCAGCGGAGAGGAGCACGAGCAAAGTGTGCCGGAGCCGTGTCACGGCGCGCTGTGGGTGGCAGGTGCAGGGGAGGACGTGCACACGGGCGCACTCGAGCACAACAGTGGGGGGGGGGAAGGGGGCAGGGGAGTAGAGCACGCGACTCTTGAGCCGAGCAGCACGTGGGGCCCGCACAGGGCGCAGCCTAACGAGCACCGGCAGGCAACCGTCCTCAGCCCAGCTCCCTGCTCCATTCGGCGGCTCCCGTATCTCACGTCTGTTTCGGTCCCATTTCGGCCCCGCTTTATCTTCCCCACGTTCTCGCTCCGCACTGCTCCGCCCAACTCCGTGCCCACTCCGTGCCCACTCCGTGCCCACTCCGTGCCCACTCCGTGCCCACTCCGTGCCCACTCCGTGCCCACTCCGTGCCCACTCCGTGCCCACTCCGTGCCCACTCCGTGCCCACTCCGTGCCCACTCCGTGCCCACTCCGTGCCCACTCCGTGCCCACCGTCCACTCCGTCCCACTCCGTGCCCACTCCGTCCCACTCCGTGCCCACTCGTGCCCACTCCGTGCCCTCCGTACCTCCGTGCCTCGTCCCACCCGTGCCCACTCCGTGCCCACTCCGTGTCCACTCCGTGTCCACTCCGTGCCCACTCCGTCTCCGCTCCATTCCCGCACCATTTCGGCCCCACTACGTCCCGCTCCACTTCCGACTCCATTCATCTTCGAACCCATTCCATCACCGGTCCGTAACCGCCACTTCCTACTCCGTCTCAACTCCGTCCCCGCTCGGCTCCACTTGGACCCCGCTGCGTCTCCGCCCGCTCTCCTTTCGGTCTCTGCTCCGTCGTCACTCCGTCCCCGCTACGTCTTCGCTGTCGCTGCTCCACCCCGTCCCCGTCCCGTCCCCACCCCGTCCCCACCCGTCCCCATCCCGTCCCCAACCCGTCCCCATCCCGTCCCCATCCCGTCCCCATCCCGTCCCCATCCCGTCCCATCCCGTCCCCATCCCGTCCCATCCCGTCCCATCCCGTCCCGATTCCGTTCCCATTCCGTCCCGACCCGCCCCACCCTGTTTGAGCAAGCTTCCCAGCTAGTGTCGAAAATTCTGTCACCGTTGGGACTCGAACCTAGGATTTCCCGGTCAGAGACACTGCATTGACATCAGTTGACTCTCTGAGCCACCTCTCTCTGTCAACCACTCTAAACTTTATATTTTCTCTTTCCTTTTTTCCCCTATTCTCGCTCACGTTCCCGCTTCACTTTCTCTCCTTGTTTGAATTCTAAGTCTTCACTCACGAACATTGCCGTCTCACTTTGCCGTTCTGTTCACTCCGCGACTTCATCTGAATACTCGTCATCCTCAAGTCATTTTCAGTCGTTTGCACGCACATATGGTCGACTCGTCTTTTCTCGTTATCTTCTCCTCTCTTCTAGCCATTTATTCATCATCTCCCCCTTGTCATCTAATCATTGTATCCATCCACTCCTTTCTCTTCTTTATCTCTTCTTTCCCTCCCCTTCCCCTTACTTTTCTCTTGCACCGTTTTCCCCCGTTTTCACATATACCCATCGAAACATTTTCTTAACTCTTTCTTTCTCTCCACCACACTCTCTCCGATACCCTTCTAACTCTTCTCTCTCTCTCTCTCTTGCACCGTTTTCCCCCGTTTTCACATATACCTCTCACGAAACATTTTCTTAACTCTTTCTTTCTCTCCACCACACTCTCTCCGATACCCTTCTAACTCTTCTCTCTCTCTCTTTCTCGACATTCCTTTCTCTTCTCGTCTTTCAATGGAAAACCAGCGCACGCGACGCGGTTCCGGGAGAAGTGAGGGAAGCGAGAGTGGGGCGTCGCAGAGGGATGCGCTCCGTAATCACGTGATTGATTCGGCCCCCAGGTGCGGACCTCCCCGCTCGTCCTTGCCCTGCCCCGCCTGAAGGGGGGAGGACCGCCCATCCTCGCCCCTTCTCCCTCCTGCCTCGTTCCGGCCGTCCCTCACTGGATTTTGCCCATTCTGCCCTGCCCGTTTCTGCCCGGTTCCACTCTCTTCGCTCGCCACCGCTCTATGCGGGGGCTCGCGTGCCGGTCGTTCGGTGCCACCTGCCGCTCCGCTTCATCTCGTCTCGACTCTCCCCGCCACGCCCCCTCCTTCCACCCGCCCCACATCGTCCTTCGCGGCAAAGCTCCGGCCGACAGGCTATCCTTCTGCCATCTTGAATTCGATAAAGGCTTTCCCGTCTTTCCGTATAAGTAATTTGTTAATTTGTGCTACATGTGCATTTGTGCATAGTGATTCATTTGTAAAGTTACGGGGAATAGTTTAATCTTCTCTTTTTATCTCTTTCGGTAACAATCTAATATTTTGTAAGAATTCCTGGATTACAACTTCCATTTCAATAAACTAACAACAATGTTTGGAATATTAATATAATCTCTGTTTTATTTACTGCTCTAACAGTCAGCTACCATAATACTTCTAGTTTTGCCCGCACATTCCGGTTACGAATCGTATGTCTTAAGTAAACAAGTATTGTATTTGTTTTTGGTTCTACTTTAAGGGTAGACGTGTGGATGGGTCAGGTTAGGAAAGAAAAAATAGGTTTGGGTCGAAAGCCTGCAGAAAATTCTGGGTCAAGTCTGGAGTAATTTCTAGTACTTCAATGCACTACGTAAATATAATTTTAGTAACCGGATGATGGAAATGTTATTTAGGATGCATGATCGCATGATCATGTAGGTGCCGCAAGTTACGTGAAATGACTTTAGTTGCACAAAAACGACAATATTGTAGAAAGGTTCCTTAGATTCTTGTGGCTCGATCCACAAGAACAAGAGTTTCTCGTCAGGAGCGATGAATGACTCCTCCCCCGCAACGAATGATATCTCGTTTGTTTCAGTTGGTGGACCGGAAATAGTCTAACCGTGAATGATGGATTGACGCAGGTTACATGACTATTACATAAGGACTAGAGTCCACGTGCGAGAATTCTCGCATGTTAATCCCACCCTCTTCCTTATTTTTAAATTTCTATTTTAAGCCTGTAATTCATATTTTTCTTCAAGACTCTCTTATCCTTCGTCACGTGTTATACATAACCTTGTAATGGATAACAATACAAACAATCTTTGTCACTACCAATTATTCTTATTGAATTTTATTATCGAGCAGATAGGTACACCGATGTAATTCAATCACATAAAATATCAAGGAATTAGTTTAATTTCACGTACAGTTGCAGATTCTACAGACTGAACGGGTGAGGTAGAATCGAGAAGCGTCGAACCAGCAAAAATGTAATAGAATGTTCAAGAAGATCTTATCCTGTGTATTACGGTGTGAGAAACGTTTCTTTAAGGTCTTATTTCTTAAAATTATAGTTTTTAAGCCCCTAAAATGCTTCTTTTAGAAGTTTTTATAACTATATTGATAAAAAATTTGGCTGAGTGTAGTGGGTAGCATTTAACATGAAAATTGAAATGCGTGTTTTTAAACAAATCCTTCATACTTCTAAAGTCTCAGTGCAAGTAGTTCTAGGAAATTGTTTTGAATTACACTTAACATATTACTCTCTGAATCACTACGGTAGAAAGAACTTAAAAGTTTTTTCAAGATATTTCCATTTTGGTGGGCCGCCTTTCGTCTATGACGTACGATTTTATCAGTTCTTAATAACTCATGGATATTCATCTCGCATACATTGTCGTTTTGTGTAACGTTTGAGGTTGTAAAATGCAGGAATCGATGACACAAAGAAATAATAAATTAACAATTATTTTGACTAAAATGGTCATAATTTTATTGTTGTTATTATTGTTGTTGTTATTATTATTATAGTACACTATAGAATGACGGTAAAAGGAAAAAGGTCACCTGTGACAACAGTGCGGTGTAACTTGGGTTTTACCTCATGCACCATAGTATACTATAGAAGTATATTTAAGAATAACAAGTTTAAATCTATTAAACACTATACACATTATTTGAATTATTGGTTTAAGATATATTTACTTGCAAACAATGTTCAACTCTCTGCTTTCTTCAAATCATTTACTTAAAAACTCATTAGCATTTTTTGAAAACTTGTTTTATTGATTGTAGTAGGTTTTTTAGAAAAATTTTAAAAAAACTTTTATTATAATAATAATAATAATAATAATAATAATAATAATAATAATAATAATATAGAGAGCATACAATTTCTTAAACGCTCTTAAAATTACTATTGATTTGGTTTTTATTGTAAATATAATACCTTTGTCAAAGTGTCCTCCCTAACATGCATAATTATATACTTAAAGCGTCTTATAAAATCTCTTAGAATAAAAAAATGCAGATTATAACGGTGCAATAGAGCAAGACGAATCCTCGCGCATGGATTTTTCACAAAAGCGTCTCCCTTTTTATTACCTCCAAGACAAGTTTAATAAAACTTTATTAGCAAGTCCCTAAAGGGTTGAACGGCACCCCAGCGTGATCTTTAATGAAACGAGCTTAAAAGATGGCGTGACGAGGTCGCAGCCAATGAGAAACGAGATAGCAATTCGAGTGTCTGTCATGATAGTTGCGGTGGCGGTCGAAGTAGAAAATGTCACGGTGGCGACGGCGGCGGTGACTTTTAGAACGATAATGTCTGTAACGTTACCTCTATTACCGCCGGTAAAAGGAAAGGTAAAACAATGAATAATTTTTTTTAGTTAGTTAAATGTCCTATTTTACGTGGCGAGACTCGGGCCTTCAGGCCCGCTCTTCCGTCTAACCACGCAAATTTCGCTACGCTCCTTTCACCACCTCGCGGAGAAAGGAGATATTATCTTGAGCGACGAAACAGGCGGATCTGAATTTTGCTTAGAGGTTTCTTTTAGGCTTGAGGCTTCTTTTAGGCTAATCCAATAGATCGGCTAGATTGAAAACACTTTCTTGAGTACATTCAGACGCGATTTTTCTCACGAGGTGGATACATTGACCATCCACGTTGCGGTGAGAACAGGGCAATACTTTACATCTTTCAAAAATGCGCATCACATGATGAATGAGGACAGTGACGGGCTTTTCTACGTCTATACTGAATAATTTTCTACATACATCCATTTTTCAATTGAAATCTGTTTGATGTTCACCGAGGAGAATATTATGCTTGAACTAGAACAGGCATACTTGAGGAAATTCGTGTGGATGCTTTTTGTAAATGGAACAAAACAGTCTTTCTTCCGAAGCCTATTATATTCAATAAGGAAAACCGGCAAAGGTTACTCAGAACAATTGATGTCACTGCAGTTCCTCTGATCGGAAGATCCTAGGTTTCGAGTCCCGACCAAGGCAGGATTTTGGACAATAGCATATCAGCTCGGTTGAATTCAATCGCTGTGTGGAGAAAATTCTAGCGGCTGGCCGGCTGTAATGATATGTAGTTTCCGTGGTTGTTCAGTTCAACGCCATGTGAATGCAGCAGCATTACCCTAACAAACGGCTCACGAATATATCGTGTAATCTGTGGTTCCTATTCCTTGATCTATCATGACGCTTTACTTACAGATACACTTACATACAAATGCTCTACACTACCAAATTTGGCGGGAAACTAGTTGGGAGTCTAAAGATTGTCCCGGATGCTGCGATGCCCCGCTAGTGCGAGGTACGTGGATGGAGAAAACTCAGCAAGCCAATGTAGGTCAACACCGGATCACGCCAGCCAGCGGCCTATCTGGAAGATGTGGATGTAATGTCTAAAGATGTTCGTATGTGGAAGATTACCGCCACATTCTCGAAAAAACATGCAATACACTTACGGGATCGCTTGGTGGCACTCCCAGAATCACTAATCATTCAATCAATCAGAAAGGAAACTGCAAACAGCCCTTTGAACGCTCCATAAGTTCGACTGCCCCTTCGGCTAGCTCCACGCGCAGTCATTGCTCCAGCATTCCCTTCCTCCAGGGTGGTGCGGGGGAGCTCTTGTCGAGCGACGCCATGTTTGAACGGCGCTTTGCGATCGCCAACTCTATTTAATTAGACTTTAATGAGAAACGAAAGTTAGTTCGTCCTTGAAGTTTGGATGCTCGCCGGCTTGGCTGGGGTCGCGTCGCGTTCCAGAGGCGGTGAGGAGGAGAGCAGAGGAAGCAGCAGCTACTACACAATCAGGCGCAGCTCACACGAGGAGTTAGGAACAGTGAACGCAAAAATAAACACCGATGGAGACTTGAGAGTTATTTAAATAATTAATAATTTATGTAGTATTAAGAATTGACGTTTATTGTAATTATTAAGAAATGAAGTTATTAAGAATAAAATTAGTTTTATGTGCGTATCCCGAGAGCGTGTTTCGTGGGCCTTCAGAGGTACTGTGTATACATGGATGTAGTCTGCCGGGACCATGCAACGGGTCCATGCGAATCAGTTAAGGAAAAATTTCTGCATATATGTGACGTAATTACCTTAAGAAATAAGTTTGCAGATTTGAAGATTTTATTGAGTTATATAAGGCCACTCTTGCGAAGCGAGTCCTGAAGCTTTAAGTAAAATGGTTGTAGTCGGCTTTTGGATTCTGAAACTCAGCTTTTGAGTAAAGTTGAATGATTCAGGAGAGAAGATATAACAAAAAGGAAGACATCAGGAAAGGTTTAAAGGTATTTTTCTGAAGCAATGAAGTAGAACAGTTTAGAGCCAAAAGTCAAGAACCAGTTTATTGTATTAAAACGATAGCTAGTGACCAAAAGATGTCTTACATTTCGAGTGAAAAAAATACTTAGTAAAACCTACAAACCGGTGATACGATGGCGTAATGAAACCGGATCAATAAAATGCCTGTAGTGAAGATGGCTAAAAAAATCAAACCTGTATCTTTATTAGTAAAGAAAGGCGGCAACACGTTTCAAATAAGGTTTCGTTGATTGTTAATAATTCCGGGCGCGTCAACAACTGAGGTCATTATTCCCATAAGTATAGTGCATGTTTACTCCTCGGGAAGTGGCGATCATCTTCCCCCGCTAGATGGTGAGGTCCGGTGCTGACCTATCATCGGCTAGCGGGGTTTCCCCCAACCAGCTATTTTTCACCAGCGTGGCACCACCTCAGCCAAGACAAGCTTTAAGTTCCTGTCCGGTCTCTCGCCGTGTAAGGTAGTAAATCGCATGTTAGTGTAAATGTGTGTGTATGTAAGGGGTGAGGATAGGACTAGGAAGAGGAAGGAAATATCGCGTTCGGTCTGTGACCCATTTGTTAGGGTACTGCTCCGGTATTCGCCTGATGATGATCGGAGAAACTACGGAAAACTACCGATGAGAGCAGCCGGACGCTAGAATTCTCCTCCATACACCGACTGAATTTGACCTAGCTGACAAGCTAGTGTCGAAAGTCCTGCCGCCGTTGGGACTCGACCCTAGTATCTCCCGGTAAAAGGCACTTCTAACGTTTGAGTACCCATGCTTAATACATTATGATGGTTTAGGTTTCAGTTTCATATAGCAACATTTTCAGTTCTGATTTTGGATCCGGTTTCACTTTTAATTTTGAAGGGATATCAAACGACTTTTCTTTATTTTTATTAAATATTTTCAAAACAAATAACATGTTATACCATAAAACTTAATTGTATTGAAGTTTGCTTTTCTACAGAGTAAAATACTCGATAATTTAAAATAAATGCTTGATAAATATGGTGCAATTATTTACTTTCCTTAAAACTGAATTCCGCGACTTTCTTCTTTCCCTCAAATTTATTGAATATATCAAATCATTCAACATAAATATTTCTTGTTTCTTCTTTCATTCGGTAAATAATGTAAACTAAATAACTTCTAAATAATATAAACGCTTAAATGTTTAAGTGGTCACTCAGATTGCTGTTGCACGCTGTCTGGAGGAGAATTCTAGCGGCAGGCTGCTCTGATTGGTAGTTTGCCGTGGTTTCTCCGATCAATACCAGATGAATACCGGAACCGTACCCTAATCAACGTGCCACGAAACACGCGCTATCTTTCCTTTCTCTACCTTGTCCTATTCTCTCCCTTACATACAGTTACACATACATACATGCACTACACTACCACATATTCCGGGAGACCGGTCGGGAGCTTAGAGCTTGTCCCGACTGGGGCTATGCCCCGCTGGTGGGAGAGTCCTGGTTAAGGGGAAACCCCACTAGCCGATGGTAGGTCGGCGCCGGATCTCGCCATCCAGCGGGGGAAGATCAACGCCATCTCCCGAGAAAATACATGCACTACACTAACGGGAGTAATGACCAAAGCAGTTGACGGGCCTGGAAACCCAAAAAATCAGTCAATCAAACTAACAAACAATCAACCAAACTCATATCTGGTACATAAAGTTTGTCCCGGTAGGAGCGGTGCCCTGCTGGTAGGAGACACCTGGTTGGGGAAAACCCCGCTAACCGCGGGGGGTCGGCACCGGATCTGGCCAACTAACGGGGACGTTCTCCGTTACCCCTCGATGAGGAATCGTGCACTACACGTACGGGACTAATGACCTTATTAAATGACGCTCTCGGAATTTCTAATCAATCAATCAAGAGCTTGCTGTTGCAGCCCGGATCTGCAACGCTCACCGGAGATGTTCTAGATAAAGTGTTCCCAACAAAATTCGTATGTCTCCCAGGGGGTCGATGACATTTTAAAGAGGGTCGATGATAATCGAGGGATTGATTGGAGATCGATATCCGAATATGCACCGACGGCTCTTGAATCAATGAAATTGTTCATGTTTTAAATTTATTCCCGATTCTACGCCAATAACTTAAGTTTCCCTTCCACGATGGTAATTGTAAATTTGCAAGTAAACGTACTCCATCAGAGACATTTCATTCTTTTCCCTGACGAACGAATCTTGTCGCCTTCTTGTAAGTTCACAAAAACCTCCACATGAATTAAAAACTTAACTTTGAAGTAATTAGCGAGAATGATAAGATTTCTGTTTGACACCCTCCCTTTAATCATTCTCAACGTGAATTCATCATTTCTACTAGCACGCTAATAGAAAAATTGTCCCGCACTGCAGTACTCATTTCCATAAGCAAATCGCCTTCCACGTAAGTTGCATATTCAGAACTACACTACTACTTTCAGCAAATTGGTTGCGGGTAACACCTTCACATTCTATTACCATTCTGCCCGCCAGCGGCGCTGGTGGCGCTGCTCGCGGATAGCGTCGGAACCCGCGAAGATGGATCGTCTCTCGCACACGGTGTCTTATCCGCGCTCGCATTAATTTGCTTTGCATAAGTTGGCAGCTCCTTCACGCCAGGCGTGGTGGCGGCGATGATGCTAACGAGGAATCGTACTGCGGAGTTTGAAGATGTGACATGAGTTTTAGGATGCGCATTGTTCTGAAAATCATACACATTTTAGATATCCGAATTCAAATACTGCTAAATGGATCACCTCTACCGGATACGTTCTCGTGGAGGTTATCCCAAATAATTTTTGAAACGTTAGTATCGTGACGTGACGTTTTTTATGTTCGTGTCCATGAATTTGAACAGTCCACAGATTTTAAATCATATGTTTATGAGAGTTAAGCAGTACTGGAGTCAGGCAAAAATTTGCAATGAGAGCTTTGCATTGGGAGGTGTACTTGTTGCAGGGTACACATGTGAAGGAATAGGTTTTTCAACACTGGCAATGTGCACAAGGTAGTGTGAATACAGTCGTAATTTGTAATGATTAGTAATAATATAATTGATGTTTTTGCGCTTCAGTAAAACTTCAAGTCCGGTATTTGAGTGCAGCAACGGCCGCAACCATCACCACAGCCACGGCCATAGCCACGGCCATAGCCACGGCCATAGCCACGGCCATAGCCACGGCCATAGCCACGGCCATAGCCACGGCCATAGCCACGGCCATAGCCACGGCCATAGCCACGGCCATAGCCACGGCCATAGCCACGGCCATAGCCACACGGCGATAACCACGGCCAGCCACACCCATAGCCACGACCACCGCCACGGCCATAGCCACGGCCATAGTCACGGTCATAGCCACGGTCATAGCCACTGCCACAGCCACGATCACAGCCACGACCATACCCACGGCGATAACCACGGCCATAGCCACGGCCATAGCCACGGCCATAGCCATAGCCATAGCCACGGCCGTGGCCATAGCCTCGGCCCACAGCCTCGGCCCCAGTTGAGCCATGGCCATTTAGTCACCACCTCTGCGACCTTTACTATTTTCGCCACCGTTACCACCACAGCCAGCGCCATCGCCACACCGCAGCCGCTTTCTTCGCCGTCGCCGCCGCGCAGGTGAGGTGGCGTGCGGCCCGGGCGCCTGGGCTGCGAGGGGCCTTTGACACGGCGCTGTTCGAGCCTTAATTATTCAGCGCACGCGGCCGACAAGGCCGGCGGCAATCGTCTGCACGTCGCATCGGCCATCGCGAGACCAGGGTGCTCCTCTTCATCGACACTTATCCAACCAATAAGATTGAGTTCTTGTACAGACAGGTCTTGCACGGAAAGACATTTGTTTTCTTGGTGATTTCGTCGCGAGACTCTCTTCAACCACTGACCACGGACCAGTCGCCGTTTACTGAGCGACCGCTCCTCTGTTTGATAGCGACAAGAGACATTCTCTTAGCGACTTTGGTGGTGTAGGATGTAGGTCTGATACCAAAGGTCTCTGGATCTAATCCGATGGAAGCTGTGAATTTTGAAGGTCTAACATTTTTGTTTCTTTGCCTTCCTTCGGAGAGGAAGTAAAGTCTGTCCTATATTGTAGATTTGTATGAATGATCTTCAAGACTAAAAGAAGCTTCTGAGCTAAATTGTAATCGCCTGTTTCGCGAGGTACCTTCTTTTGCTGTTAGAGGGCAAAACGAGCGATGCAACATTTGCGTCCTCAAACGGACGAGCAGGCGTCAAGGCATGCGTTTTATCACATAAAATAACGTACTATTGAATTGAATCGTTTTTGACTTTGGAAAGATTTGGTGAGAGTCATTTTCATCTTTGTGAGGGTGCCGTTCTTCTCGTTTTGGGTCGTTTCCTCGGCCTAATGAAAAATAGCAGGACACCCGGCGTGTTATAATTCGTGTTGATAATTCGTGTATCTCCATCATTCGATCTCTGTAATCAAGAAGCAAGTTAGAGGATGATCTACTAAGTACCTAAGAAAGTATTGGATGATGTTCATGAGTATTTCGGTCATTCACTGTCAGAGATGCAAACTTTCGTAAACATTCAAGGTTCGTTACATGAGTTGAAAATTTAATTTTCATCAAGTGATGTCCTACTACTGTATATAATAACAAGCGACATATTTTATTCTTTTATTGTGATTCATCTCTGTTCGAGACGTAATATCACATTCGCAGTAATGCCACACTTTTTCGAGTACATGAGAGATTCATCACCTCACAGTGAAGCATCAGACGAAGCGACTAGGTGACCGACAGTTTTCTAAACGGTCGCTGTTTTATTCATGGTCAAGTAATATTTGTTTATTACTTTCGTCATTCTCTAGCTGGTCGTATGAGTTCGTAATACAAAGGAAAAGGTAAAAGAATTTCATTTTACCGAGTATAGTAGTAGTTACACTGGGTACCTTTACGTGTTAAAATCGTGACTGAATTCTTGAGGATTTTCGACCCTTACCGTCCTGAAAATCCACCTCTTAATCTGGTTTGCACCTGTGAAATGAGAATTTGAAAGCCGGTGTGATAGCTCCTAATGCCATTCAGACGGCGTATCTCACTAAATTCACAATGAAAAGAATCATCTCTAAAACTACATAGTATCAGTATTACCAAACATTTTTCGTAAGACTATACGCAACAGGATATCATGTACATGAAGCAGAATAAAGCAAGTGATTTACAGCTAGTAGTAACACTTAGTGCATCTAATATAGAATAGCAAGATACATTGTAGCCCAATCCAGTGACATTAACATATACAAGATATTCTAGATGAAGATGAGTTCTGTTAACGATATTTCTAGTAAACTCAAATTTGCGTGCTCAGATTTAGCGTATTCGTCCAAACACGACATACATTTTATTACTAAAACTTTCTGATTTGGGACCTCATGATTCCCTGCGTCACCATTTTATTTCGTCTCCCTATTCGCTTCTAGTACGACACTAAAACGGCATTTACACCAATAAGAGTAATTTCAAACAAAATGAAAATCACCATGAACCCGTGCACGATTTCCACGAGTACAATCCTCTCAAAAGGTAAACTTCCAGAGCAGATGGCTAGAGGCACTGCGGCATGTCTGCCCTCGCCCCCCCTCCATCCTCCACATCCCCCAACGCACTCTTCCGGAATCTGCCTGCGCCTACCTCGACGTCGGCGGCGGCAGCGACTTCTCTCAGAGTATCCAACTATCGATTCGTCTGCTAAGTTCCGGCCCAGAGTCCCCATGGAGCCGTCGAGGCGGGGGTGGAGGCGGGGACGCGCACGGAGAGAGAGGCGAGGCCTCCGAACTCGCTCCGCGGGTTAAAAGAAGGAAGTAGAATCTCAACAAAAACCTCCAGTAAAAAAAGGAATAATGAAGAAAAGTTTGACGGTTTTCATGAGGAAGGAGGCTGCCTAGTATGTTTCTTCATTTTCAGTTTTTTTCGTGTAGGGGTACTTCACTTTCCTCTTTGTGAGTAGAAAACCGTGGTTCATGGTGGCAATAGTTTTATCGCAATACAAATTTAGCTCTTTATTGAAAGTAAGAAAAAGAGTATTTTAAAGTGGTGTAATTTGATTATCACAGTTGAACCATATTAAACCATATAAAGAATGATGCTCTGAAAAAAACTGGAAAAATATATTTTTGAGACGACCGATTATGAAACCCACGATTGTAAAACGAATTTCATCTCGTATATTTATTTGTGAGTGAAATGAATATTACTCATTTGTCACTGGAGAAATAACGCATGATTGTTCCTATAACATTCGGGTATGTAACTAAGAGAAGTGGGTAGAATAATTTGATTCTTTCTTTGCTTAACGATAGTTGTTTCTCCGAAGTTAGTATAGTTTGAATTTTATGTAAAAAATAAACTGAAACCTGGTGTTCCGGTTGCATATCTGAATTTGTGTTCTTCTTTAATACAATTTTTATAGAGCCTTTTTTATCGCAATGCCTTAATTTTATGTCTGCGTTTAATAGTTTTCAACTAAAGAATTATACAGCCATATTTGCATTAAAGAAGTATAGCGGTTTAAAGGATTTAATTGATAATTGTATTCCAACTATTATTCTATTTACATTGCCCCAACTTCTTCCGATTATCTATAAAATCGTCCTGGAATACCCACGTCTACTATTTATATGTCTGTCTTTCAGGCCGATACGATTATATATATATATATATATATATATATATATATATATATATATATATATGAAACACCCCTAACTGGGCAATTAGTGGGCGATTCGTCGTAACCCGTTTCCAAATTTCTAATAACATGGGCGCCAAGAAAAAGGTTACGATAATATTTTTACTATTATTACTCTGATAAAAAACTGAATATTATCCCGCTAGCTGGGTCCATAGGTCACGTCAGAAATAATCGCTATTATCTATTAATAGCCGATTACCCGATCTGCCATCTATACAGAATGGCGAGGAACCTGAAAATAGAGATTATTTGATCTAGCTACTTATTAGCTTGGCTTACTAGCTTATTATATTAGCTGACTTACTAGCTTATTAGCTGTACTAATTGGCCAATGAAATTCATTTTATCTTTCTTTCAAGAGAACTTAATGTTTATTTATTATCAATGCAGCAAATCAAAATGAAAAAAAATTACATTGAGAAACTTTCTTAGTCATGACCTGGTTAGAACCTTATACGGCGATTCTGGTCTTCGCGTGCTCTTGATTGGTGCTACCTCGAAGAAACGCCTTCCCTTCTTCTATTTGAAGCTCCGAAGTCCCGAAGTCCAAATACCACGAATCTTCTTTTCTTCTTTGAAAACGAACACCGCCGATTCACCGCTTCGCACCACTCAAATATTTGTTCCAGTTCCACTATATTATGCCTGATGCCCGTTCTCACCGTATTAATATCCAGTGTATTTATGATTACACAGCAAAACAAATCTCTCAGTTCCATCTTCCGTTTATAGCAAGAAAATATGCAAAGTCCGGTATCGTTTGTGAACCGCATACATTTATACTTTCAAGAATGATTAGAGTTCACTCGCGAAAAAACTCCAAGTCTTACTTTGATGCACAGCAAAATATTCGGAACTCGACACGTTCCCTAAATCTTAGAAGTATCACACGTTCACTTCTGGTTCTGCCACGAAAATATTCAGAGCCCGAATATGTCCCTCACGTCCAATTCTTGCTCTACCACACAAAAATATTTCAAAGTTCCAACACGTATTGTAGACCCCCGAAATTTTTATAAGTCCTAACATGCACAAATTAATCTATTCGCGAGCGAACTGCTCACCGTCACGACATGCGACCGAATCAATGCTATCCTCCCTTTTAAAACCCACAATGCCTCGCCTTTATTTTATTTCGACAAAATGCCCAAACTTCCGTTTTAATAATCAGTCGACGCTTCTTCAACCAATCCCCAAATCTCTTATATTTCCTCCTACTCACGCCGCCACCTCCACGGTCAGATGAATGTTTGTTTATCCTGACAACAACCACGACGTCGTTACTAAGGCGCCATATTGCCTATTATTTGCCCTAACCATTTCGTCCATTTACGACAAATATTCTGTAAATAAACATGTCCCCATATTGGTATATATATATATATATATATATATATATATATATATATATATATATATATATATATATATAATCATCGAAACACGATGATCTTTTTTACACTTACCATCTATATTTGCTTATAAATAGCTTTCCAAAAGACTTCTTTTTTTTCAGCATTATTTGATTTGAAGTTGTATCACATATTCCGCTCCTCGACAATACGAAACAAAACTCAGTATCACACACAATTTAAATGATTAAAGGCTTGACATTCAGAAACCTCCTATCGAATTTCAATTATTGTTTTCCTCCCCGCGGCAGAGCGACAACCGACGCCCGCGCTGTCGCTGGCAGATGCGTGGGCAAGCACGTTCGCTCGCACGTGTCGAACGACATAAATCTGCGAAATGTGGCAGCGTCATTCCAAAAAATGGCTGCACTTGCCGTGACAAATAAGCCGTGTCCCACGCTGGCGGCGCGCGACGCCGCGCGCGTGGCGCCATTTTTATGCGGCGGCGGCCGCGCGTACTAGAGTGTGAACGCTTGACGTGGACGCAATGCGTAGACCTGCGGCTGGGGATGGTAACGATGCGGGCGCCGGATATTTCTAAATACAATCAAAAAATGTCAGTTGCGGAACGTCTGTAAGAATGAAACACACATTATTCACTATTTGAAACAACTGCACATTTTGTGGGACAAAAAGCCATTAAATGTAACGTTACACTCCGGAAGCGGTAGCTTAGTGCAAGAACTGGTGTCGCGGTACCACCTCTGGCCGGGAGATTATAGGTTCGAGTCCTGACGCCGGCAGGGATTTTGACTCTAGGTTTTCAGCTAGTTCGAATTCAGTAGCTGTCTGGAGGACAATTTCAGCGGCCGGCTGCTCTGATCGATAGTTTTCTGTAGTTCCTCCAATCAACACCAGGCGAATGCCGGAACAGTACTCTACCAAACGGGCCACGGACCTCGCGAGATTTGTTCTTCCTCTTCCTTGTCCTGTCCTCTTCCCTTACACACTCACTTTCACTAACATGCACTACACTACCACATATTCCGGGAGACCGGTTGGGGCTTAGAGCTTGTCCTGGCTGGGGCGGTGCCCTGCTGGTGGGAGAGTCCTGGTTAGGGGAAAACCCCATTTGTCGACGATAGGTCATCGCCGGATCTCTCCATCCAGCAGGGGAAGATAACTGCCATCTTTTGAGAAAAACACGCACGACACTTACGGGAATAATGACCAAAACGCGCCCGGAAACACGAAAATATCAATCAATATAACTTTACAAGGAAGGAAGGCATCAATGGTACACCCACGAATTTTTATAATATTCAATTTTTTCAGCAGATGAGTATCAATGAAATGTTTCCATTTGTTCAATATATGAAGCAATTTACCTTAATCGATTGTTATTCTTTGAGTTATTGTAGTTTTTTTGGCTATGGGTAAAAATAATCGAATTTTGTTTCTGAAAAATTGAATATTTAGAATATTGGAAATATAAGTAGCATTTTAGTAGAATGTGGTAGAATATAGCAAGAAAGTATTCCGAAATTAATATAGTAGATTGTAGTACAGTCAGTAAATGTATTGTTCTAGATATTTTAACCCATTAACATCAGCATCTTCATTTGAGGAGGCACATCAAGTAAATTAAAAATTGATTTTTTGCCAATTTTAATTATTCAATATATTTACACATCGTAAACGAAACACAAAACCAAATTTTGAAAATCCTCTATACTAGATTTGATTGAACCTATATCCCTAAAGAATTGTACTCTTGAGTTGGAGAGAGTGGGCAGTGATAACCGAAGTGTGATTGGTACCCACCGAAGGTGACAGGACACATAACAACAGATGTTAGGTAAATATTTCAAACAAACGCTACCAGATAGATACAATAATGGTTGTGTACGCAATAGCAATAAACGCAAGAACAATGGGCAAATGCTATTTTTTTTTAATTTATTTCCGTCTGTTCGGCATTTTTTGCTTGTCAGAGATCTTTAGAATTATAAGTAATTGACATTAAGAGTTCGTAACTCTCACATAATGTTCCTTAAATGTTTGGGCAAATCTTCAATAAAAGAGTTGACACACTTTGGACTCAATTAAAAACCAAAAAGTGTGTGTGCAGAAATTTAATTCGGGCGTTCATATAAGTGTACAAAGAAAAAAGTAATATCACGATAAAATCAAATTATTAAATTAAATATTTTATATACTTTGTATTTGTTATTAAAAAGTTATTATGAATGAAAATATTTGAAACCTTGTGAATTGTAAGAGATATGTATAATGTATTAATGCTATTTATGTATTAATGTTACATTTGCACGCACAATGTTACAATTTGAGAAAAAGGAACGTAAGTGTGTGATCAATTAAAATCGTCAGTGTGGGGCACGTTGTCTCCCATTCAGTTGCCACTGAAACTAACCCTAGTTGTTTCTGCGAAATCAGTGGTGGACGCATAAGATAGATTTCACTGTACGTGTGTAACGATACTTACTAATATCACATATTTTTACTACTTTTGACGTACTACAACTAATAGAAGCATTTCAAAAATAAGAGCACAGCTTTAAGGGGAATTTTGTAGTTAAGTAAATGTGGAATGTTTTATGCGTCCATTTAATGTTTTTCACGAAGTTGGTGTAAATTCTTAATTGCACTGATTTCTTAGAAATGGGTGTGATTTATTTGTTTATATCCAGATTTGAACTTGTTGGGCAAAGGTTTTTGTTTACGTTTGGTAAATGTTTTTAAAGGGAAATATAACGTGGTGTTCATATAACTATTGAAATGTCTGACAGTGTGATTAGAAATACATATATACCAGTGGGTCTACAATATCAAATACTTTCTCTCAATATTTTTAACTTTTGCAATTTTCGAAAATTTTGAGAATTCAACGAAAATCTGATCAGCGCAATTTTTTATCCTTTAATAATTAATTTTTACCCTTTTACCCCCACCAGCTTCCTTTACCCTGGGTATAAACGAAATTTGAAGACATCTGGGTATAAACAAAATTTGAAAATATCTACATTAACACCAAGTAGAAGTATCGCAAAAACTAATCGTTTTTCGCGGAGCGGAGCGAGCCGGCATGTGGCGGGGCGTGGCGAGGATGGGTGTGGTGGGGCGTGGCAAGGCGAGGCGGGCGCCAAAGGAGTCGGGTTGGAAATAGAGCAAGGAAAAGGTGAAAAGGAGAGCGGAGAACGGAAGAGAAGAGGTGGGAAGAGCAGGACAGGTGAAGGGAGAGAATAGAGACGTAGAAGGGTGAAGACGACATAGACGTAAAGGGTGAAGAAGACAGACTCCAAAAAGGAAAATGGAGATAGTAGGGTGTAATGACAAGACAGAGAAAAGAAGGGCAGGAAGTAAACGGCTAAACGACTGAAAGTAGAGTACAATTGTGAAGAGGTAAACAGAAAGATGGGAAAGGAAAGATAGGAAAAAAGGATGACACGACGTTAAGAAAGAAGATGGTGCCTAGCGTGTCAAAATGGGGCGGAAGGAGCTGGGCGGGATGCATCCCGGAGGAGCAGAAAAGCTTAGAACAGGACAAGGCAGAGGGAACAGAAAGGGGCGTACCGGGATGTGTCGTGGTGGGGCGGGGCGGTGCGGGGCGGGCCGAGGCGACGCAGATTGGGGTGGTGCGGAATGAAGTAGGGCTGGCCGGGGTGGCGCGGAACTCCTGGGATATAAGAAGGCAATAAATCTGGGTAATTGTCATGGGGCAAGGGAGGGGGTTGAACGGGGGTGGCGGCGAGCGAGTCTGGAGTGGGTGAAGGGCGGGCCACGCGAGGCCTCTGGCGAGTCGCCCGCCCTCGACGATCCCGGGCCGACCCGTCACCGTCCCCGCCCCCGCCTCCCCCACACCCTGTTCCTCGGTCTCGCCCCGCCCCTCCGTCTCGCACCCGACCTCGCCCCCCCACGCGGCTTCGTCCCTCGGCCACGCCCACCGCTCCTCAGCCTCCGCCCACCTGCCCCCGCCCTGCCTGCCCCAGCCCGCCCTGCCCTGCCCCAGCCCCGCCTCCTGCCCCGCCCTGCCCTACCCCAGCCCCTCTGCCCCCAGCCCCGCCTCCTGCCCCGCCCCCTGCCCCGCCCCATTCCCCGCCCCATGCCCCGCCTCCTGCCCCGCCCCTGCCCCGCCCCATTCCCCGCCCCATGCCCCGCCCCATGCCCTACCCGTGCCCCGCCCCAAACCCGCCCATGCCCCGCCCCATGCCCCGCCCATGCCCGCCCCATGCCCCGCCCATGCCCCGCCCTATGCCGCCCCATGCCCGCCCCATGCCCCGCCCCATTCCCCGCCCCATGCCCCGCCCCATGCCCTCCTCCCCCCCCGCCCGCCCCGCTCCCGTTCCCGCCGGCGGATCTGCCTTGGTCTAACGGCGCCCGCGGGGCTCGGCCCGCTGCCTCCAGTGCTGTATGAAAATGAAATCAACGGGAGCGGCAGGGCGCCCCGTGGAACGGTGCCACGGCTGGAATTGACGCTGGATGGGCGACTCGGAAGTGGGCGATGTGGAGGTGGAGCAGATGCTCCAAGATACAGAGTGAGAGGTTGGTGGGAGGACGTAGGAAAATTGGGGTGAGAAATGAGCTAGCAGTGCCTTCAAACAATGAATGCTGTTGGTAGTCCGCAAGTGAAACTACATAGTTTCGAGGATCTTGGAGGCTACTCTTGAGCGTTCCTATTCCCTAATGCGGACAGTGCCGGAGCCTAAGCTACTCTAATCTCGGCTAAGTAGATCATAAAAACTGGAAGTCTCCAGATAAATAGTTGTTAATGACTAATCTTACGTCATGAAAAATGAACATGATGCTAGATATTCTGATAAATCTTTTGTAGCACACAAAAGAATCGTTTCCAGGTCGATATCGAGGCATATCTTTAACATCACACATTCCTGGCGGGTACTCTAACTATAGTGAAGATGCTAAGGTAAATGATTATGGCAATGAAGTGAAAAGAAATGATGGGGCGAAAGGCAAGAAAACGTGATAACTCTCACTTAACTTGCTGAGACATCGCTTTGTACGCCGATAA
Source organism: Teleogryllus oceanicus (assembly GCA_964035755.1). Classification (NCBI taxonomy): domain Eukaryota; kingdom Metazoa; phylum Arthropoda; class Insecta; order Orthoptera; family Gryllidae; genus Teleogryllus; species Teleogryllus oceanicus. Next base: position 181,274,421 of record CAXIVR010000003.1, read on the forward strand.
TTTCACATGGATTGACTGGGCATGGAACCCAGACCCCAGTTGTGAATGTCCACATGCATTAACCTTTATACCATGGGCTCTTTCTTAACTGTAATTGTAAGGAAACCACCGATCAAAACACTCGACTTAAGAATTTGTTTCCGGCTTAAATTCGGCGTTATTCTTCACATTATGTAAAATCTGTCGCTTGTTCATCAACCGCGAAAATCCTGTCACCGGCAACTTCAATCGTAGACTTTGTCCTTAACGTTCCTCACTAACAAATATAGTATCTACATGCTAATTACAGCTAAAATTTAAAAACGTCTGGTACATATTACACTCTTCGCTTCCACGTGACGTCGACTGCCCAAGATGGTGCAGTTGAAAGAACGCCAGAAACGAGCAACAGAAACGCTTCATCTGGGTGATTACACGGAGAGCGGCTGGGAAGCGAATTATTTTTTTTCTTCGGGAGGTATCCCACAGAGCCCAGGCGTCTGTAGCTCTCTAGAGAGCGCTCTCTACTTGCGGCGCAGAAAACCCTTCATTTCTTATCACCTCCCTCCCCCGCCCCACAGCCACTCTCGGTAGCGCAGCGTGCACTTTCACTGGGGCGCGCTTTTCATCTTTGCCTTGAATCTCTGCTGTGGTTGGAGGTGCGCACTGCTGTAGTGCCATAGGAGAGGAAATGACTACGTTCCTGTACACTGTTGGGAGCTTTAATGAAACGTCTTCGTTTTTAGTGAAGTGAAGTAATATGCTTTTTGTGTTGAATATATTCGCTAAATTTGACGAAGAAATGGTGTCTAATGTAATAGGAATGAAGGATTCTCGTTTTATTTCCTCTTCGTCTCTTCAACCTCCAGCCGGTAGTGGTAGCTCAGTGCATCAACTGATGTCACTGCAACGCCTCTGACCGGGAGGTCCTAGGTTCACGTCCTGACGGCGACAGAATTTTCGACACTAGTTTTTCAGCTAGGTCGCATTCAGTCGCAGTCTGGAGGGGAGAATTCTAGCGGCCAGCTGCTCTGATCGGTAGTTTTCCGTGGTTTCTCCGATCAACACCAGGCGAATGCCGGAGCAGTACCCTAAGAAATTGACCGCGCGCGATCTGTCCTTCCTCTTCCTTGTCCTATCCTCTCCTCTTACACACACACTTACACTAACATGTACTACACTACCACATATTCCGGGAGACCGGTCGGGAGCTTAGAGCTTGTCCCGGCTGGGGCGGTGCCCGCTGGTGGAAGAGTCCTGGTTAGGGGGAAACCCCACTAGCCGACGGTAGAGTTATCTCTATTATGATAATAATATAATAATAAATATAATTATATTGAAATAGTGTTAATCTAATACTTTTAAATTATAACTAGCAAATAGTTACCATTTTCAAAAATTGTCATTTAATAAATTAATTTAATTAGAAAACAGGTCAGTAAGTCTCCCAAAATGCAGGAATTTTGTTAGTTTTCTTGTTTGACACTTTCTCTCTCTACACAACATAATTCCACTCGCGTTCTATCTGTAGTCGAGACGTGCGTATTCGCACCGCAGCAAGCGAGTTGAGGAAGTGTCTGTAACCTTTTCTCGCTCACACCCAACACGTCTTTTTTCTGGTAATAATGCCAGCACGGAGTTCCATTTCCTCGTCAAAACATGGTGCATTCTGCTCAGAAGTAACACCAGTGTAAAAGCCAGAAATTGAATTTTACCTCTCCTTTTAATGGAGAGAACGTAAAACGCAGATTAGCAGAGCCGTCTCACAATAGCTGTTTGCCGAGTACAGAAATCGTGCAAAACACACAAAAACACTCTTTACACCACTTAATAATTATCCGTCCTCCTCTTCCTTCTAAGTTTTCTCTTTGAAAAGCAGCTGGAAAGTGTCAGTTCCGTCAACCGGACAAGAGGAGCAACAGTAGTATCTGAAGCACAAGACCTGTTTTGCTTCGTCATTGAAAAATACTAGCAGTTGTCTGAACACAGGCGCAGTACTACCGCGATCTAGGGGTGAGTTGCGCACCTTCCGTTACGCCCTTTCGACCGTCAGTTGTTCGCTTCTCCGCTTCGCTAATTACAAATCACCAGCGCCTGACCCGCTCCCTCTCTGCCCACCTCGAAAATTATTACCGCGCCGGCTGTAATTTACTTCCCGTTTAATTCATGGAATTAAATGTCGCTTTTGCACGGCCTTCTCTCGCTGACCCTTTTATCGCGCCATAAAATCCGGTTGGTCAGTGCGCGGATTAAAATTCTCTGCGTTCGGCCGCGCCACAAAGTCCCTTCGTTCCACAACGCTCTCCGCCCAATGTTCGGAATTGCGAGGGAAGCCGAGAGAAACAATTCGTCAAAGTGCGCCTCTGTGCCGTTGCAGAGACTGCGCAGGTCCTCTGTGATTAGTCAACTTTCAGTTCACGTGTTTGAGATTCCAGGGACACTGGTTAAAGTTGGGATATTGGGATATTGGGAAATTTTCGATTCTCGATTAAAGGACAGATCTTATTTATAGAATATTGAAGGTGGGACATGGAGTAATAGCAATACTGTTGTTCCTACTTTGAATCTAGATTCATTAATAAAAGATAAATGAATTCGACATGTCAATTAATATCACTTTAATGTTTGTTATAAATTTAAACATATTAAATCAACCGATGTTATGAACGAATTTAAAATTATCAGATTCGTTATTAAATCAAGGGATATTTCATTTTTAGTGATGAAGCAAACAAACATTTATGAAATTCTCTCGACTACAATAATTTGTAGCCATTCTAATAGCTTACCACAGATGAGGGAAAATCTTTCAAACTTATAACGATCATATTACACTAAATTTTATTTGTAGAAATATTATCTTGTGAGATGCAGGTTCTATTTTATTTCAAAATTGGCTTTATTATTCTGCAGTAAAATCTACATTTTTCATCTTAAATTATTTTCAACATAAAAATGTATAAAATATATTTTCCTGTTGATTTATCATGAAATTAAGTCACAATTTGTTCAATTTTATCAGCAGAATATTTAGGTTGAACGGGCAAAACGTTCCTTAAATACGAGTCTTCTCTTCCTTTTCCTTTCCGTAGAGTAAGTAATTATAAATACATAAAACACAAGTATAAACATTCTCATTCAAAGTACAAGATTACCTGGATTGTCATTACCACCTTTAAGTTTAAAATCCACCCGTGTTACTTTTATGTTTCTTTAATATTTTCCCCAAATAAAAACGAAGAGCTGCCAGATAACGAGAATCGTTTTCGGCGAACTTCAGGGGCTAATCCGAGTTCGCGAGAAAAAGGTGCTAGTTCGGAACGGGCAGGCAGCCTGGGTGTAGTGATGATGAGAGCCATTCCAGCACAGCGTCCGAGAGCACGTCTCAACCCAACGGGGGCGGCCATTTGAGAAAAGAGGGTCACTTTCCTCCGCGAGCTATTGTTTCGGAGCGGAAACGGCCGGCAAGTTCTTATCGCCAGCGCAAAGTGCAAATCGTTTCGCTGCCTGCTTTCTCCAGGCGAGGGCGCGGTGAACGATGGCAGGGATGGAAGGCAGAGTTTGTGATGGAGTTGCGGGGATGGCGGAGGGTGACATTTTTATCGTATAGCTTGATTGCCGGGGACCTCTAGAGGAGGGTGTTCGTAAACTGGGTGTCTCAGGTCTGCAGTTTGATACCGCTTTTAAAACGAGATGAGTGCGAAAGTAATTTGAAGGGTAATAGACACATTTATGTAGATACAGGATTTGATGAAATACAAGACAGTTAAGATGGAGAATCTCGAGAAAATCCGTATCGAACACATTTCTTCGCCACAAATTCCACATGGAATGATGGTATATCGATCTAAATGATAAGCGTTGAAACTACAGCAGCGTGAATCGGAATTAGAGTGATTGAAGGACGGCGAGGAAAAAGAGTAAAAGCAGGAAGGGCCGGGGAGAAAGATGGAAGGAAAGAGACGGGGGAGGGTGACGGAGTGAGGGTGACGGAGGGGATGATATTTGGATGGTGAGCAAAGCTCTGGAATGGGAAGAAGTGCTTGGAAAATTTGCATAACAGTTGCTGTCAAGACATGTCATTTAATGAAAGAAAGAAAAAAGGGAGAGAAGAATATACGCATAGTTCGTAAGGCAGGAGCGAGGGTTTTCTAATTACACTAAGAAATATAAGAAAGCTATGAGAAAGAATCGAGATGAGGTGGAATATTAGACTTTGTATTTATATTCTAAATGAAATGATTTATTACGGACTCATTTTTTACGTGAAAATATCTATTCGGTCGTTACACTGGCGACTTATCAAAGTCTTTCGTGAAAAATACTCTAATATAACATATATTTAGTAATATTTGTACCCCATAAACCTTCGAGACTAATAATTTGCAAACCACTTTTGGACTTGCATCAGAAACGAAATTTTTGAACTAACCCCTGAATAACGTGAATAACTAAAGCCGTCTACAAATTAAATTCGTCAGAAGATGAATGGTAATAAATTATGTAACACATAATGACACTTTAAATATAGAGAATAACAAAATCAAAAGCATTCGTGAGGACTAGTCAGAGAAGGTTGGAATATCACACGCTATACTATAGGTTGTTTGAAGGAAGTATGTAAAGTTAAATTGGTTGAAGAACATAATTATAGATATTTGTCCTGAAACCTATTGAAACATAATCCACATATTATGTCAATGTGAAACGAAAATATAGTATATGGTACTGGTAAATATAGTCTGGCACACGTATACAGACGATTACTGAAGAATATCGAAAAGTAGTAAATCATATCATCGTGCAAAGACAAGTTGAAATTTAATTATAGAATAAATAATGGGAATATAAAACAATTCGTTAATGTAAATAGTTAAAGCGGTTCTGGATCGTAGAAGTATTATTTTTACGTGTTTTTATGTTGAATAGATTATTTGTTTCACGTTTGTTAGAGAATACGTTAATTTATCTATTTTTATGTAATAAACCTATTTAAAAAATATGTTTTCATGTACGATAGTAGGACACATGACGAACTCTATCGAATTTTTATAATTTCCACCTTATAAAAATACAATTTAATAGTTCCTCTTTTTATGGGTATATTTTCATAAATTGTACAATTAAAAACAATAAGCAACAGATATTTATATGCCACAGCTCACGCATGCGCAAGTAGAATTGTCCGGAATACTTCAAGCGTGTGTTAATTTCATCACAGAAAATTTTATTTTTTTTATTCAATGAATCTCAGGCAACGCGGTATAAGCTGCGCCAAATTGTCAAATAGAATTGAAATTGCTATGTGTAGTTATTTTTAGTTGTAAAATTTAAAGTCATATGTGGTGCAAGTAGTAGGTACACTTCAATTTTTCCTTATATGATGAGATATTTCAGACAACTCCTTATTCAAAATAATAATCTACACCATGAAACATGCACTGGATTCTCAAATTTGTTTCCTAATTATTTGATCAGTATAACCTTAGAATACTAGTTAAAATGTATTGCTTGGTGGTAGTAGTATTGTAGGTAGTGTGTATTGTATTAGTGGTATAGTATATTATATTATTGGTATGTAAAATTTAATCACTTCAAAAGTTAATATAAATAGAAAGAGTTGTAAATTAGCCAATTAGTAATTATAATAACGCTGAATAACTTTATTAAAATACCGGAGAAGAACAAATTAATTATTGATGAATCTTTTAAAGTATACCTTTGGAACATTACCTAAAAACTTGCTGTCGGGGTCCTTTCTACATTGGGTATTCCTAATACAATAGTAGTGAGTAAACGTTACTCACATACCTCAATACATTGTTTCCTGAAATAAATCAATTACGATAAGAAAACTGAGAAATCGCGCACATTAACGTTCAAAGACTTAATATTATACTGTTAGCAGGGGATACCATGAGATACGAAGATATCACCTGTAAAAAGAAATGTCATTCAGTAAATTTTAGGTTTCACTAGGATATCATGGTTAATAGAGATGAATTTGTCTAATCTAAAACCAAGACGTAATGTAAACTTCAAAACATATTGAAAGCAGGCTTACGTTCATAAATTACACTGCTGAAGGTGATGTCAGGAACATGAGAAAGATACCATCTGCAAAAATAAATGTGCCTGAGTAAATTTTACTTTCTCTGGTATTCTAGAGTTACTGAAATAATTTGTCCAATCAAAAACCAAAAACTAATATAAACTCAAAACAAAAATTAAAGCAAGCTCATGTTAATAAATCTTTTTCGTCAACGCAGCCACGTAACAAAGAGAAAAAAAATACCAACAAACAAGCTGCGTACAGGAGGACGGGCATGTGCTAATGACATATAGGTAGAATTATTCGCCAGTCATTATTCGTATCTTGTCGTGTTTGAGGCTTCAACTCGGCAATTGCAAAGCAATACTGTCGCTCGTAGCATTATGTATTTTGCCATCTCTCAGCTTCAATGGCTTGTTCGCTGTGTTGCTTTGTGGTGCGTTGCGGGCGGGGGCGAACTCATCTCCTGATGCGGCGGACGCCCGTGATTGATGGATGAGACTCGTTGCATCGCGGCTCCACGCACCGCACGGTGTCCACGTCCCTCCGAGCCCCGGTCATTCGCTCCCGTGAGAGCCACGTTTCATTTCCTTTTTGCCAGAGGTGGAACGCAGCCCGAAGTCGCTCAATGCCATTTCCAAACTGCGCTAGTTTATCGTTCATTTAAGACGTATGGCGCGTTTTTATTAATTTCAGGTAATTACCATTTTAATCTGTAATAACTGAAGCTGCTACTTTTGTGTAATATATTACTAATTTTGAAGGCGCGACCCGGGTAGGTGGCTCAGGGTATCAAGTGATGCCACTGCAGTGCCTCTGATCCGGAGATTCTAAGTTCGAGTCCTGTCGGTGGCAGGATTTTTGACACTAGCTTGTGAGGCAGGGAGAATTCAGTCGCTTCTGGAGGGAAATTCTAGCAGCTGCTCTGATTGGTAGTTTTCCGTGGTTTCCCTGATCGATACAAGGCGAAAGCTGGAGCAGCACCCTAATAAACGGGTCACGGACCGCGCGCGATGTTTCCTTCCTCGTCTTGTACTATCCTCATCTCTTAATTACATACACTTACACTAACAGGCATTATTACACTACCACATATGCCGAAAACCGGTCGGAAACTTAAATTTTATTCTTGCTGGGGCGGTGCCCGCTGGTGGGAGATACTTGGCTGCGGAAAACCTCATTAGCCGACAGTAGGTCGGCACCGGATCTCGTCATGGAGCGGGATAAGACCACCGCCACGTCTCGAGACATAACATACACCACGCTTACGGGACTAATGACCTTAGCAGCTCACGCGCTTGAAATCACTAATAATCAATCAATCGAATGCGCGCAGAAATAGGCTCTTCAGACTCCGGCCAAGTGAAAGGTGTTTACGATTTTGTTAATATCTAAGAAGTCGGTATAAATACAAAAACAATGAAATAGTTTCGATTTTGTCTGGAGAATGGAAATTGATGATGTTGCCCCACCTATTCTCATAATGCGCGTATTTACAAAATTATCATACTGAGAGCTTTACTGCTTAGTGCAAATAACGTCATCCAATCTCAAAGCTGCAAGAAAGAAGGCGTCTGCCATAAAAAATTGCTATTCGTGTGTTTGATATGAAATAAAAATTATTTGATATTTTTAGCATATAAATAACTATCGTAAAGTGTACTGCAGTTCTCAAGAAGGATGTTTTTGTTAAAATATTAATAATTTATTTCAGTGTTATACGAGAGTTTTTTCTGATCTTGATCAATTAAACTGACATTTTGCAAAGAGTTTGGAATGGTTTCGTTCAGCAGTAATTTTGCTTCAGTAAGCTACTGGTATTCTTCTACATTTACATACACTTCTAGAATATAAAATTTCAAAAAGACAAAATCTTTTATATTTCCTGAGCGTAATGATAGATTTTTACATGATACCCATCTATTCCTGCCGTTTGGATGTTGTCACACGACCTCAATTTTAATCAAGAAAATACTGATTTCGCTCACTTATATTTTTATAATTAACAGATTATAACTTCATTTCCAGCTTATCATTAACAAAAATGGTATTATTTATTCTATATTATAGAAAAGATCACAATGATCATAGTTGTTGAAAAATTTAAATTTTCCCATCTTTCAGCATTGTTTTCGACACTATATTAAAAGGGTTTTACTTTTGCAACCTATAAGGGGCGATAATATACAATTAACAGACAAGCATTTCAATGTTTTCGTGGCCCAAGAAGTATTTTTTTTTTGGAAAGTTTGAATAAGTTTGATGTTAAGTTTCTGGTCACAACTCCATAGTTGCAAATCTTTCACGCTCAATATATAAATATCACTATATTGCTTTCTCGCTGCCACGTACGCAGTAGAGACAAGGTTACGTGATGCTGCGCAAAAAAAATAAGAATTTTCTTTAGAATAACTCTTATTACAGGGCCCTGTAACAAAAAAGTGGATAAATCTAGTTGTTAAATTTAGAAGAAAATCCTCTAACTGTGGTGCAGTCATAATCCGTGTTTTGTGGATCCTTGATACCGAAAAATCGAATGACGGCAAGACCGTCCGTCCGTCGGATGTCTGTCCTCCGTCTGTTTGTCTGCCCGACCGTCTGCCCCTCTAGAAAAACTGCTAGCAGCTAAACCTTTCAGCCGATTTTTTCCAAAATTGATTTTCTTTATTCCATCTGACTACGCCGCGGCCCCTTGAATTTGAAACAGATATTTTTATTTAGGGTACTTTACTGAAGCCTCTGGAAAATTAAAAACTCTTATTTGTTGAAAATTGCAAAAATTCAAATTTTTTCGGCTCTTCGTACTATAGTTATGAAGATAGAGATTTTTCCCTTCATGAAAACTGTTCCTTGAAGATAGATTTTGTAATTAGGGCATGTGCAGTTTTTTGACAACTGGAGTACTTTTTGCGTAATTTTACGTGTAATTACGGGCGAGAAAATTCGCGCTGTCTATCAGTCCTAGTTATCTTCAACAACGAGAATAACTCTTCTGATGACTAATGAGGAATTCTGACGTAGGAAAGAACGTACTTTCCGTTTGGCCTCTTGCGCAAGGCCGACCAGCTTCTTATTGCCTATTACATCGATTCCCTGCTCATTCGGAGCTTCCAATGAAATTTTCTTGCGGCGCCAGTCGCAATGGCTGTTCTGTCGACTCGACTTGGTGGAGTAAAAATCGCTGTCATTACGAGGGCAGCGGAAGGCGCCGGGAACGGAACAAGGCTAAACAAGAAACATTCCATTAAGTTTTTTATGCCCTCGCGAATCGCTGCAATGTGATGGTGACGTCCGAGAATTAGTCTTCATTGCGTTGATGCCGAAAGAAGTGGTCACTAGGGTATTGTTAATTAAATAAATGATTGTGACTTTTACAATGAGATAAAGAAAACTGTGGACGTAATGAGTTTTATTCTCAAAGTGACATAGTGTAACTGTATCTTAACTCTTCTGTTTTAGTTGTGTAGTGTTAGTTGTAATTCGGTCATTGTTTTCTCTGTCTCTCTTATTGAATGTGTGTATAAATCTCAGTGATACTTATATCACTTTTTAAATAAGTACCGAATTTGATTCGGAGTGTTCATGACTAGTCAATCTTTGAGGTGTAAAATTCGGTTAAAACATGTTTACCACACGTGCAGTAGAAACAAAGAGACGAGACCGTAAATTGTATCTCTCTAAAGGTCATTTTAGATCTGAGATCATTTAACATCTGAAATAGCTGGGAATTACTTAAACTCTAGCAATGAGGATTTTCAACGCATTGAAACAACCGTCAAACTTTTAAAAATGTATTTCATGTGATTTATTCGAAATTTTGAATTTCATTTTTTATATGATTTTAAATTAAATTGATGTAATTAATATATCACCCGAAAAGTATAAATGTTTCGTAACGGCTGACATTTCATTCTTGACAGCTTGTCAGTTGATTTGTCATAAGGTTTCAAAATAATAAAGCACTTTTAGTAACAAAACCCTAAATAATATAAATATTAAGTGGGTAAAGAAGTTTTGTTACATTTAGGCATTTATCTTACAGCAAATTTTATCATTCTTCACACTGATGATCTCGTTCTAATAACTCGGATAAAATAGAATCAAGCAATGGGAAACTGATGTGTTCTATTCCGTAATAAATACTATCGATACGAGTTCGTAATACGTCTGACAAAAATGAATATCATATTAAAATGCCCCATCGTTAATTTCGGAATAACGTCACGTGGCTGGAACTAATAGTGAATATTCATCATTTCCTAAAAGATAATTCACACGGAATCGATGTAGAGAACCCACTTTTTACAACCTCGTCTTTCTATAATTTTCTATTTCTTCCATCTATGTAATGTTGACCTCATTCGGCGCTTAATTAGTAGTCCGCATGTGCTGGTGACTTTGACCCATTCAATTGTGCCCTCGTTACTCACTCGACTGCACTCGTATTTATTTCCAGCGGCCCCAAACACCCCCGCGAAAGTCCACGTCGGAGCAGAGGGCAACGTGGAGCAGCGGAGAACGGGGGGGTGAGTCCCAAGAGTGACGAGGGAAGCTATTTCACCTCGAGGCCACTCGTCTCTCGCAAGAAATTGTGGTTTCCCAACGCAGTGCTCAGGGTGACAACCGTCGAGTCACGAGTCCACCTCACAGCAGGACTTTTTCTAGGCGTTGCGTGTAGAGCGAACGTTGCCGGCATTCTAAATTTAATTGTGTGCTCTACGTTATTACGTTTGCTTGTTGTGTAGGCAAAATACGTATGAACCACTTTACAATCTCTCTCAGCTTTACAATCTGACACTATTCTTTGTACATTATAGCTGGTGTGAAATAACTCATGAGACGATAATAAATATATTTAATAATAGAGAGAATTCCCAAAAAAGCTTGGAAAAATTCATCGTTTCATTTTACCTCGTTTGTCACGTTTATCTGCCACATTATGCGTTTTTTCTTGAATTTCTCTTGTTACCGTCATTATCTGAGAAAATCTCGAATGAACATATTTCATCATGAAATAGTTTCGCTAAATATAGCTAGTTATTCGTTACATGACCTTTCCAGCAAACTATAATGCTTTTGTTTCTTTATTAAACGCATCCAAATAAATCAAAGATATAATGTAAAGCCGAGTAGAACAATATTGTAACTTTAAAACCAGTTATTGATGTCATAATAAGAAATATGTTCTACTTTTGAGTTCTTATCGGAAACATATGATGTTTTCCAATTTGCATTTAGAAAACAGCTGAACAATAAACACAAATACGCAATTGAATATTCTCAATCGTACATACATATTTTCTATTTCAGTGCCCTCAACTGAAGCATATTTTTGATATTTTTGTCGTGAATGCTTTTTTTACAGACGCTTTTATCAGTTCGTGTGTAGAGTAACCTTTCTCTCCAGCCACGCCAAAGCGTAGCGCACAGTGCGGTGGCAGATAAGGTCAGTCCTTCCAATGCGTCTTGTGCCTTTTCCTCCCCGCAGCAAACAAATGTCCGCGCGGGCACCATCGAACGCAGTGTGGCGCAGCAAACGGCTTCCTCCGAAAGAGGAGGAAGAGTTGGGAAAAGGCGGGGAGAGGACAGGGTGCGGACGGAATGGAGCTGACGGAGACAGGGATGGAACGGTGCAGGGACGACAGCGATGGAAATTATGGCGAAGACAGATGCGGAGGCTGATGTCGGAGGATGTTGTTAGAGGCCGATGTCGGAGGCCGATGTCGGAGGCTGATGTCGGAGGCTGATGTCGGAGGTCGATGTCGGAGGCCGATGGCGGAGGCCGGCGACGGAGGCGGGCGACGGAGGCGGGCGACGGAGGCGGGCGACGGAGGCGGGCGACGGAGGCCGGCGACGGAGGCGGGCGACGGAGGCGGGCGACGGAGGCGGGCGACGGAGAGGCGGGCGACGGAGGCGAGCGACGGAGGCGGGCGACGGAGGCGGGCGACGGAGGCGGGCGACGGAGGCGGGGCGACGGAGGCGGGCGACGGAGGCGGGCGACGGAGGCGGGCGACGGAGGCGGGCGACGGAGGCGGGCGACGGAGGCGGGCGACGGAGGCGGGCGACGGAGGCGGGCGACGGAGGCGGGCGACGGAGGCGGGCGACGGAGGCGGGCGACGGAGGCGGGCGACGGAGGCGGGCGACGGAGGCGGGCGACGGAGGCGGGCGACGGAGGCGGGCGACGGAGGCGGGCGACGGCAGGCGGGCGACGGAGGCGGGCGACGGAGGCGGGCGACGGAGGCGGGCGACGGAGGCGGGCGACGGAGGCGGGCGACGGAGGCGGGCGACGGAGGCGGGCGACGGAGGCGGGCGACGGAGGCGGCGACGGAGGCGGGCGACGGAGGCGGGCGACGGAGGCGGGCGACGGAGGCGGGCGACGGAGGCGGCGACGGAGGCGGGCGACGGAGGCGGGCGACGGAGGCGGGCGACGGAGGCGGGCGACGGAGGCGGGCGACGGAGGCGGGCGACGGAGGCGGCGACGGAGGCGGGCGACGGAGGCGGCGACGGAGGCGGGCGACGGAGGCGGGCGACGGAGGCGGGCGACGGAGGCGGGCGACGGAGGCGGGCGACGGAGGCGGGCGACGGAGGCGGGCGACGGAGGCGGGCGACGAGGCGGGCGACGGAGGCGGGCGACGGAGGCGGGCGACGGGAGGCGGGCGACGGAGGCGGGCGACGGAGGCGGGCGACGGAGGCGGGCGACGGAGGCGGGCGACGGAGGCGGGCGACGGAGGCGGGCGACGGAGGCGGCGACGGAGGCGGGCGACGGAGGCGGGCGACGGAGGCGGCGACGAGGCGGCAGAGGCGGCGACGAGCGGAGGCGGGCGACGGAGGCGGCGACGGAGGCCGGCGACGGAGGCGGGCGACGGAGGCGGGCGACGGAGGCGGGCGACGGAGGCGGGCGACGGAGGCCGGCGACGGAGGCGGGCGACGGAGGCGGGCGACGGAGGCGGGCGACGGAGGCGGGCGACGGAGGCGGGCGACGGAGGCGGGCGACGGAGGCGGGCGACGGAGGCGGGCGACGGAGGCGGGCGACGGAGGCGGGCGACGGAGGCGGGCGACGGAGGCGGGCGACGGAGGCGGGCGACGGAGGCGGGCGACGGAGGCGGGCGACGGAGGCGGGCGACGGAGGCGGGCGACGGAGGCGGGCGACGGAGGCGGGCGACGGAGGCGGGCGACGGAGGCGGGCGACAGGCGGCGAGGCGGGCGACGGAGGCGGGCGACGGAGGCGGGCGACGGAGGCGGGCGACGGAGGCGGCGAGGAGGCGGGCGACGGAGGCGGGCGACGGAGGCGGGCGACGGAGGCGGGCGACGGAGGCGGGCGACGGAGGCGGGCGACGGAGGCGGGCGACGGAGGCGGGCGACGGAGGCGGGCGACGGAGGCGGGCGACGGAGGCGGGCGACGGAGGCGCGGAGGCGGGCGACGGAGGCGGGCGACGGAGGCGGGCGACGGAGGCGGGCGACGGAGGCGGCGACGGAGGCGGGCGACGGAGCGCGACGGAGCGGCGACGGAGGCGGGCGACGGAGGCGGCGCGAGGGCGAGAGAGGCGGGCGACGGAGGCGGGCGACGGAGGCGGGCGACGGAGGCGGGCGACGGAGGCGGGCGACGGAGGCGGGCGACGGAGGCGGGCGACGGAGGCGGGCGACGGAGGCGGGCGGACGGAGGCGGGCGACGCAGCATCGGCAAAAGATGCAGAACAATGAAACAATGAACATTTCTACAACAGACGTACGTTTTTAAAATACGTGATAATCATGATAATGGAAGCAATGGCGAAAAATTGATGAAAATGGAGACGTTGGACGGAAGTACAGACATGCAACATATTCATACAAAATTGGGCACGTTCATTTTGTTCAAAAGACTTTAAGGGTATGAGCTGCCTTTGTCTATAGATCTCGGTACCATGTTCCGAAATATTTTTTTATAATACTGCAAGAGAATTTAGAGGTTACTCAGGTTTAAAACATTTAATTTATATTTGGAAATACTTCTTAACAGTATTTAAATCCTCAAAAAATAGTCGTGGATGCTTCATGGAAGATTGGAAAACAATGATCCACATAAAAGGGAAAGAGTTTATCCGGGAATCTCGGCACTTTCCATTGTATCTGCACTACAATCTCACCAGTAAACCCTTTTTTAAATTTCAGTGGCATCAGAAGAACACTAAAATGCTTCTTTTTGCAGCTAGCGTATTCCTGAAATCTTTCATGAAGAACGATTACTCGATTATAATCAATATAAATAATAATAATTAACATGTAATAGTAAATATTAAATAATTATTGAATAAAAATTATACAGTTCCTAGAATTTGCATCATACGAAAATCTTTAAAAAGTTTACCAAGAAACAACTGTCAATTATTGACAAAGGTAATAAAATGAATCAACACTGGTCAACTAACTCACTGACATTTTCAAATTTATTACTTTTTTAGAGTCAGTGACGTTTTCAATTTTATACAATATTTCAATTTTACATTATAGAATTATTTACTGCGCAGGCGTAGGATCAACCTTATTTTTCTAAAAAGACCAGTGTTACTAAATTCTCAGATTTCAGATGGGTTTACAATGACTATCTTAAATTTGTGTATATCATGGTATTGAAGCAAATAGTTGTAGGTAAATATCTAAGGCATTCAAGTGTTTATAGTCCCTACGAATATTTGAAAATGTTTGGCCTTAGATATATGTATTGCGAAATGAAAATCGTTACATTTAATTTATATAAAAAATGTTTGAGAAAATTATTCTTTTTTAAACAGAAAGTACTGAAAAATATAATACTAAATTGAAACAAATTTCACTGTTAATTTACTGATTGATAAAAGAAAAATATCGGTATGAAGAAAAATGCAATGTATGGTTACCATCCAAAGCAATTAAAAAATACTGACATTTAGCTATACAAGTCATAGAGTCGCTGCTAAAGAAAAACGCGACACCTAAAAAGTCTTTATTTTGTAGGTGAGGGAAGAAATATGTTTAGAAAGTAGTCTATTCTAGAAATAAATTCAAGAGTAAAAGCATTTTATTTGGCCGTGAAATAAACGGTTTTACGACGATAAATCAGACCTCCCTCTCAAAAGCCAATAGTTGATATGTGTCATTTTTGTTGTGCCCCGTCGATGTGTGTTTGCTGTCTCTATCCATGAGATGTCACCGGGAGACTGTGGCGTCTGGCGTGACGTGTGGCGTCTGGCACGGGCGCTCGGCGCGCGCTCCTGCGGCAGCCCGCCTAATGAGCGAGCGGACGGGCGCTCGAGCCCGCATCACGCACTCCGCTTCTTTAAAATAATTCCGTCACAATGCCGCGTTTAAATGAAGTACACGTTAATGATAGGCGCCGCTCCGCGTAGAGGGAGGGAGGGGGCGGGGCGGGGCGGGTGGGGAATCGAGGGACCGGGGCGCGCGCGGGAAGGGCGCGTTGTAGCATTCAAGTGTTTACACTCGCGCTGCACGGCGCACGCGCGGTGGTGAAGGGTGGGGATGGGGCCGCGGGGGCGGGCGGCGGCGGTAGGGGCGGCGCGGGGCCGGCGCAGGCGCGAGTACTCGCCGCCGCCCCCGCGGCCGCCCCCGCCGCCTCCCGCCGCCGCCGCCGCCGGCCGCCGCTAGTCGCCGTGTATCATGCCACCAGCCCCTTCCTAGCCGAGTACACCACACCGTTCACGTAGTCGAGGCCGCTCCGCTAGACCGCCGTGCACACAATAACAACAGGCCGTCAGGGCGCAAACGGACGGGCGGGCTCCGCAGACACACATACAGAGACAGAGGGAGGATTTGACGTCGTTTGAGAACGCAGCGCGACTCGCTCACGCAAACCACCTCAAGAAACGCACGGCGCGCGGACCACCCGCCGCCCGACCACCCACCTGCCACCAGCCGAGGCGGACCACGAACCACCGAAGACACGCTCCGCTCCCAACGCTCGGTTTTTCTGGTGTTTGTGCTCCCGACTGGGAGAGATCGCTCCGGTCGCTGTGACTTCGTCCTAGTGAAATCTTTTTTCTTCTTCTTCTTCTGCTTTTCCGACGGTGGTTTTGAAAAGAGAGTCTCAAAGAAAAGAAAAGGACTTTTGAAATTGATGCTCAACAGTGATATCGACATTGTATTTTAGATATATTTTCGAAATACCCGCTATTTTTGCTAGGAAAGCCCTTTAGAGTCGAGTGTACTGCCGCGCAGGTCGCGACGCTGATATCTACTCGTCACCTGGGAAGTGTCGCCACCCGAGGACACCTCATAGCATGTAAATATGTCTTCTCTTCTTACGTAGTACAACTTAGTCACCTGTAGAACCTTTGGATTGCGGTAGTGTAGCGAGACACAGCTTGTGAACGTAGCTCTACATTTGCACGTGTTGAGGGCAATCCCTCTTCGAGCAACCGGTTCGGACTCGCGTGTTTCTGGCGACTGCGTCAAAAGCACGTCTGAAAATGATATATTTACCTACTTTTCAGCATTTTGCTTTTAAAAGTAAAATAGACTGTTACAATAGGGTTTCACTAGAACAATTTTATAATGCGGAAAATCCTTTTCTCATAGCAAGAAATGGAAGTTAACGCACACTTGTTTTGGGCAGAATTCTACACTGCACGATTATGCAAAGAAAGTTTGCCTTTCATTTTGTCTTTCAATGTATCTGAAACATCAAAATTCGCACAATCGCACTGCTCGTATTAAAACAAAGTATTACTTAATTATTTTCCGAGAATCGCACCAGTCTCAAAAAATTCAATTTCATTCAACCTAGATTTCCACGAGATTACTACAGATTCTGAGTGAAAGTTTTGAGTAAATACTAAAACGAAATATCAGAAATATCTTTTGCCATCTCACTTACTTTTTTCGAGGTACAATTCGTATTGTATATTTTTCTCGTGTTCGTATTTCATATGCCAAGAATTCGTCAATGAATTTATAATCTCTCGAGAATAATGAAGGAAATTACAACCTTGCCCCCCTTAACCTTGATATTTTTTATTGAAAGGAAGGAAACCTTCGCGAATTTTCAAATTATGTACCGCCATGAAGTGATTGAAGTATTAGCCTAATCACCAATGCAGCCATTGTAATAATATGAATATAATAACTACTTTAATATTTTTACAATTACAAATTGCAGTTGCCGTTGCCAATAGGTTTCATTCACATCACTCATCAAATCTCAAAAATGTTTAAACAAATGAGTCAATTGCGAATAAGAAAATCTCTACTGGAATGCAGCTAGAACGGCACTCGTTTCCACCGCCAGAAAAGGAAGCCTCTCCTCTCCGGGGTTTGAGCTCCTTGGCTGCCTCTCGGTGCGGGGGCACGGAAGCTTCTGGAGGGTGCGGCGCGGAGGGTCGGGACGGGCCTGCCTGCCCGGGCGACGCGCTAGCGTCGGCGGCGGCGTCGGGTGGGGCGGGGCGGGGCGGCGGCCGGCCGTGCGCCCGGCACGCGTGCCGCCGCGACTGCGCACGCCGGCTCGCGCCCGTTTGAAACGGCGGGCCGCTTGGACACGGCCGTGCTCAACACGCACGCTCCATCACTCGGGAATTGTCCGCTTGGGGAACGTTTCACTTCATACAACCGATTTCAAATTGGCAATGTCCCTTGTCATTACACATTCACGTAAATACAATAGATGTTATAAATCAATTATTAAATAATTCATTCTCTTTTTTTTTTGTTGTTTGACGTTTTGAGATTCTCGACTTATTTATCTCTTTGGATCATCTACACTCCTATATGATCAACATGTAATCATTAAAAGGCTGTCCGAGAAATACCGCGTCCTAGGCAGATGGAAATGTTTGAGCGGTCGAAACGCAACCTTCTTCAGGGCAAAATACATTTCGGTCCCATAAGGTGGGGCGGTCCTTACTGTTAAGTTCACTTCTGAAAAAGAAATTGGAAAATCACTGTCGGATTGAAATTATCAAGAAATTAGTAGTGCTTCGACGACATACTTTCTCATTTTATTTGTAAATTTTGCAATCTTCGAAAAATTAGAAAATTCTACAAAAATTGGACCTGCACCAATTTTTTAGCGTACTTCCCAATATTTGAGATAAAAAACCGGAAAAATTTGGGGCCGTTTTTGAGAATTATTTTTGTTGGTAAAATTGCTTTTCTTTTATGTAAAAAAAATTACAAGGTCATTATTCATATTTTGAAAACATTGTACATAACCTCATTTAAAGACCAAATTTTTAAGTAGAGATGTTTTAAAGAAAAATACTCTTAATTCAAGTTGCACTATAGGAAGCTCCAAAATGTAAACATTTGCAATTTCATAATTCAGATAATTCAACAAAAACCGCACTTATGCAATTTTTAAACGCAAAATTTGCCCCATCTGATGGGAACATTTGAAGAAAATGAAAGGAGAAAACCATTTTTGATAAAAATTAAAAAGTCGAATGAGTCTAAAATGAAAATACGAACTAAAAGAGGCAGCGACATGAGCCAGATATATCGGAAAACATCAATTTTGTTGAAAATTCTTCTAATGGATTAGTCCCTAGTTATGTTCACACACGGAAAGACAGGCTTTTTGCCGTCAACTAATTTTTCTCAATCAACAACCTACAAAAAAGGAGGATTCTAACAACACTGTGACACATGTCACTTTCAGAGGTTGGAAAGACATTTCAAATATTACTCTGCACAAAAAGTAAACGTACACGTTTCTATATGCGTTTAATATTTTGCTCTCTGGTAATACATGAAATACTGTATTAATAACGTAAATCTTCTTATCAAGAAGGAGTAAAGAGAAAAGTTTTTCACGTTTTCTCAAATTGAATTCTTATTTCTCAGTATTCAGAAAATAAATCAAGATTTTTCGCATATCTATTATGTAGCATAGAGAAATTGTTGTTATGCTGCTACAAAAGAAGGAGACTTTTCGATAGAAAAACTCGTTTGTATTTTCCTGACACCAGAGAGTGGATAATTTTTTTCTGTACGCAGTAAATAACTTCCTCCAACGCGGCGTTTCGTCTGAATCCACATTTTCTGAATCCTTAATATAAAAAAATCTGTCAATCTCTGTCCACCTGTGAACTCGCTAGTGGATAAACCGTAGATAGGAGTTAACAGAAATTAATATTCCTAGATTGATTTAACTCAGGTTTCTGCTCCTTGATTTTCAAACATATATTTTGATTTTTAGTGGTACTTTATATATAAAGAATATAAAAATTTATTAAATTTCAAAATTTAAAAAAAATCCTCCGGATTTTTTCATTAACTTTTTTTTCAAAAAGGGTAAAGTACGCTCATGAAAATTGCACAGGATTATGTTTTGTTGAATGTTCTGAATTTTGATAATAGCGAAATTTAAAATGTTTGTGGAGTCTTCCACTACTACAAAATTAAAAATAGAGCTTTTTTATTGAACTTGTTTTTATATTAGAACTTTGAAGTCATGTCCATTGTTTTTTTAAAATATAAGTATTTGAAAATAAATGAATTGAATTTAATGGAAGCAATTTTAAAAATCAAGAATTTCTAAAAAAATGGCCAAACAAATTGTTCTATATTTTTACTTCTGATAATACAACATAAGGAAATAAAAATGGCGTATGTTCTATTTTCCTTGCACTTTTTAAATTGTTGAAAATTGTAAAAGTTACAAATAATGTGAGAAAGTATCTACTGTATCCAGCAATTTCTAGAGACTACCCCGTTCACAATGCGTCCTTGTGAATTGGTTTATCAAGTTCGCATGTCATGACGATTGTGTAAGTTCTTATGTCAGTTATTTTTTGAAAAAAAGGGGCATGTCATTTATAAAACACTAATTCCAAAGTACTCCATCATTTCTTTGATAATGATAGAGTCAAAGCGTAGAAAGTGATATTTTCTTCTAGTAATGTTTGTTTGCGAAAAATATATAATGAATGGGGAAATTAACAATTATTATGATTTGAATATTATTAAAGCGTGACGTCAGTTTTTCTTTCTATGTAATCTTAGCTAACTTCAAATTTTCCTTAAATAATCGTTGGTAAAAACTTCAATTGTATGGAGCGTTGTTATAGCTTCATCAGTTTCTTGCATCCTGATCCTACTTTTTCTCCACACACTCACCGATCTGTTCTCACTTCTCCCTACCTGAAGTCTGTCTTCTTCAGCCTTAGTCTTCCTCCTTTTCTTCATTTTGTCCATCTTTTTTTCATTTGCGTACAGCAACATTTCGTGCAATATTGTGTAGTCAGGAAGAACATGGCTCACAATAATTGTTTTGCCACTATATGTTTGTCATAGATTTTTTCACTTCATTGTGTACCCTAATGACCTCATTTCTTACTCTGTCCATAATGGTAATTTGGAGACATTTCCTCCACAATTGCATTTGGGCAAATCAAAATATCGACCACCTTGAAGGAATATACAATAAAACTAAAAATTTTTTTCAGTAAATATATTAAAAATAAGAATTTTTTCTTTGAAATAATCGTTTATGTTGAATTGTGAATCCTCTTAATCTAAATCTCATCAATCTATTAGTCAAAGACAAATATTTCAAATTCAGTAAAGATTTGAATATGGATTAATATGAATTGTCAGTATCAGTTCCTAAATATTTGTTTATATCCTTTCAATTTTTATAAATTAATATAAATAAATACATTTTTTTTACTAATAAAAACTTCCCAATTCGAGTCATCAAATTAAAAAACTGAACTACTAACCTCCGGCTTTTATTTTTTGTTATATTATATCTCTTTGGATTAGAGCAATGCTTTTTCAGTAATTATTAAGCATCCTCTGATAATCATTATTTTTATTTTTACCAGTTTATGATATTTTTGGATTTAGGGTGGAGAGTTAATATAAACTTTTATGTAAAATTTCGAAGATAATTTCATTTCACTTTCAATAACTGACTGAGTTTTGGCAAAACCATTTCTGGGGATACACAATAAACAATGAGGATACGGTTTTATAATCACATTTCTACTTCTGTTTTTCCTGCCTCTTTCCTCTTCACGCGTGTCTGGTAGTCATAAAAACGTTTCGAATGCTGTCATCGGCTATATAAAGGGACTCAAATCTATATAAAATCGTGCTATGGTGCCGTAAATTCCGAAGTCAGGAACTCGAAACAGGTGTCTGCTTAAGGAGCGAAACTTGAAGGGGTGCGACAGTTGGCACGTTCAAAAATGAAATATCAACAATAATTCTGTATAGTGACTATGATCGTGCTAATATTTCGATAATAACTTAATATTACCAGTATTTAGTTTTGAGAAACTGCGATTTAACGAAATACTATATTCCTAATATTTGTAAACTTTTCTAAGGAAGAAAGAAAGAAAGAAAGGGAGAAAGAAAGAAAGAAGAAAAATTGAGAGATACGATACTGAATTCCTTTGGATGATATTGTTTCACTATATTTTCGTTTCTACTTTTTTGTAATTGCCAAAAAAAGTGCTACGAATTGCACGAATTGAAAATTACCTAGAACGGTGCACTAACGTTTGATTCGAACAATCTTACAAATATTATTGTTACAGAGCAAATATTTAGTAGATTTCAAAAAAGAACGTCTTTACATGGTGATAAAAAAATAATGCATAGTTTAATGATACTAGCGATACTAATAAAATCAGTATCCAACACTTTTAAATAATAAATCAGTGAAACCTACGAATATTTTACTTTGTTTTATAACACCGTATTTATTTTTAACAAGGAGGAATTATACAGCATATATCACTATCACTCTGAAAGAAGTTCATTCGGAAAACGGCCAGAAATGTCTTTTAGTGAGGAAAGGCAGGACTCTACTGCGAGCTTATATAAAGCTAGACGCCTACTCGTATCTTGTTGAGCCTACCTTGCGGATTAGTATTAAGAAGTAGTAGCAACGCTTTTCGCCCAAAGGCACGGTCTTCTAGAGGGCTTTGACTGACGGTTAAGCAGGTGCGTTGGAGAGGTGGACGGTTGGCGGTGCGTCGAGTAGACGAAAGAGACGAGAATTCGCTTTGCCTACGCCGCCATCTTCTCATCCACGTGGGCGGGCAACACTCGACCCTTCGCTGCCCCGCCCACGCCCATGTAGAGGGCCCTCAGCCCCGCCTCTGTGCCACTGTCGCCCTACACCCTTATACATCGGTTCTTCTACCTTTCCGATTTCGCCACCTCTTCCGCCTCGACCTTCATTCATCACCTTCAATTCCATCTTAAAATCCGCCTTGTCCGCCACATTTTACCTTCACCTTCAATTCTTTCAAATCCGCCTTCATCTCTAATATCTCTACCTTCACACTCTGAGGCAATTACAAACATGATGTTTTGCCGTGACTTCACTGCCTTTTCCTCATCACTAACTCTTGTCCGTTGCATCGCGTGGCGATAACAATCTTAGTAGCTGCAGACAAACATTTAATTTACATCACTATAGCAAGTCGTTGGCCCAAATTCTTCCCTCCGGTCATTCATTTAACACATTCATTCTTACTCGCTCCGACAATCACCTCGACCCCAAATTTGCTTTCAGTCGCTAGCGTCCGAGTGACGGAACTAGATCGCCGTTCGCGATCGCCGTTCCGAGCGCCGTTCACCAGCGCCGTTCGCGATCGTCGTTCGCGATCGCCGTTCACGAGCACCGTTCACGAGCGCCGTACGCGATCGCCGTTCGCGACGTCGTTCGCGATCACCGTTCCGAGCGCCGTTCGCGAGAGCCGTTCACGAGCGCCGTTCGCGAGCGCCGTTCGCGATCGCCGTTCGCGAGCGCCGTTCACATGCGCCGTTCGCGATCGCCGTTCGCGAGCACCGCGCAGCGCCGTTCGCGAGCGCCGTTCGCGAGCGCCGTTCGCGAGCGCCGTTCGCGAGCGCCGTTCGCGAGCGCCGTTCGCGAGCGCCGTTCGCGCCGTTCGCGAGCGCCGTTCGCAGCGCCGTTCGCTTCGCGGCCCAGTCGCCAGAGCTATCGCGAGTCCGTTCCCGTCCTCCCCTCCGCAGTCGTTGCCCGCTCCTTCCCGTCCGCTGCCTCTTGACGGCGGCGTCGCGTGGCGGCGACCACCTTCTCGAGAGCCTCTACAGAGCGGCCGGTGGCGGAAACGCTCGTAAAGGCGCAAGGCACGCGAATGCCCGGGCTGCTGCTTTCTTCTCCCTCACCCCCGCCCCGCCCCCAACATCCACCTTCCACCACCCGCCTGCCTTTGAGCGGAAAGCGGCGGAAACCCATGCCAGGCGCGGTTAGCTCAGCGGAGGGAAACATTTTTCATAGGGAAAAATTGAGCAAATTTTAGTGCATCGGTTAATTCAAGAAAAATGTTAATTTCTATACACATATACTTTACACATTATTGTAGAACATGACAATTTTTTATTGGAAATAACTGAAATTTGAGTGGTTGCAACAATGTTCTAGTAATGTTCAGAAAGGTTTTGTCTAAACAACAGGAATTATTCCAATGATAATGTACTTCATTCGTAATTTATACCGCACTTCAACTACATTACAGATAATAGCTGCAGCACGACGCGGTTCGACGTGATTATGCCAAATGTATTTGGGAAAATCCTAGTGAGACTCAGTATACACAAGCAATGATTAGATTTGCACTGGTATCCCCCAATAAATCCCGACATCTACCATTAAATCTGGATAAGCACTAGTATTATTAATGGAAATTCACTTGGCAGACATCTCCTGAGACAGTTTCCTCTCGCCGTTATGCAGCCGAGAGAAGCTCCCCAGGACGGTAGCCTAGTCCCTCTCAATAATTCAGAGGACAGAACTCCAAAATTGACAGCTGAAATCGCCGTAAAATCTCCCGTCGAGATAATGGAAGGCACTCAGCACAATGACACACAGCTCTCTAAACATCGATAGAAAGATATCGATTGTTTCCATTACAATTATCAATTATTCTTCATAGTACTATAATGATGTAAACAAATGTAGCTACTTCAAAATTTTGCGTACAATGTGCGGGCGTACATTATCTTCTGACATATAGAGAGGAAGAATAGACAGGTAGCATACAATATTCTCAACTTATCAGAAAATTCGGTGTATATCACAATGAACTCTTATTTTGAATTCTTAGTTTACTAATATATAATTGTACAATAGTTGCAAGACCTATGTATTTTATTCATTAAAAAAACTGTTATGCACATTATCCTACATTCAAATAAACAATTACATTCATTTTATTTTTAAAAGTATTAGATATTAGTTATTTAAGTTTTTATAAAACGCGTTTGTTATTATAGAAAAGACTGTGTCAAATAATACATAACATTAATATTTATTAACAAAATTTATCGATAGACTCGTTTGTTAGTATTACAGAAAACCGTTGATAGCACTAGCAAGTTTGATGAGCAAAATATAACCCTTACATTCTCTTCTCGGTACCACATTTTCTATATCCATCCGTCATCATTTATGATTGTGGTGGCCAATTATTACTTTCGGTATTCTATAATGCATTGCAACAGTTCATTCAATAACTTGGCCTTGATTTGACTGCTACTTCTACAGTCACTATTTCCCTTTCTTCGCTCACGTATTAATTCTAAGTAAGTTAACTTGAATCATATTCCTTGCTTATAGAGATCCACTTGAATCCCAAGGCATCAATTACACGGTCTCTATACAACATTTCAAGAAAATCCCTTGGTTCAGGTTCTGCTACTACACCTATTTTCGATATCCGTCTTCCTTCTCTCATATCTTATTTGTTAATCATTAAACCATAATCATTTGACTACTGACACCGAACCATCTGATTCCTACGACAAGACTTTTACGTCCTTCTTTTCACACTCAGAACAGGATATTGTCCCGAAACCTCACCATTTTCATCATCGTTTCATAACGACATCTTCTGCTCGTTTCATTTTGGTTTCAGTTTTATTGATTTGAGAAAATTATCTCACCGCCGTAGTCTTCGTTGGAGGAATTTCAATTCACCTACAAGAATTTTCAAATTCAAAACCTTTTTAATTGTACTGGATACAAGTATTCACCTCAGCAATAATTATAGTAATGGTAATAATAATAATAATAATTATTATTATTATTATTATTATTATTATTATTTTTTATTATAATAATATTATTATTATATTGAGCGGTTTACGGTCGTTTATGGATTGGAAAATGTCCACCGCTTCGTTGAGAAGTTATACAGAAGGTGCGTTTCCGTTGCCTTTCAACAAGCCGTAGAAATTGTATTTGAGCTTCTCTAAAAATTCTTTTCATTGAATCCTTCAAAGACAGTGGTACAAGATGATTATCTACTTGCCATCTCTGCCATATATGCCTACTAGCCATTGTTTCTCGTCATCCGATCATCAGGTATAACACAATGAGTTGTAACATCTTATGCGTATCACGCCTAAACTACATTCACTCACATTATTTAATTGGATTTCATTGCACATCATCTGTATCCTACAAACGTCAGAGTGATGTGTGTGTGTGTGTGTGTGTGTGTGTGTGTGACTGGTTGCCACTTCAGTTATGAAAGGTACCCTTTCGGTTTCCATGAGATTTGGACATGCACCGTCGAAACCACTGCTCGGGCTGTCCTAGCGACGACGCTGCCCCGACCAACCGGGTCGGAGTCCAGGAGGGAGGTGCGATTATTGGCAAATGAGCTTTCGACGGCGCGATTCTCGAACAATCGGACGCGGTTTTCATTATGCGCGGGACGCGGCCGACAGCGGGATCTGATTTACATGCGATGCGCCGCCATCGATGGTCACGTCCCCGCTTCGGCCGCCACCACCACCACAACCACCACCACCACCACCACCACCACAGCAGTAGCCGCGGCTGCTGTCACTCTAGTGCTCCAGCCTGTTGTCTGTTCTTCCGTCACTATCTCCGCTCTACCCCTATCTTTCCTGTCATCGAGCCTTTCCACCGTTCCCAATACGGTGTCCCCGAGACGGTGTCCCCGAGACGGTGTCCCCGAGACGGTGTCCCCGAGACGGTGTCCCCGAACGGCGTCCCCGAGACGGCGTCCCCGAACGGCGTCCCCGACGTGCTGTCCCCGACGTGCTGTCCCCGACGTGCTGTCCATACCGCTGTCTCCGACTTTCCCGACACGGCGTCCCCGACACGGCGTCCCCGACGTGCTGTCCCCGACGTGCTGTCCCCGACGTGCTGTCCATTACACGCTGTCCTCGACTCGCTGTCTCCGCTTTCTGTCATGCGCTCTGTCCGTTTTTCGCACCCCAACCCCATCCCCGGCGCCTTCCCGACATTTTTCAACGCATATTCCCAAGAAAATTCTCCAATTCCGCCTTTTCGGCTGACACCACTACCACCATAGCAACCGGCCGCCGCCACCGCCTGTGAAATTTTGTGGACGTCGCTGCGATGACAAGCTGTGTCTCCTGCACTGCGCTTCTAAATGCACTAATCCGGATACTGGCTCGCCCATTTCCATAATCCCTCCTTTCGAGTATTGGGAGAGGATAATCTCTGCCTCTGAAAAAGCCTGTTTATCGTAATGCTGTATTGGCATCTGATTGAGAAATAAATAGGAAATGAAATTAAACGCCTCCTCGTTTTTGAAACCTTTTAAGAGCCAGTATTCGAATATCTTAGTTACAGTAATTTTCTAGATATAAGTAGTACGTAGTTTTGGAGATAATAAATGTAAATTGTCCGCACAGAACCAAGTTGTGTCGATTTGTGTCTGCGTATTATTGCCGTCTTGTATTTTTATTACAGATACATTTTATTTTACTGGTAGAAGTATGTAGTTAGCATTCGCCTGGTCATAAGGTGTCCCCGAATATGTCATGTAGAACTTCAATATGGGACTTACGTATTACGTACCGTACCCAAACTACATTCTCTCACATCAATTAATTGGATTTCATTGCACATCATCTGCATCCTGCAAACGTCAGGATGATGTGTGTACTGACAGGTTGTTACCACGAATACTAACGTGCATTGTGATCGAGCAAAATAATATGGATTCACAATATCATGGCAAAATAGTGATTATTCACCGAAAGTATGTCGAATCTCTTTTGCAGATGCGATATCAATGTTTCATCCAGTTGTAATTTAATGTGCATTATATTTATGGAGGTGTGTGAAAGGCGATTAACGTACTGAATGCGGAGCTGGTATAGAACTTCATTGGAAGCTCCAAGATCGATTTAGCATTACTTCCTCCCTTTTAACTTTATTTTCTCGAGCGTTGTGTGTGTGCGAGGGTGGGTGACAAACGCAATATACGTGTGCACGAAGAGTAGAACATTGGATCTAGAATGCGTGAACAAAACGATGTTTTTATCTCTTTTCCTTGTGTTATTTTACGTTACCGTTTTTATCGCTGTGTATAACAGCAATAACGATGTTGAATATGATATTGGTATTGTATATTGTTTGGGCAAGTTATGACTTGAATAAAGGCAGTAGTTTAATTCTTTAAGACTACAAGTTTTGTCGCGTTGATATTTTGTTGTTTTAGTTACCTCCGTTATACCTTATGACTCTGTTTAGCTCTATGAATTCAATCAGAAAGCAAATGATGAGAACATAGTTTAGTGGATAGCGCTAATATCTATACTTTTTATTGCAAAAATGTTAAGGGAAATGCAAAATCTCTATTTTTTGCGTAAAAACATACAATAAACAGTTTCAAATTATTTGACGTTGATGCATCCTATAAATAATTCTGGTGATAATATTTTCCAAAATTCAAAAACAATTCCATGTGAGATAATAACAAATGAATTTATAAATTTGAAAGAACGGTTGGGTATTTTGCAGACGTGAGCAATGCGCAATAATTAATATATTTTAGTTCATATCAAAAGAAGTTTTAATTATGTCTTGACCACGGAATGGTTACTTGTGCTGAAAAATGTTGTGTGATTGAGTTGTACCTACATTACGCCCGTACTAGAGGCTTGCCACTATCAGGCGAATACATTAAGTCCTCCATGGGCAGTAGATAAAAGAGGATAATAAATATACTATATTAATTTACTTAAACATTCAGGTTTTTTTCAGTGAAATTTTGACTATCCATGAAAATTCCAGGCCAAGATATGATTGATATATGGTAGTTAGTCACTAAACTAACATGGTTGCAAAGTAAGAAATGAAATTTTTGCAAACGTAGTTTACGCGAACATTTATACTGCGCTACTTTTTTACACCAAAATATGTGTGTGTGTGTTGTGTTTGTGTGTGTGTGTGTGTGTGAGAGAGAGAGAGAGAGAGAGAGAGAGAGAGATAACGTTACGGAAGACAAAATAAATGAAGCTTAGTATAAATGTCGTAAATATCATTTTTCGGGAATATTAATTATCATTTTCGGAAGATACAAATTAAAAACGAATGGTTCAAATGTTGTTTTGCATTGCCCCAGTACTTGTGGAAAATACGTCGTACACAAGCGAAATAAAATGTATCATCTTCATGAATAGCGTTTCGAATTCACTATGCACGTCCTTGAAGATAAAGTCACTTCCAGATATTGTCAAAATAGTTACAAATTATGTACTTCAGAAGTAATACTTATGGTTGATCACCCTGAATCAAAATGTTTGAAAATATAAATATGTAAACGTATTGCAGTTTGATTAAAAACAAGATTATTTTAATACTTTTTTCTAGAAACTTGTTAAATATTAATAATTAAGAGAGAAATAAAAACTGAAGTTTTCTTAGAAAATTTCCATTTGTTTCAGAATAATACTGTAGTAGCCAATAACATAATTTCTTATTTTAATTATTTCGGCTGATTATAAAAAAAGTTTTGATGGTCAACAAATGCGATTCTGTAAATGTTATATAGTGTTAAGAAATTTTTCCAACAAGTTATTGCTCCTATGAATCATGATCTATATGTTTTTATATTTTACTTATCATTCAATTTCTAAATGAAAGGTGCAATTTCGAAATTCGTCTTTCGCGAGTTTTCCCCGTCGCACAACTGACACTGACTGACGTGCAGGCAATCGCGTGCATCTGAGACTCATGCAGGGTTGGGGCCATACAGACTCACGACAGCGACTATCGGTTTCTTGTCTAACATTCGTGAAGGAAAGCAGCGGGGCACTTTTATGTTAATCCCTTTTTTAAAAATTTTTTTTTTTTAATTAATTTAATTGGGTTATTACTGTATACTAATCTTTTTGTAGTAATTTCACTGCACTGTCATTTCTTTAAGGTTTGAGTGATAGAGTTTGAATATCAGCAATTTTTCTTTTTGTGTAATTGTTTTGAAATAACTGTTAGAATGTCATGGTTCTTAAATGTATATTCAAGCATATATTAGCTAATTGAAGACTGCTTTGGTAAAAACCAGTGACAGTGCTATGGGGTTTGTATTGTATTACTCTCAGGACTAAATTTCGAAGTTCATATCAATGAAAACTTTTATATGTTTCGTTTTTAAGAATTCTTATTTAAATGAATAAAACCAAACTCCAGATTAAACTCATGCGATGAAATAGTAAGCTGTTTGTGTTTTAAACACTAAACATTTCCATTTAGTGCAAAGATAAACGTTTTAATTACATTTTGAAAAAAAAGAACCTAATCGTCTTGTTTTTCTCATAACTACAGTATTACAATTTACAATTAAGATTTTTATTCGAACTTGCATAGTTTATATATTCATTTTAAGAGAAGGATTAGATGAATTATGTATTAAAATAACGAATCTATTAAAACACACACAAAAAATTAATATTACTTAAGATCTAATTGTTGAAACAAATTTCAGACAGCTCTAAAAAATATTACCTATTTGATCAATCACAATGTACTTCGAAAATAAACAAAATATATTATTGGTACCTTTATTGGCTCAAGTAAATTGGAACCGTGAAGGTATGA
Organism: Teleogryllus oceanicus; assembly: GCA_964035755.1. Classification (NCBI taxonomy): domain Eukaryota; kingdom Metazoa; phylum Arthropoda; class Insecta; order Orthoptera; family Gryllidae; genus Teleogryllus; species Teleogryllus oceanicus. The sequence continues at coordinate 181,304,288 of CAXIVR010000003.1, forward strand.
ACTTCTCCAATAACTGCTTAATATATTACACTGGACGACAAGGTTTTATTCACAAGAAATCTGCTTAGTGAATCTAGTGCCCTTTTTCTTACAGAATTCAGATATGTATTCAGAATTTTTCCATCAGGCACAGTTTTTTGTGATACTCCTTTTAAAAATCTGATTTTACCATTCTTTTTGACCTATCATAAGAACCTTTACCTTATATGTAGCGATTTTATTCAAGATGTATTTAAGGAAATTATATGTAACATCATGCTGAAACATCAACAGACAATACTGAGCAGGTTTATTCATGTTTTGACATTCCGAGACTAGTTAATCTGTCACTGTGAGGTATCCATATTGTGGTGTCTATGAGCTTGTTAGCACGAATATCACTAGTAATATATATTTCATTCCTTTGGATTTAGAAGTGTTCTGTGTAAGCTGTATTTTTGTGCTTTGTATTTTCCTCATGCCAAGGAAGAGTGTAAATCATGCAAATAATTTTCGCTGTATTTTTGAAGGGCTGACTGGAAAGACGCAGTCAAGAAATTTAACGTCACTTGCAAAAACTTGTATTTATAAACTGAAAAGATAAACTTTCTGATAGATTCTTGTACTTACAATTGAAATTTAAAAAAAAAGAAGGCATTTTTAGGACCAAAAACGGTTATTAATGGCTGATGAACATTTTGATGAACTGTTAAATCCATCGTAAAAAGGAGCTTGGCAGTCTTTCAAAAATTTATATTGCATTTTCCTTGAAAACCATAGTGCTAGCTTGAAATCTTCGAGCTGTTGTAGATGAGCAAGGTGAGCGTTGCCATCAATTTATTTCTATAATGGAAATCATGCACGAAGGCAAGTGTAGTTCTAATACGTTGGCTGACTACTGTTGGGCCAAGAAGAGAGACGATTCAGATGTAGAATATGCTCTAAAACCATCATTACCACTTTCTAGATACAGAATGAGTCATCAGAAAGTAAGTTAGGATTAGTGGTATGCCATTTAAAGTTGTATAGCTAGTTACTGAATTTATTAAATACTAGCATATCCGTGCGAGAACTCTCGTATGTTAAACCCCGTCCTAATGTTTCTGAAAGGTGTCGTGAAACTGTAATATGTGGTCTGTTTCCATCGTGGTTTCCTCCACAATTCGGTACGCAACTTGTAGATCACGGCAAAATGTTAAATGAATGGTTGCACTACACGCAAAAGAAACAATCGTCATCGATATGAAGCAACTATTAGTAGTAATTTTAGTTGTTGCTGTGAGAGCGAATCTTAATTAATAATTATGCAAATAAACCTCGTCAGTCTGTGCAAAGCACACTGTACACAGAAAGCGTAAATAGTTTAAGATGGAGGAATTTAATCATTCTAAGCGTGACGTCACAAAGATGGCCACCTGCACTAAGGGCTGAAATATAAATCATGGAGGAATATATTATGTATTCCTCAATGAATTGGTGCAATTGGTAGTATCAATATTCACCGAACCGGCAAAAATTTCATAGAACGTCTAAGAATATCTCATCTTGTAGATTACGGTGTGTTCCTTTGAGGCCTTTGGCCTTTGGTCTTGACTTAGATGCGTGTTCCTCAAAATAATATAAGAGACGATTATAAAAAGTTCAAGTGAATATCACACAAACTCCTGCCTGATGGGGAAAAACTGAAATGATATTTGAATTCAGTATGAAAAATACTTCTAGAATCTGTTACATTCATTCTTGTGAAGGAAAAGAGTTTATTTTGTAGGCCAATGTTATTAGCTATTTAGTGCATCCACTGACGTGAAAAACAGAGCAATACTAATTTTATAGTTTATTATTTTACTACTGCGAGCCTAGGTCACAGTATTGGTATAAAACTGTGAGTAGTTTAGTTAGTATTTTGAAGATAAGAGCTTAGTGGTGCACTGTGTTGTAGTGTAAAATAGAATTGAAACAGATAAGTAGTGTAGAGGCAAACAAAAGTATCTAGCCTAGATTTTTTTGTGGTGTAAAGTAGCTCAAATTAAACAAGTAGATCTTCTCACTTATGTCGTATGCATTATTACTTACAGGGTATGTAAGGTATTTTGCTATGTGAAACTAAACGTAGTATGCTATATTACTATGAATGTTTTCTTCTTACCTACAATTTGTTTCATTGTAGTGGAGATATTTCAGATTCAACAGTTTACAAGTAAACGAATGCAATGTTTCAAAATAAATTATGTTTTGAATATAAACCACTATTTGTTCTCCTTAAGTGAAAAGAAACTCCTACTATTTCATCAGAAAATATGTTTCCTGTGTTTTCTACAACAGTAATGTGAGTTCTTTGAAATTACAATTTATATTATTTACAGCGAACATAAAGTTCCCTTTCATTATATTATGTATAAGAATATTCAAAATGTAGTTATTAGTTACAATATTAAGTATAAAGATAAAAGTGTGCACAAACTGTTAATCGAATAAGGCAAAACACATCTTAAAACCATTTAATTGTCCTGTATCAATAATATATCTCATTCCTATATTTATAATATTCTTCATTAATTACTATGCCTTTCATATCATTAATATACTCATATATATATATATATATATATATATATATATATATATATATATATATATATATATATATAATATGTCTTTCACATCAATAATATGCTTCATTTATGGCGACGTTATCTGCAGATAGCACTGGCAAATAATGTAAGAAAATTCGCAGAGAGATTGCGGAGCAGTTTTAAACTTCACATTCAGCTTCATTTTATAGAAGATTGTTGGCGGGCGTGAGTGATAAATCCCGCAACACCAGCAAATACCCCTTGTTTTCCTGTGTTAGAAGCCGCGTTCTTGCATCTTTGCTTTGGGCAATGCCATTAGAGCGGGGCCCGATGCCGAGACCCGTCGGGACCCGTGTTTGCGTTGGGCGGTCGCAGGCGGTTGCTGGCGGTCGCTGGCGGGTGGTTCCTTGTGGTAACCGTAGCCCGCGGCCTGAGGCGGCCGCCCTGCGGGCGCTTGTTGACGCTCGTTTGTTTGCGAGGCCGCGGCGCGTGGCTGATCGCCCGGGCGCACACGAGTGGGGGCGCCCTGTATGCGCTGGCGGCTCCAGACGCCCCCCCCCCCCCCCCCCCCCCCCCCCCCCTCCAAAAACCCCCCCCAACCCCCCGCCCAACCGCCCAACCGCCCAACCGCCCAACCGCCCAACCGCCCAACCGCCCAACCGCCCAACCGCCCAACCGCCCACCGCCCACCGCCCAACCGCCCGCCCGCCCAACCATTACTCCCTTACTCCCCTAGCCACTCGCCTAGCCACAGACTAACCGCTCGCTCAACAGCTCGCCTGCTGCTTGTCTAGCCCCTTGCCTAACGACTTGCCTGCCGCCCGCCTAGCCCCCCGTCTTCTACCCCTGAGCTGGTAGTCGCCTTTCTGCTCTTTCTTCCTACATTATTTTTGTGCTTCCTTTTGGTTACAAAGAACAAAGAAACACTTCATGAAGTTATTAGATTTAGAGATTTCGCCCCAAACTCCGCGTTTAACGTGGCGGTCGCGTGGTGGAGGGTTTTTTAGCGGTTGTTGTGTCGCGTGCGCCATGACACGTTCGATCGCGAGGGCGTCTGCAGCCGCACGCCAGCACTTTCCCAGCACGCGTGCTGTTTTCCACGGTTTCTTTTTTCCTTTCTAACTGTTAATTGTGCTAGACTACGGGTTTCGGTCAAACTTACTTTGCTTTTTTTCGCCCATTGTGACAAATGAATGTAAAATGCACGAGATACTTTTTGGATCTGTAACATCGAAGTGATGACACGTACAGTATTTACCTGAAATTTCAAATGTTCAAGAATTTTAATTATGGTCACCTAATACTCTATTACACAATGTAACCGCATGCTATTAATTTGTTCTGTATACTGGCTATACTATACTGTTACTATACATACTATACTGTTCTGTATCATAACACTGGTATACGAATACTTCTGTATACTGTATACTATAAAATGTAGATAATACTATGGTTAATATTTTTTCGATATCAGGAATATTATTAATATATAAGTGGTTGGCAATTTTGCGTAATATGCTATATGAATGAAGTGGGTTATAATTTCAACCATGAATTGAGTTGTAAGCTCAATGACTCACCGTAACTTCTTTCCTGTAGTAACTTGAATTCTCTCAAATATAAAAAAAAACTGCAAAGTATTTCAGTGAAAATAATGTTTTGTGAACAAGCAATAAAACTTCTTTTTTGCAAAAATTCAAAAATTCATGTGTGTCTACTTTGTTTATGGTGCAAAATACCAGTGTTATGTAACCCCGTCTAAGGCTGAAGGACTTTGTTCTCGTATGATGGTTTAAGAAGCTAATATAAAAATAAATATATTCATCAAATAGAGACAGCAAATTCTTCTAAGTGACAATAAAGTTAACTGTTTCTTAATGGTTTCCCAAAATGGCTTAATGTTTCCCGAATCACGGGAAAACGAGTCATCCGCCCATCAGAACACCAAACTATTGGAAGTAGTTCACCGATTTTTTCTGAACAAGAAAATAGAAATGGTGATTTTCGTGAAATGTACATCCCAAGTAGTGTGTACAACGAGATATAAGACGTCAACATTTAATACAATTTTTAAAATCTCCTTATAATTTTGAATACCGATTCATCATCCAGTCAACGAATCATCATATGATTAAATATCTTTTTTTGCAGAGTTCTCCCCGCAAGTCTGAAGAAACTTTTTTACCGAGAAACGTGCTTAAAAGGTCAGGATACGCGAGCACACGTCAGTAAGCTTCCGCGAATTCTGTAATCAAGCGCTCTCTACAACGTATTCCATACCCGAACCCGCAGTGGAGTCCATCGGTGCATGAAGTCCAGCAATATCGTTGCGAACGCAAAGCCTCGCTTCCAATCCCCTCCGTCAATCACTGCTCACTGCGCCCGCTTGCACGAATTCGCACGTTATTAGAGGAAACGTAAAATCTGCACGAGGATAAATCGGCCACTGCGATGGCGGTGGAGGCGGAGTCGGTTGTGTGGACGCGCCAACAAAGATTTTCGGTAAAAGAGAGAGATGATGATACGATGGAGACAAAGCTGATACTAGATATTGATATGAGTATTTGGATACGGCCTGGATGAAGTCTAGAGCACGGAGTCTAGAACGGTTTTATTACTTTCTATATGACTTGAATTGTCTATTTATGTAATATATCAATTTTTAGCCTAACAATTCACTGTTCTTTCGTTGTAATAATTTTAATAAAATTTTGTTGCTCTATAGTTTATACTTTATCGTTGTTATACATCTGCGCATAAGTACGTTCCATATAAGAAGTACTCTGTCGCTTTTGACAACAGACTCTTTAAGTTGTATTGTTGCCAGTTCTAGGAACCGTAATACTCGATCGCAGTCAACGCGTATTATTACAGTATTGTTTCCCCTACAAATGATCTTTTCTGCATTGAGCCCGCTGTATTTTACAGGCACAGCTTCAAGCTTGCTTCTGGTCTTCTTCTGTTCCTCAGTAATCATGTATGTGCACATAAAAAGTTGTGTATCATACTGTAAAATAAGAAATCCATGTTTGGTTTCTACCATACTTGAAAAGGGTGAAATGAAAATATTTTCCCGTAGCTGAATAGAAGTTTTTTAATAAACTGCTGTATATATGATAGAAATATAAAAATTCAGAAAAAACAGAGGCTCTCGAATTTTACATATAAACTGAATCCGCTTGAAATTAGTTGAGTTTAGGTCGCCCAAGCGTAACCGTCGGAATTCAAGTTTTTCCTTTTTGCTTCCAGTGGTTACCCCGCAATACACTTCGATATACACAGAGAGGACACATACCAGGACGACTGTGTGCAATTCCTGAACTGTGATAGAACTAATGTTAGAAAGTTATTTACTGTGTTCAACAATAATATTTATCCTGTTGAAAACATGACAAGTAAATTCAAATATAAATTAGCGTTTTCAAAAAATTTCCATCTCAAGGAAGATAAGTTAATGTTCTAAAGTAAGAAATGAGTAAACAGAGGGGAGAATCACAATGTGCTTCAACGAATGCCAGGTATGGCGACCAATTTAACAGCAGACTGAGATGTAGGATCTACATTTCTAACTCCTGATGGAAGATTTCGTGTATTCTAACCTTCTGAAAATCCCACTTCTTAATTAAGGTGAATTAGTTGTGAATTAAAAATATATTTGAGTCTTTAATGAAACAAACAAAGGGTTTAGGTGAATTTGAAAATCATTTGATCTAAAATTTATTCTTGTTTAATGTACCTAAAAAATAGTATAAATTTTTAAAAGAATTTGATAACAAAAACAGAAAAATTGCCGTATCGTAAAAAAAAAAGGTTTTAAACCAAATAGATATAAGATTAGAAATTAATTCCATTTCATGGAAGTCTTTAAAAATTTTCAACAAACATATTTTGAATAGTTTCCTTAAGATGCTTTGCGATCTGTACGAATGATTCACAGAACTAACTACATGTCTAAATGACTTTCGTAAACAATGTTAATGCCCTTTCAAATAGTTTAGTAGATAATTTCAGCAGTTATATTTCAGTAAATTTGGGTATTCACCTTCGAATCTTGGCGGATCCCTAATAATTCCGTTAGATTATTACCTATACGTATTTTTGTTCTGACTATTTATTTGTTAACAATTGAAATTTTGTGATTTTATTGTTCATGTACTTAATCATGTAATGAATCTATTGAGGATAACGAACCGTAAAGCAAAGTACGAATCTGATGCCACCCATTATTTTACAAGATTTTGATGGCAAACATTTATGGTGACCATGACTTTACTTGTAGGAAACTATTGAGATGCATGTTAAACACGGTCTACTGTTTATGCAATTAACGATTCATGTGCTGGGCGTGTTTTGGTTCCTAATGTTCGAAAATAATATGAAAAATAAAATGATTCATCATCTATAGAGAGCGAATATCCGTGGTATTCACGTACACCAGACTGTTTATCTAACCAAGGGTAAGCGTTTATTATGAGAATAAGAATTCTTAAACAGTAGCTCTGATGAACTGCATTTACCATTACCATTTACTATTTTCTGTTAGCAGGTCAGAATTGTTTTGTTGCCGTATATATCGTGTTTCCGATGTTTCCTGACCGCATAGAGGCCAGTTGCACGTTTTCGTAATCAATTCAAAGTAATTAATTTCCTGGAAATATCAAGCGCGGTGTCAATGGTGTATGACATACACCGCATAACATATTGCATGTAATATCTCCTTGCATAATTATTTGGATTTCGTATATTCATTGTATTGATATTTTTTTAAAAAGTGAGTACAATATCTCATTTCACTAAATAGCCTACACACCGATTAGTATCTGAAAACGGAAATACGAAAAAGACATCTTGTATTAAGCGCTTATAATAAAAAAAAGTAACAAAACGTATACAGAATCTTCCAGTTGATCAGATGTATCATTGTTTCCAGCAGTGAAAAATTCATATGAAGTGGAAGTATTTAGAGGGGATATATGTAACTATAATTTAAAAGCCAAAAAGTATGAAAATAAAGCTTTTACATAGCCATCATTTTTTCAATATTCACTCCTCGTATAAAAACTATATTTGTTGTTATACATGTGTCAAAGTTTCAAAATGATTTACGGCAAACGCACTCATTACAACACAGGGCGTGAACACTTCTGGGTTTACAAGTCAAATCATGAGAATGAGTACAAATCTAGCAGCTGGCCAACGCTGGACAGACTGAGGGGAGGGGATATCTAAATTCGTATACCTCCATCCTTTGAAGTAGCGTTCTTCATCATAAATATGCCATTTTGGGGAAGAGCCCGAAACTTGTAAATCACTGTCTTATAATTAGAGCTGTGATTTATATGCATTTGCATATTTTTTCTGTTAACTAAAACGTCCCGTTTCAACGAATTGTATACCTTTTGAGGCATTTAGAATCAATTTAAGCTATTTCTATTTCGCATATAGCACCATAATTGCATATTTTTGCGTATTTGGGCCATATCTGCATATTTGTATTGCATATTCACCCCTCATCCACGAAAAGAAGCCAAACAGTTACAGTTCCGTCAGCGTGTAAGCGGCTCTGACAGTTCTCTTGCCACGTCCTATAGTACAACATGTGACCTGCTCTGAAGGATGGACTTCCGAGGGTTTGTTTATGTTGCCATAGCCACGAATGAGCGTCGCCGTTTGCCTGACTCGTACGAAGTCGAAGTCGGGAAGCACGCGAAGATCTGTCATCGGCAGTATCAGTTGAAACGAAATGTGCATCCGCCGAGCGCCTATGCGTGCCCCCCCCACACACACACATACACATACACATACACATACACATACACATACACACATACACATACACACACGGCGCAAATGGTGTTAAAAGAGTCAGACCCGTGAATTTGAGACATAAACGATGTGGGAGTGCGTCTTATTTTGGCAGAGTAGTGAAGGAGGCGAGGCGGAACTGGCGAATAATGTTTTCAACGCCTGAGTTTTCCACAGTTTCCACATTTCACTTTTTATTTATTTTGACCTTTACACATTACATTACACTATATCACATCGTATATTTTCCTTTTCTATATATGCATATTTCGCTACTTTTATTGCATATAAATCACAGTCCTATTTATAATCGAATACACATGAGCACAATTGCCCACATGAACCGTCGTGAGCATTAGATACGTTTGAAGCTGTAACGCGTACGAAGGCAAAGTGCTCAGCTTTAGACGCCGAGAGCACGAAACAGCAGACAGAAATATTCTGAAACAACAGCGTTAGGCACGACACCTTGCCTGTTTCCTCAGTGCCGTCGCGTTGTTACGTGGAAAGCCTTCTCCTTCAGTCTGACAGTCTAGCTGCATATAGCACATGTAAGATCTCACCACGAGGTACGTCATTTCCCTTCTCTGTCGGGAATACCTGGCGCCTACGATTTCGCAAGTTGCGATTATCACACAAGGCCGAGTCGTAATATCGCAAAGCGCCAGGTCGCAACAGACAGACATGCTCTGTGTTACAGAGCATGGGGAAGACATTGTGACGTGACGTCTGGCCCAGCCGAAGGGTTAAGTCAAGTCAGTTCTCAAGAAAGTTGTGTAAGAAAGAGACGTTTTCTTGCTTGTAATGTCCGGTCAATCTAAGATTGATCCATTGACTCATTCCTGACAGGGGCTGAGTGTCCGAGTGATTTGGTTTCAATTTGCAGCCCATAGACTCCCAGCGTTGTCAGGAGATTTTTACGCCCATATTTGCCGCCATAAGTGCTGTGTATCCATTAGTTGAGGCGTTCCACGGCTGAGAGAATATAGAATCTGATGAGACCGGAAATTGTCGGTTGATTTAATTTGCCGGGCGTTTATCTCGACGCTTTTACATGCAAGCAGTACAACACGGCCAGTTCTGCACCTGAGATATACACACACCTCAGCCGGGATCGAACCCGTGCTCTGGTAGTTGACGGGCTGTAAGCAAACCACTCCTCTAACGAGGCGAGTGCATGACAAAGTAATAAGTGTAAAATCGGTGATTGATGCAGAAATATTGTGAAAACCCTTATGGACAGATAAAATAGAAGTTAACTTCTATAGCAAAAGAATTGAATTTCACATTACATTAATATGTTACAGCACAGCATACATCTTGTAACATCTTAACACACATACAGTAACATCTTAATGTAATGTGAAATATTGTTACGTTTTTAGGTGGTGAATTAAAAGTCTCGTATTATTTTCACTAAAAAACGTTTATTTTGTTTCTTAACACAATCACTGAAAACACTTGATTATTTATTTACACTACACTTCTCTTCAGTTATTTACACTACACTACTCTTGCTTTATTTACACTACACTTCTCTTGATTCATTTACACTACACTCCTCTTGCACACTCGCACAGTCCTAAGCACTGGCCACAGTTCACTGCACTGATCACAGTTCGATGCACTGGTCACAGTTCACGTCACCGACCACAGTACGATGCACTGACAACGGTTCACTTCACTGAGCACACTCACTGCACAGCTATCCACCGCGATGCACACACTTCACAGTTCAGCTTCCTGCGGACTCAAGACTGACTCGCGGTCGCCGGCCGTCGCGTATTTATACCTGTCAAGACAATCCAGAAACTTCCGGACACCGCGACTGTTCTGGAGTGATCCGCCGGCAGGTGATGCAACCGCGCTCGCGGGCAGCTCGTGGTCGCCGGCAGATGACGTAACTCGAGACAACAGGGACCTCGAAGTGGCGCCGGGGGATGACGCAATATTCGTTACACTACCCTCTTGAGTGCGATCCGTCTCGGAGCGCGTTTAGATGAAATCATGCCGATACTTGCAGCTGGAGCCTCTAGTGCAGTTGGAGGTTAAGAAGAAGTGGCAGTCAATTGTCTTCTTTGGATATGACAACATTCCATGGTGGTAGCTGCAGACTAAGATGCTAACCCCAGTGTACCGGAACAGTACTTCCAACATGCTTCTCACTATTCTCCAGTTCAGTCCATCAAAACCACATCCCAGTTTTGACATGCAATCTTCTGGACGTTGTCTTGCAGTACTTGTTGGCGTAATTCAATCAGAGTTTCCCAAAGATTTTCATAGGATGCCTTGTGATATGATTTACTTTTTGTGACAAGGTAATAAACATAGTGACTGACGTCGTGCAGATGCAGTACCTTTCAATATCTGGTTGTTGGTTCTTTAATTCTTCTATCCTTCCGTATTTTCTCTTGAATACAGTAGCAACACCTCTGGTCATATCTAAATCCTGGGCGACACAATGCGCCAATGCATATTCCTGGGGTAGCGCAAACAGATCCCGTTGCACCTCCATTGTTACCCCATAACGCGCTTGATGCTTTTCATTATACTGAGACATAAACTCGTGAAATGTGCACTCTTGCATGTCAGTTCACAAACTCATGCAGTCTTTTCTTCATCATTTTCATTACTTCCTGCGTCAGGGCCAGCCGATTCGAATGAACGACTCGTGGTTTTCCATTCGGCAATTTTTAATTCGGTAGACAACATCATTTATCCTCTTCATGACCTCGTACGGTCCTTCCCACTGTCGTTTTATTTTGGACACAAACCGCGGCGACGTTGGGGGTTAAACAGCCAGACATGATCTCTAGGTTGATAACCTCCTCCTTCAGCTTTGATGTCATACCGGTCTTTCATCCTGTCACTTGCGATTTGGATTCTTTCACGCACCTGGTTATGAATTACGTCCATTTTCCGTCTTAGGTCATTTACAAAGTCTTCACCGGCTATTTCTTCATTAGTTTTACAACCAAACTGTAGATCACATGGTAGACGTAGTTCCCGGCCGAAGAGGATATTAGCAGGCGTTTGCCCAGTTGTCTCATGAACACATGAGCGGTAGGCTAGAAGAAAAGATGTATGTATTGGTCCCAGTCGCGTTGGTGATCTGACACGACCTTCGCTAAATATTTTTCCCATTGTTCTGTTCATGCGTTCCACCATTCCGTCTGACTGCGGATGTAGGGCATCGTTCTTGTTTTCTTATTCCAAGAAGTTCACACACCTTGAAACACTGCGGATTCGAAGTTCCGTCCTTGATCTGAATGTAATTCCAGTGGCACACAAATCAGCTCACCCATTCCTTAACCAGTACTTCGGAATGGCAGTGGCCTCTTGGCTAGGTAGGGATATGCTTCAACCCACTTGCTGAAATAATCCATAGCCACGAGTATGTATTTATTTCCATCATTTGACATTGGAAATGGCCAGCCAAGTCAATGGCAATTCGTTCGAAAGGACTCCCAACGTTGTATTGCCTCATCTTCGCTCTTCTCTTTTTATGTGGCCCATTGCTGGTAGCACAAACTTGACACTTTGTGCACCACATCTTTACATCTTGCTTGCAATTAACCCAGTAAAATCGTTCGCGCACTTTCTCTAAGGTTTTCGTTATACCGAGGTGTCCTCCCGAAGTTCCATCATGCAATTCTCTCAATATTTCAGGGACCCTTACTCTCGGTAACAATATCTGCGTCCTCTTCTGCGAGCCGTCTTCACTTTCCAGAACTCGTTTCAGAACACCTTCCTCTTCAGTAATCGAATCCCCTGCGCCCAATATGATTTCTGCTGAAGAACTGGGAGCTATTTCTTGCCAACGGTCTCCGTCCTGCTATTTTCCATTTCCAAACATGTTTCAATTCCGTGTCCTCTTTCTGATCTTTCTGAAGTTCTCTGGGTTGCCATTGGTTCATTACTGACAGTGACCCTTAAGGTAGGACACATCTTCTCTTCCGCATGACAACAATGCTTGCAGTTTTCAGGGCACGGTCTTCTGGAGAGAGCATCGGCATTCCGGTGACTACTTCCGCTTCGATGTTCTATTCTAAATGTGAATTCTTGCAATCTTTCAATCCATCTGGCGACTTGACCTTCCGGATTCTTGAAGTTCAGCAGCCATTTCAAAGCAGCATGATCCGTTCTCAAAAGAAATTCTTTACCGTAGAGATATTTGTAAAAGTGTTCAGGATTTCACCACAGCAAGTAATTCTCTTCCGGGTTACACAATAGTTGCGTTCTGGCTTTGATAGCACTTTACTATAGTAACCGATTACTCTCTCGTCCGTCTTGTATCTGCGATAATACCCCTCCAATACCAACGTTACTTGCGTCAGTATCAAGTATATAATTCCCTTGAGGTAGTGGATAGCTCAATATAGGGGCACTCAGCATGGCGGTTTTAAGCTTTTCGAAAGCGCGTTGGCAGTCTTGATCCCATTGAAACAAACGCTTTTCTTCTGTCAGCTGAGTCAGCGGTTTCGCGATGTTGGCAAATCCCAAAACATAGCGGCGATAATAGCTACATAGACCAGGAAACTTCTCAGTTCATGTTTATCCTTTGGGACCGGCCATTCCTTTACGGCTTTAACCTTCTCCGGATCAGGTTCTACTCCGTGCCAGATACTACATGTCAAGGTAATTCACCTGCTTCCGAAATAAATGGCATTTCTTAGGGCTGAGTTTCAAGTTCGCTCCTTCCAACCTCTTGAACACCTGTTCTAGGTTATTGATGTAGTCTTCGAAAGATTTTCCAACAACAATTATATCGTCGAGGTAGACAAGACATGTCTCCACGACAGACCTCTAGCACGGTTTCCATCAATCTTTCGAATGTAGCTGGAGCATTACACAGTCCGAAGGCATTACTGTAAACTGCCACAAACCTGATCCGATGGTAAATGCAGTCTTCTCTCGATCTCTGGGATCTAATTCTCTTGCCAGTATCCGCTTTTCCAGGTCAAGTGTCGAGAAGATCTTGGCCCCAGAGAGCGTGTCCAACATGTCGTCAATACGGGGCAATGGATAGCTATCCTTCTTCGTTACATTGTTGAGCTGTCGGAAATCGACACAGAACCGAGTCGACCCGTCTTTCTTCTTTACCAATACGACGGGAGAAGCCCACGGACTGCTTGATGGTTCGATTACGCCATCCTTCTTCATCTCTTTAATAATCTCATCTGCTTCTTCTCTTCTTGAGAGAGGTAATCTTCTAGCAGCTTGGCGAATCGGTGTGGCGTTTCCGGTGTCTAGACGGTGACGAACAATATCAGTCTTTCCTTTTACACCGTCACTGCATTCAAAGACATGCTGGTAGCGCCGTATTAGGTCTTCAGCCTTATGACACTCTTCCCGAGATAAGCCTTTACATGCCTCTGTAACCAGATTCTGCAGTCGTTCAGGAATTCCTTTAGGTGGTGGTTCGGTACGGTTCCATTCTGCAAAACCGAGGATACCGTAGAACAATTACCAATCACTGTTCCTTTCTCAACTTAACAGGATAGTGATTAATGTTCAGTATTCTTACAGGTATTGTTCTATTCACTCTGACCAGTTCTTTGGCCACTAGAATTCCTCGACCAATGTCTTCGTCGTGACTTCTAGGTTCCAGAATAGCAATCTCTCCAGCTGGAACGTCGCCCTCAGGGCTCGCTTCTATAAACATCTCGCTACGCTCCGTCAAGATTACGTCGTCAACCGTAATTACATTCACGGCAATGTTGTTACGTGAATGTAGAACCACCTCCACTTCGTTGAGTCTCAGCACACCGTGTCGTAAATCCAGCTGACACCCATATGTCGTCATAATATCCATTCCTAAAATTGCTTCTTCTTCTATATCAGCGACCAGCAGGCGATGACTGAAAGCAACAGTTCCAATAGCAAGGAGGGCATCCATCTCTCCTACAACATTCGCCGAGTCACCAGTGGCTGTTCGAAGCTTCCATTTGGACGGCATAAGATGAGATGATTTGGCAAAATCGGTTCGTATAATGCTCTTGGTTGCACCAGTATCCAAAAGTAAGACGCATGGCCTTTCATTTACAAATGCATCTACGTAAACGCTGTCAGAACGGTGTCGAATGGACTTGACGTTATTTCGTAAGGTGGGGCTCTTGTTTGACAGGTCGATGGATGCCCCCTTCCATCAACCTGCTTTAGTTTCCCTGCTGGCTGCTAGGTTTACCAACAGACTGCTGCTCTCCTTGTTGCTTCAGTGGACGGTCACACCGACTTTTCACGTGCCTAATTCTCCACAATTCCAACATCGAGGTTGTCGCCTTTTGCCACTAGAATTGCGTATCAACCTCTCCACCATTGCCTCAAAATATTTTTCGTCATAAGTATCGACGCCGGTTTGCAATTCTCGTACTCGTCCGTCACGTTTCGATGCTCTTTTTGCAACCTGGAAGTCTAGTGCTTGACAATGCGTCAGCTAAGGTTTTCAGTCTTGCCAGTCTCAAGGCTGGTTGTGTGTCTGCATCGTGTAGCGCTTCAATAAAGCACCGGACGGCTGTGCGTGGCAGGAACTCTCCGAGGCATCAGGGTCGAAAGGCGCGCCAGACGAGAAATATCAGCTTCCAGTTCTTGAAGACTCTCCAGGCTTCTGAACACGATTCCTTAGCTGGGTAAAATACATGTCTTCCAGGTGCGCTTGCCCGTACCGTGTTTCGAGTCTCTTGACAATTTTCTCGAAGTTGGACTGTTCATCGGTCGGTATTGTCTCGAGAATATCGACGGCGTTACCACGCAAAGCCAAAATCAGGGCCGTAGCACAATCTGTTGCGGACCAGCCATTTACCGTCGCAGCAGCCTTGAATTGCTTCAATAATTCGACCACGAAGAAGTGCCATCAAAGGTAGGTGGTTTTACTCGTGCTTTTCCCAGTGGCTCCCGTACGGTGGTTACTGGCGCCATTTCTAGTGGTTCCTGTACGATGTTTATATTCGATTTGTCTGTTGAGGGAGTAAAAACCTTCAGCTTCTCTTCTAACAGATTAAGTAACTTTTCCTCATTCTTCAATATTTTCTCATCTATCTTCTCAATTTTTTCTTCCATTTCTTCTCGAATCAATTTATTATTCTGCGTTATCTTCTGTTCCAGCTTTTCTTCCAAAATCCTGGAATTTTCGATCAATTTTTCTTCTATAGCTTTGGAGTTTTCAGTCAGTTCTTCTAAAATTCTGGAATTTTCAGTTAACTTTGCCTCTAAATTTCTGGAATTTTCCATCAATTCTCCATTTAAAATTCTGGAATTTTCCATCAATTCTCCTTTTAAAATTGGGGGATGACGCAATATTCGTTACAATATTATTGTGGAAGATTACTTGCATTTCACCTCTCCAAAGTTTGTCTTACAGACGACACTGTCGCCACGTATAGCGAGATTGATGATAATGGCAAAGCCATCTAAAGTCGATTCTCAAAAAAATATAAGTAGACAAAGAAGACTTGAATTATTTTATCCTTTAACAATGCCAATAACACCCTATCAGTTTCTTGCAGTGCCTTTGACCGGGAGGTCCTAGGTTCGAGTCTTGACGGCGGCTAGATTTTCGACAGTAGCTTTTCAGCTAGGTCGAATTCAGACGCTGTCTGGAGGAGAATTCCTAGCGACCGGCTGCTCTGATCGGTAGTTTTCCGTGGTTTCTCCCATCAACACCAGGTGAATGCCGGATCAGTACCCTACCAAACGGGCCACGGACCGCACGCGATCTTTCCTTCCTCTTCCTTGCCCTATCCGCTCCCCTTACACACACACACACACACACACACACACACACACTAACATGCACTACACAACCGCATATTCCAGGAGATCAGTCAGGAGCTCAGAGCTTGTCCCGGCTGGGGCGGTGCCCCGCTGGTGGGAGAGTTCTGGTTAGGGGGAAACCACACTAGCCAACGGTAGGTCGGCGCCGGTTGTCGCCATCCAACGAGGGAAGATCACCGCTATTTCCCGAGAAAAAGCATTCACTACACTAACGGGACTAATGGCTAAAGCAGTTGACGCGCCCGGAAAAACGAAAAAATCAAAATCAAACCCATCAGCTTCCCCCCAAGACGAATAGTAGCCGAAAGTAGGTCACACTGCTCTACCACGTCGGTCTGCTCTTGAGCCACCGCAGGGTCGCCCGCTGGCCTGGCGTTATTGACGATTTCCAAAGCCGTTCCCGGAAGGCGCGATGTCGGCAGGCCAAATTGGAGGGTTGGCGACCTTTCGTGGCGCCACCAGCCCCGCCGCTGGCGCTCCCTGGTGTGCGATTGGTGCGGGGCGAATTAAGTATGCGCATATTTATGAGCGGCCGAACGGCGTCCACAAATTATTGCGATTGCTTTGTTTGATCGCGAATTATTCCAACCTCCCGTTATTTTAGGTCTTTTGGAATATTAATACCTTCACGTGATTAGAATAATACACAAATTTTAATTTTCTTTCATAAACAGTTGATACTGAAATAACATTTATGAAGTATACACAATTTTGTTTTGGAATTGAATTTCGTATCGCAAATATGGTAGAATATACCCGACGATCAAATAAAACATTGTTATGTTTGTTTGATCGCATTAAGTGTAGAGTCTTTGTTGCTTATTATGTGAATATTAAACAAAATATTAATATGATATCCGACTATGTCTTTGAATGTTATAACTACAATGACGTGCTTCCTTCCAAAACTCTTTTACTTTTGTGGAAAAGCGATTCACTTTTTTTTTAAATTTGCACATAAAAAGATGTTTTTTAACCATCAATAATTTTTATTGCCTTTGTTAACAATTTTTAATCCACTACGAGATAAACTTTTCAAAGAAATATAATGAACATATGAAATAATTTGCAAAATACGTTTTTTTCTTATGATGGAATTAATATTTAATTACTCACCTACACATTCATCCATTATTTTCCCTTTCAAACATTTATTCAATCGGGCGATTCCACCATTCCTTTCACCGAACACCTTCCTCCCACATCTGCTCGCATCCATCCATACCACCAGCTTACAAATCTAGGAATTTACGAGGCCATTATCCCAATATCCACAGAGCATACAAATTCTAACAGTTATTGAGTGATTGGTGATTTGAGGTGCATCAACTGCTAAGGTCATTAGACCTGTAAGTGTATTTTATCAGGGATCCCGCGTGTTTTCATCCCAGGAGGTGGAGATTACTTTTCTCGCTGGATGGAAACATCAGGCATCTACCTGCTCGTTTGGGGAGGGACTGTTTGCTCGACCAGGTAACTGGGAGCGGTAGCTCAGTGCATTAACTGATGTCACTGCAGTGCCTGTAACCGGGAGGTCTTAGGTTCGAGTCTTGACGGTGGAAGATTTTCGACACTAGCTTTTCAGCTAGGTCGAATTCAGTTGCGGTCTCGGGGAGAACTCTAGCGGCTGGCTGTTCTGATCAGTAGTTTTTCGTGGTTTTACCGATCAACACCAGCGGACGCCAGAGCAGCACCTTACCAAACGGGCCACGGACAGCGCGCGATCTGTATTTCCTCTTCCTTGTCCTATCCTCTCCCTTTACACACACACGTACACTGACAGGCACCACACTACTACATATTCCGGGAGAACCGGTCTGCAGCTTAGAGCTTGTCCCGACTGGAGCTTCACCGCTAAAGCGCATTTTAAATTTTGGCGTTTGACGAGTTTCTGAAATAAACGATTCAATTGATGCTCAGAGCCACTTAAGTCCGTGTATTCTTACCCAACCATCTTCCTATCCGACTAACCATTCACCTGCCTACACACGTACCTTCTCATCTCCCCACCTGCTCGCTCTCTCCCCACCACGCCCCACTAACCACACCCGGTCCCGCTACCTCAATTGATACCCTGAGCCACTGAAGCTCGTATATTCTTACCCAACCATCTTCCTACCCGACTAACCATCCACCTGCTACGCACTTACCTTCTCATCTCCCCACCTGCTCCCTCATCTCCCCACCACGCCCCACTAACCACACCCGGTCCCGCAGCACCGTCGGCGGCACGCAATAATTAGACGCAATTAGGCGACGCGGACGGGTGGCTGAGTGGCGCGGAGGCCCGTGGCGGCGAGCGCCGGCAGCGCCCGCGGCGGCGGCGCGCGGAAGCTGTCGATGCGGCGGCGCGCGCCGTGATAAACGACGTGACGCCATTACGCGAAGGTGATTTATGGAGGAAATAATTTCGCAAGCTGCGCGCAGGCGCGGGGTCAGGTGGTCTGGCGAAGGTGGCGGCGAGGCGGGAGACGCTCCGGATGAAGATGCTAGCGCCGGAAATGGGACGCGGTCGTATTAGGGACTTCATTTCCGGCGGCGCGGAAGGTAAACCCTGGGACGTGAGCACGCCTTTTTTTTTTATTTTGTAGCTTGGGAATTTGTTGAGTCGCGCTCGGAGTACGGATTTTATTTTAGGAGCTCCGCTGATGGTATCAGAATTTCAGAAGTGTCAATATATTCTACGAACTTGAGATTGTAAGAATTTCGCATATAAGAATGTTGGTAGGTATTACGGGAATGAGAAAATAATGTAAATAGACAAGGAGTGTATATGGTAATAATGAACTTTGTTTTTGCCTTATTTGGTCATTGAATAGATAGTTTGGAATCGTGATATCTCGAAAGTGAATTTTGAATATTTTGAAAATCCATGTTGAATATTCGAACACCATTGATATTTACACCATATGCAAGAGAGATTCATCACATTTTCCAAATTTCAGTTTATATACGTTTTTAGAAAGGTGCGTACTGAATTTGTATAAAAGAAAGATATCAAAACCCTATTTTTTGGAGAAAATGGCGCATGTACTATTCGTTCAGAACTTCTTGTAAATTGTAAATAACTGTTTAAAATAATTTTAAATTTATGTGGATTTGTTTTATATAATCTGCATCCTAAATACTTTAATTTATTTGGTTTACGATATTTTAATCTGTCCCCCTAAATATAGATTTGATCAGAATAAGAAGTTACTCATAAAATAATTTAAATTTTCAGATGGACATTATGTTTGGTCTTTTTTGTTTAATATGGCGTGGTTAAGCGTCACCGCAGAAACGATATTTAAGTTTCAATCTTTCGGTTCATATTTCGCATTTGGAATTCCATGGTCTGCTGTAGAGATTAAAATATTCTTAAAGATATGTTTTTCTTTTGGTTGTTTAATAATAAAAGAATTTTTAACGATAAGTCAGTTAACAAGAAATATTTGGATAAACAGATTATTTTTAGGTTAGTATGTTATTTGAGACATTTGACTCATTTCACTTAACCACAATACCTCTAGTTTGGAGAAAGAAAAATATCAAAATATCATGTAATTCCATTCATAATCTTCAAAATACGAACATCACAGTGCCAGAAAATGTGAAAATGAGTTACAAATATGTATTGAACAGCCAGAGATTTGAGTTTCGAGTTTCGAATTATTTATTTTCGTTAGTATGTTAACACAAGTACTGTGAAACTAGTAAACAATTACCAATAGTATATCTCATAATCTTTAATTTTGTTGCAGCTCTTGAATAAAATTTTTATTTATCTATTTAAATGTATCAACTAAGAATCTCTAATTTATTAACATTTACCTCTAATGTACACACTATCCTTCAAGCGAGCCACATAGACACAAGCTTCGTTTCCCATGTGGAATTGAACTTGAGTGTAACTAGCATCCAGTGTGAATCTCTCGCCCGCATTGGGGATCTGTCACCCCGTCAGCGGCGAGCTTGGAGGGCCGAGGGATCGACGCCAGGCGTCGGGGCGCTTCTGGAAAATTCCGATTACGAGCGATATAGGCGCAGCCATAAATCATCGGCCGAAGCGCCTGGCCGAAGGCAGCCGCAGGAGGGGGCGGCGTGGGCGGCGGGGCGGCGTGGGTGGCGGGGACAGCGAGGGCAGCGGGGACGGTGGGGGTGGCGGGAGCAATGGGGGCGGGCATGGGTGGCGGACGCGGGCGCGCAGGGCAGGCGGGGGCTGGTGGTGGCGGGGGGCGGGCGGTGGCGGGCGGTGACGGGAGGGGTCGGGTGGGGTGAGCGGTACGGGCGGGGCGGGCGGGGCAGCGGGGCGGGTGGGGTGGGCGGGGCGAGCGGTGCGGAAGGGGTGGGCGGGGCGGGCGGTGGCGGGAAGGGCGGGCGGGGCGGGCGGAGTCGAGCGGGGCGGGCGGGGCCAGCGGTGCGGAAGGGCGGGCGGGCGGCGGGCGGGGCCGGGGCGGCGGGCGGGGCGGCGGGCGGAGGCGGCTGGCGGGGGCGGGCGCGGCGGGCGGGGGCGGCGGGCGGGGGCGGGAGCGGCGGGCGGGGGCGGGGCGGCGGGCGGGGGCGGGCGCGGCGGGCGGAGGCCGCGGGGGCAGCGGGGGCGGGGCGCTAGAAGGCCGCGATGGATGACCACAGCCGTAGGGAACAATGCGGTGCAGCCACCGGGAGTTCGAACAGGCCACTCGACTTTTCAGGGCGTCTCTTCTTTTTTACTCGTGTGCGCGCAACCCTTTTCCTCGAATGAATGCGTGTGTAGGGAGAAAGAGTTGCAATCAGGTGAAAGCGAATTTCGAGAGTTGAATGATATTACGTCTTTTGCGGCCCTGCTACTGAAAAACCCGATTTTTAATGTTTGTTTGCTTGTCTTGTATAAATAATCCCCCTAATTCTTATGAAGCTATTTTCTTTTGTTTCCATAGTGAGATATGACCCTTAGAAATCTACTAATGGGTAATGGGAAAAATGAATATAATATCGGATACTGTTAGGAATTATACTTCCTGATATGTAAGGGGTTGCCAGTTGGCGTATTTTATGTAAGAACCAGATCATTTCTTTATTTACCTAATGTACTTACTTTACTATTTACTACTTACTAATATCATTTTTTTACCCAATTTACTTACTTCACTTATTTAACTATTAGTACATTAGTAAGTTTACGAAATCCTTCAAAACATCACCTGGAGATACGTTTTGCCTTCAGCTTATTCCCACCTAAAATGTTTTTGCAATTTCAATGCAGCGATTCCACGTTTTGATGTCAAACTTCTAATTTCTTTTGTTTACTCCACATTGAAAACATCTGAAACTTATATGGGTTGCAGTACTTTTGCGTAGAGTAACCATTTATGGTTGATATTGCATAATAAATATTAGTTTTCTATTTCCTATGGAGTAAAACCTTTCATTCCCTACGCATATTTCCAGCCCTAAGTTTGTACACTGTACGTAGTTGTCGCCGCATTCGACATTGGGTGTTGAATGACACAACTTTCCTGTTGCCGCAAAGATATATTTCACAGTGCCAGCAAAGGAACATATTGGAATACGTAAGCCATGGTCCGATCTTTTCTTTCTCTCCTTCAAAAAAACATGTCTCGCTGGTAGTTCTCGTGTACTCTCTCCGACCTTTCCAGGACGGCTGTTTGACAAAGGGCTTATTGGTAAAAATGTGGTGTGAGATGTACCATTTCTCCTAGTGGTCACTTCTGAAACACTATAGTACATTTATCGGTGTCACTCATATGGACCAATTTATATGTTAGTTGTTTGACCAACACTGAATCTTTCTACGTACGTTGCCTCCAAATGTATATTTTGTCAAGCGTTTATAAAATCTAATTTTACATTTTCACATGGCCCATGTTACGAGAATCGATGTCATTGTCAGATCTATCCTTCCTAAACTGTCCTCCAAGCAGCGAGTTCTTGCGTAGAACATCCATCGTATTTTGAGGGGTGAGGTGCGTGCTATGGCCAGGAATTCGGGAGCATGATCTGGAGATTCCTCAAAACCGTCGTAAAAATCCAGACTCGGCAAATGTCTCTCAAAAGGTCTTGAAAGTTCAGAATGGAAGTTTGTCGTCGTGGATTGTAAAGAAAGTTTATTGAATACTGCCACACGTCCCAGAGCTTCAACGTCAATAATTCGTTCTATGTGGCTAGGGAACAGTGGAATATTTCTGGAGAATTCTCGGGATTTTCAAGATCTGCTACGTAGGTCCACGAATGTTCACTGGCAAAGGTGGCTCAGGGCATCAACTGATGTCACTGCAGTGTTGCTGACTGGAACGTCTTGGGATGCGAGTCCAAACGCTGGCATGATTTTTGACACTAGCTTGTCGAATTCAGCCGTTGTCTGGAGGAGAATCCTAACGGTTGGTTGCTCTATTCGGCAATTTTCTGTGGTTTCTCCGATCAGCACCAACTGAATGCCGGAGCAGTATCCTAGCAAATGTTCACGGACCACCCGCGATCTTTCCTTCCTCTTCCTTGTCCTATTCTCTCCCCATACTTACACAAGACAGACACACACACAAGAACTATACAACCCCTGACGTCGGAAATTTTTTGCTTGTCCCGATTGGGCGGTGTCACGCCGATGAGAGGTACTTCGTTGTGAAAAATCTTCTCAAAACCATAAAGATGGACGCTGGATCACGCCGTCCAAAGAGGGAAGATCACCGCTATCTCTGCCGATCAAAACATGCACTACACGTCTAATGACCTTAGCAGTTGTCGTGCCCGCAATCAGTAATAAATCAATCAACAATAATAATAGTGTCTAAACAGCAGTGTTATTAATATCGAAATTTCATCACATACTAGATTCCTCCACTTCTACCCGCCAGTTCGGAATCTCTCTGGTATAGCCCACAGGGCTCTCTCCGCCCTATACGAGCGCCCCCGCGAAATCCTGGGCTTGCCCAGCAATCGACGGCACAATGGCCGCCGGCACCGCTGCAGGCGGAGATTTGTGGCGGGATATTGTTTTTAAGCCCGCCCTCCCACCGCGCCGCGCCGCGCAGCGCCGGTCTCCCGCCGGGCACAGCGCTCCGCCCCCGCCCCCGCCCCCGCCCCCGCCCCCGCCCACGCCCACGCCCACGCCCCCGCC
Source organism: Teleogryllus oceanicus (assembly GCA_964035755.1). Taxonomy (NCBI): domain Eukaryota; kingdom Metazoa; phylum Arthropoda; class Insecta; order Orthoptera; family Gryllidae; genus Teleogryllus; species Teleogryllus oceanicus. Next base: position 181,327,517 of record CAXIVR010000003.1, read on the forward strand.
CCGCCACCGCCACCGCCCCGCCCTGCCCCTGCCCCGCTCCGCTCCGCCCCCGCCCCGCCCCGCCCAGCCCCGCACTGCCCCGCCCGCCCCGCCCCGCCCCCTCCCCGCCCCGCCCGCCCCTCCCGCCCCGCCCGCCCCGCTCCTGCCCCACCCCGACCTGCCCACGCCCCGCCGCGCTGCTGCCGCTCAACAACTGCCTGCGCGCGGCGCTCCGGGCTTTGCGAGAAGGGCCGGCCGACGGCTGCGCGCTGTTTTTCCGCTGATGACTGATGCGCGTGGGCAGCTTTTCGAGATGAAGCTGCGGATGAAGGCTGATCATGATGTAGTGCCCTGTTAGTGCGGGTACCCAGGTGAATGCTGTAATCGCTGTCATGTCTCCAAACATGTTTCCAACAAATAATTATTGGATAAAATATGGATATTGGATAAAATATGTGAAAGATGCACCCTACAGAAGCCAGCTAAATGTTTAAATGTTTTGCGTAGGATAAATGGGTGGTCCTTGTGAAGAATTTGTTGATTGAGAGACTGGAAATAAGTGTTGTTGTTGGGTTGTGCTATATAAATAAAGTTTTTTTTTTTGAGAACCTTCTGAAAAATGTACTGGTTATCGTGTTTAATTACTCTTCGTTTATTTAAAGCAACATACGTAAGGTTAGTGTTCATTGATGAGTAGTCCCTGCATTGAGTCTTCCATATATTATGACTCTCCAGAGAGAGTCAACAATATTTTAATATAAAGTACATAGAAATGTTTTCGACATTCAGAATGTAAGTGTTGAAAAGTTCCAAGTGCACATTTTACTTAGTTCTACTTGTAGAATCTATCATCGAACATTGAAATCAGTACTGATATTGTGCTTATTCGAAATGGTTTATAATTTTCTGTACCTGCTATGACGAAAACTGCTCCTTATAATTGATAACTTGATAATTGCACAAATTAATACAATTATCAAATATAATACACTTCGAGTTTTATGAAAAAGTGTTGTTTATTCAAGAGAATATCAATAACTAAGCTCAATATTTAAATTATTTGTTCAAAATCAATTTTCTTACAGTGTTTCAATGTGAACTTCTAAAGTTAAAAGTCGATATCTACACTTTATGCTCGAAATGCTTCGTGCATGAAATATTGAGTAATGTGAGTGGTCATGATTATGGTATTTCATATTCCCTTTTTCTATCACTTTTAATCTTATGTCATTGTTCTCCAGAAATTCTACCGTGAGTATCAATTAGGATGAGAGACCGAATAATCGTTTATTCATACGCTTCGTCCTGACAGTGATTTGAGATCCATTATAATTCCATTAAGTGGATACGAAATGTCTGGGAAACTTTTTAAAGAATCGATGAGCTATGCCTTGCTAAGTGCCTGGATCTTCGTTAAAGGCGTGGAGGGTGGAATTGGGAAGAGGCAAGGGTTGGAGGTGGGGGAATGGGAGGAAGAAAAGGGGTAGTGATAGTGGACGGGGGGAGGAGTCCTGCAGCAGACGTCTCCGTTCATAAGGGCTACGACGCGACGCTTTCAGCTGTATTAGCTCTCGTGAAAGAGCAGGTTTGAATCGTTGCTTGAAGATGCTGAAGAGATTGGAAAGACCTCGAGAACGTCACCCCATTTGTCCACCTTATTCTCCCCTTCTCTTTCTCTTATCTTCTTAACCCCATCTAATTGTTTTTGACTTCTGATATTTCATTTTAATTTTTATCATACTTGTAAAGCATTGCGGATTTTCTTTGAAATAATAATTTTAAAAATGATTTCTTTTCGCTTTCTCCTGTTTTGTACATTTTTTTTTTACTTTGCGACCTTGATGACCATTTTCTGTTTAACCCTCCTTCTCTTTTTTTTTTTTAGTATTCTCATGTCATTTCCTGCTACTATGATGCTTTACCCTGACGTGGACTTCGGTGTTTTCCTCTTTTTTGTCTACCTGTTCCTATACAGGCTGTCTCTTCGATTCCCTCGCATTCGAACTTTCTATAATAATGAGTCTCTAACAGTCTTGCAAAGCCTTGTTTATGTCTATCACACAATGTCATTCACCTTCGTTTTCTTCTGTTTCAATTTATTTGTAAATACCCAAATGATATTCAGTTTTCACTACACCAAGTTTTTCCGTCATTTTCGGCGTGTATCTCAGATATCATTGATTGATTTTTCGTGTTTCCGGGTGCGTCAACTGCTTTGGTCCTTAGTCCCGTTAGTGTAGTGTATGTTTCTCTCTCGGAAAATGGTGGTGATCGTCCCTCGCTGGATAGCGAGATCCGGCACCGACCTACCGTCGGCAAGTAGGGATTCCCCCTAACCAGGACTCTCCCATCAGCGGGGCACCGCCCCAGCCGGGACAAGCTCTAAGCTCCCGAGCGGTCTCCGGAATATGTGGTAGTGTAGTGCATGTTAGTTTAAGTGTGTGTGTAAGGGCAGAGGATAGGACAAGGGAGAGAAAGGACAGATCGCGCGCGGAAAACTACGGATCAGAGCAGCCCGCCGCTAGAATTCTCCTCCAGACAGCGACTGAATTCGACCTAGCTGAAAAGCTAGTGTTTACAATCCTGCCGCCGTCAGGACTCGAACCTAGGACCTCCCGGTCTGAGGCGCTGTAGTGATACCGCTCCCGGTCAGTACATCACCTTTCCCCTTGTTTTCATAGTTGCTTTTCATACATTCTCTTTGCCGGGCCGCTAGGTTCCTTCCCTTCAGCATCCGTCCGTCGGATCTCATCAGCGTAGCCTCTGTTTGCTCAGCCATCCCCCTCCGCAGATTCGCTGCCGGCCCTATCACCTTAAGTGCTGTTACGTCGCGAGGGGCTTATGAAGCATTCAGGAGCCCCTGGAGCTCGGGGCAGCCGGGTGTGCTCGGTGAAAGGGAGTGGCTGTAACTTTCCGCTTGGGAACTCCTCAAGGTCCTGTTTTCTGTCCTGCCTTCTTCCCGCAGCCAACTTCCTGCATGATACTTTTCTGAGGGCGTTGAGAAACAGATTCTCAATTGGGCTACAGCGTTTCGTCACCGGAACTAGCTGTTGATGTTTGTTGGACTATAAGGAACTAACTACTTCAATGTGCACGAAGATCGGATTTTTCTGGAAATGTACCTTCTTGTTTTAGCACACCTTTAGGAGGTGTATGCGTTTCCTACATTAAATTCGTGAAGAAATATTCCCTTAACCAAATGTAAGCTATGGAAGTCAATCGCCTTTATTTTCTTCTAGATCATTAGTTTTTTCAATAAAACCTACATAGTCAAATCAGACGTAAAAGTTACAGAAGAATGTCTCCATTTTATTAAAATAGTGTTTTGCTGGGCAACTTATCGTATTGGCATACGTAATAAAGAATGACAATTAAAAATTATTGCCAAAACTAAGACGTTTATTTTTTACTTTTCCGTAAATTTGGTAAACAAAGAAAACGATTACAATTACCTTCTTTGTCATATATTTCTCCATTTATATTCGTCTCACACCATCTTTTTTCATTTTATTTTTCAAGGTCAAATACAAATAAATACAAAAAAAACAAAAATAGAAAAATATTAAACTCGTATCAACAATTTTCCGCATCTCCAGAGTCTGAAGAAAGATAATCCCATGAAACTTAAGCATCATTCGCATGCTCAAGCAAGAAACTAATTTCATCCTGCAAGTAGCAAGAGAATCCTCCACCACTTTTGAGAGGCAATTTCGTAGTTGTATTTTAGTTGGACCTCCGCAAGGCTCGTTTCTTTGCTCGAGAGGCTCCCGACCGACCAAAGTGCGCGAGTGAAGGGACGTAGGCGACCACAGGTGAAACCCGTGCACAGACCGCCCCTTAATAGTATTATCACTGCGTTCGTAGATGCTCTTCGAATTAACAAGTCTGTACTCAAGTTGTTCTTCAAAAACTGTTTCAGCCGTATGCTCTCAATTGCTGCTTTTTTCAAATGCTGATTTTTTCAAATTTAATGCAACATATGAATTGTGCATAATAACGTTTTTCCCTCACATTATTAGAAATAGAACCAAGTTTGTACTCCTATAGGAAAAAAGATGATTTTTAGTTTTAATTGTTTTTCATCATTATTCAAAAGAACCCGTAAAAATATCTGAAAGTTTTTATTGCAAAACTAAACGAGACCATATTTTTCGAGACTACTTTTTCAATGCCTAATGCTTCAGTTAATATAATACTTTAAACTCGTATTTAAGGAGGATGTCGTATACGTATCTAAACCATAAGACTTATAGGCTGTGGTGTTTAGTCTAAAATTACTAAAGTATAAAAATAAAATTCATATCACACTAAGTCGGTCTCTCCCACCCTATTTTTATGACATACGTTTTACAATTTTTAATTAATTTCACGTAGACACGGGTATTCGCTTCTCACACTAATAATAACGCATTACATTTTCATTGCATTACGACCAAAAGTTCGTCACTGGGTGGGTTCGAAATTTGAGCGCAGCTTCCCCTCAGCGATGCCGCACGCAGCGGTGCTTTTTATTCCGTGGGCGGGCGCTCATAGAATTAAGCCCAGCGGCGGACGCGTCCACGGAAGCCGTGCCGCCTCCGCCTCCCACGCCGCCCACTCCGCTGCCCTCACTGCCACCGCCTACGCCCGCCGTGCCCCACTGTCCGCGGACGCCGCCCGTCCCGGTCCCGCGCCCAAAACCCCCCTCCCCCTCCCCCGCCGTTACCCTGGCTGCCTGTGTCACCGCCTCCCCCTCCCCCGCCGTCAACATGACCGCCTCTGTCACCACCTCCCCCTCCCCCGCCGTACTGGCGCCTTGTCACCGCCTCCCCCTCCCCCGCCGTCAACATGGCCGCCTCTGTCCCGGCCGCCTCTGTCACGCCTCCCTCTCCCCCGCCGTCAACATGGCCATCTCTGTCTCCGCCTCCCTCTCTCCCGTCACCTCTGCCACCACTACTACAGCCTACGCACCTCTTTGCATTCACCGTAGACGGTGGCCACCGTTGCCCCGGTCTCACCGCTCCGGTACCCCCCCCCCCACCCCTTTCCCCGCCATCCCACTGTTGCTTCCCTCGCCTCCCCCCCCCACTACTGTTGCCACTTCTTCCGTCTACCCCCCGTTCCTTGCATTCTCCGTCCGCGGACACTGCCGCCGCCCTACCCCAGTCTCTCCCACCCCCTCTCCACCATCACCACCGCCCACATTGACGCCGCCTCCTCCACCCCCTCCACTACTGTCTATCCCCGTCCTTGCATTCACCGTCCGCCGACGCTGCCGTTGCCCCCGCTCCGGTCTCTGCCACCTCGACATCCACCTCCGTCTATACCGTTTCTGTGCTTTTGTATTGTTCGTAATTGCTTCAAAATAAGATCATGTAGATTCTTTTAAATACTTCATTACAATTCGCTGTCCTACCCAAAAATTCTCTGTCTCTGGATGTTATTAGCTTGAGTGTTGCTATCGTAAGAAACAAACATATGAAGAACAATATTTATCATTTGTTTACGAGACATTAATAAGCATGTGAAGTAAACATGTAATTGTATGCGAAACGTTACACGCCCCCGTCACGTCTCTCGCCATCACCGGCTTTGCCATTGCCTCCGTCTCCCCGCCATCGCCGTCGTCGTCGCCGGTCGCCGTCGCCCCCACCGTCGCCCCCACCGTCGCCCCCCACCGTCGCCCCCCACCTTTGCCCCCACCGTCGCCCCCACCGTCGCCCCACTGTCGCCCCCACCGTCGCCCCCACCGTCGCCCCCACCGTCGCCCCCACCGTCGCCCCCACCGTCGCCCCCACCGTCGCCCCCACCGTCGCTCCCACCGTCGCCCCCACCGTCGCCCCCACCGTCGCCCCCACCGTCGCCCCCACCGTCGCCCCCACCGTCGCCCCACCGTCGCCCCCACCGTCGCCCCCACTGTCGCCCCCACCGTCCCCTCCGCCTGGCGCTCGTCGCTCGGTGCGCATACATTATTCAGGGGCGCGGCTCCGGAATCTCCGCTCTGCCGCCCGCGCGCCACTGAACGTTGCACGCACGCACCGTGCATCCCCCCCCCCACGCGCACGCAGCTCCGCGTCGCACCGCCCGCACTTGCCTCCAGTCTGTACCTCCTCCCAAGCCGGCGACCTGTGGTGTGGTGGTCAACTCGCTTTTCACCTCTGGGTACTGAATTACAACTCCGGTCGGTTCGTATGAAGCTTGAGGTGATGGGGAATTTGTGGCATGTTTTCTTGGAGTCTCTGGCGTTTTACGCGGATTCATTCTATAGTCATGTCCATGACTTCATCATATTTGCCAACTTAACAAAATCATTTATTCCGTGGATGGATGTAAAGCTTAGATACCCGTAATTTCGGTGTGCATCGTAATGTATATATCGTATATATTTCTTGTAGATAACGCTCTTCGGCTTTTCTGTCAACCCATACTGTTTCTGGTTTTCTGTTAATCTACACCTCACTACCATTCCTTTGGTTGCTTGTTTATCTATACCTCTCCACAGTTTAAGCCTTTCTGATTGTGGCTCTCACAGAATCCTAGTCCCACTAGACAATCAGCAGTGTTTTATATTCCATGATTTATATCTTCCATGACTCTTAGTTGCTTCTGTGGATTATGTTGTCATATATGTGTATATCTTTCTTGCTTCTCTTCAAACTTTTTGCCTTCCTGGCGAACCGCCTCTCAAACAACGGTCGTTCTTCACATCATTGCATTTGCTCTGCTTCTCTTCCCTCCAAAGTTTGTCTCTCTCTTCGTTTCTGACTCTTCGCCACCTCTCTTTACCGTCTACTCAGGCCGTTGTGTGCGTTCTGGCAACTTTATCTGCCTCATTTACCCTTCCCAATCTCCACTTAATATTATCTTCATTTTCTGATCTGTTCATTCTTCATTCTTTCTCCCTACTCCATTTTATTCGAACAACTCCCAATATACCATGACAGTAAATATCTCTTATTAACTCTCATAATGTATCTCCTCCGCGATACGCTGCCGTGTTTTCTTCACCCTGCCTTCATTTCGGTATAAATTTCAGAATCCTTTTTTTTTCGCTCTTCCAGCTTTTTTTTTTTCCCTCTTTAATCTCCGCCTTCTCTTCCTTAGTTTCCACTACTTCCTTACCTGCCTCTCTCTTTTTGCTATTTTTCGTTTGTTTATCTTCGTCCATTTTCCTCTCCCTTAAAATCTCCCTCCTGTTCAATCTCGCTGCTCTAATTCTCCCAACCGCGCTATCGGTAATGTCTCCGACATCCTCTTGCTCTCTCGCCCATAACTCTCTCCATCCATCGAGGGTAATTGTTCTGTTAACCGTTCGGTGATTAGTAAGAGCGTACATCACTCTATATCGTTTCGCTTGTCTCGTTTACCCGAACCAATAGGGTTTAAATTATCTCTCAAAACTAACTACTGTACAGCTGAATCTACGAATATCCACATCAACTGAGAATTCTTGTGCTTTGCGTGTCTTTTCTGATACTTGCTAATACGTTTTGCTTCCTATCTTACGTTATTTTATATAATTATTCTAATGTCTTCTGATATTCATTCTTTATGCTTCAAAGCGTAATTTGCAATATACTCCAATCGTAAGATGTATTTTTTGGAAATTGAATTTCTTCTTCAATGTTTTCCAAAATTTAACATTATTTGGGAGAGGTACTTCATGCAAGCGTTCATTCAAATCTCTATTATTTTTGTTGATTTTCAATATCTTATGTTTTAAGACGACCAGTAAAAATATTTAACAAGTAATCAGTAAATTATATTTCGTGTTATTTTATAGAAAAGAATTGTTTTATGTTTCAAGAACAACGTTTCGCGAACTAATTGTTCGGATTATCAGGCACATACATTGATGCAAAGAATTCGTTCGTGAAACGTTGTACTTTAAATATAAAGCAAGTTATTTTATAAAATTAAATGAAATACAATCTACTGGTTACTTATTAAATAACTTTATTGATTGTCTTAAAACACAATATATTGAAAATCAACAGAATTTATTAACAGACAATCGACATAACAAGTACAAAAAATTTACCATTTTTGTTTCGAGTCTGAAAGCACAGCGCTATGTCGTGCACGAAGAACTTTCTAAATGGCAGCCAATTGTTTTCGACGGCACATATTCATTGGCGCTCCCCCTCAGCGATTCAGCGAATGCCTCCGGCGGCCGCGTTACTGCACCGGATCCTCTGGCGCGCCAGAGAGGGTTCGCTCGGCTAATTAAACACAATGGCCGCCACACGGCCCCACCGTAGCCTCCTTCCTGGCCTTACAGGCGCCCCGCCCCACGCCCCCTCCTACCTGCCTGCGCCTACGCCGCATCTGGCTCAGCCCCGCCCCCGCTCATCCTCCCCCCCACTCCGATGCCGCTACCTCACCAGCATCCGCCACTGCTAACGCCACTGCCGTGGCAGTGCCAGTCCCTACACCCCCTGCCGTCCCGTCTCCGCCGCCGCGTCCGCCTCAGTTTCCGGTTTCAGTGCCTCGCTTCCGCCCCGTTTCTATTCCTCTTCCCCATTCACATCCAAGCCTCCGGAGGCGAATGCTGGAGCAGTACCCTAACAAACGGGCCACGGACCGCGCGCGTTTTTTCCGTCATCTTCCTTGTCCTATCCTCTCCCCTTACACACACTTACACTACCACATATTCCTGCAGACCGGTCGGGAGCTTAGAGCTTGTCCGGCTGGGGCGGTGCCCCGCTGGTGAGAGAGTCCTGGTTATGGGGAAATCCAGCTAGCCGACGGTAGGTCGGCGCCGGATCTCGTCATCGAGCGGAGGAAGATCACCGACATCTCCCGAAGGAAAAATGCACTACACTGACGGGACTAATGGCCGAAGCTGTTGACGCCCTAATGAACGAGCACTAACCAACAAGCACGAATCACTAACCACCCAATCCAAGCCTCCAAGTCCAGACCACGTCCCCGAATCCACACGAATCCCAAGTCCGAATCCATCCCTCCACCCACCTCTGATCCCAACCCCTCGCTATCTCTTACCCTGTTCCTGTTCCCATCCCCGACTAGTCGTCCCCGCCTATGAATCCGCCTCCGACACAGCCACCGCCACCGCCAACCCCGTGCGGTCCTGCGCTGTCGCTTCCACTGCCGACGAAGTAGCATCGCAACTTTCGCAGAGTTGCACCAGTATTGCGACGAACCGGGACGCGCCGACGCGCGGAAGTTTCGCGGCGGCGGCGAAGGCGGAAGCAGCGATGGCATCGGTGGGGCTAAAAGCAGTGTCGCGGGCCTGGGAGGGCAACCTACTCAGCGATAGCAACGGGAGCGTGTAAGCGCCTAGCGGTGCAGTGTCAGTCGTAACCAAACTTTCGGAACGGAACCGAGGTTTTGATGGAAACGGCAGCAACAGCGTGGTAATGCCGCGGGAGGGGCCCTAACAGCCGAAGCACGCGCTCCTAGACGACTCGCAGTTGTTCGCTGCGAATGAAACCTGCGCTCGCCAGCTGCCAACTTGGAGCCGCTCTGAACTTCGCAACGCGTCGCTGGATCCGGCGCGTCTTCCCCAATTTGCCATCAGGGCTGCAAGTTTGGACGCACCCTTTTTGTTCCCATGTATAATGAAGACAAATCAAGCACTCTACCTGGACTGAATGTCGTTTCAACTCCTTCTCTTCATGCAACACTCTCCTATATGTTTATTGTTTCCTATTATTTGCGCGATTTCTTTCGGATTATTTTCATTATAGCTTGCTGTTTTTGCTGCATTTATTCTGCCCGCAGGCATTAATATAGATCTTAATATGCGTTGAAAGCTTTTTAATTGGTTACTTTGTACATGCATATTTAGTGCATTAACATTGCAAATATATTATGGTGCATCAGTTGAGTTATACAAAGTTTTAAATATTTATAGGACGTTTAATAGTTTTAGTGACGATATAATACATTTTTATTGTCGTTAACAAAGTGTTCAATCCCAATCAACCACTGAGGAGAGTTAAATTTAAAGTCGTCAGTGTTGTTTTGATAAACGGCTTATGAGTAACCGAAAGAAAGAAAAAAAAGAGAGAAAAGAAGTAATTGTTTTCGTTTAGGCTGCTAACGGGATATTGCATCAATTAGAGGCGGAGAAGGATACACCTTTATTTAACATGATTACGGTAAATGTTTTATTGAATAACTACTAAGAGTTTATTCATTGAAGCAAATTGATGTCATCATCGAAATTCACCAATAATTACAATACAATTACAGAATGGAAAACAGTTTACCGAAAGTTGATGTAAATTTTATAAACTTCTCAACTGAGAAGGTCTTCCTTCAGTTCGCAGTTAGCAGAAGCCGCGATGCCTTCTGATGGTCTTTTGAGCCGGATGCCGGAGTCTGCTGCTGCTGCCCGGGCCCGCTGCCCGGTTCGTTTGCGCGGGCGGTGGGGGCGGTAGGGCCCGGGTGCGATAAGCCCAGTTCGTTAGCCCTCGGCCCGAGACAAAAAGCGCTCCTTGAGCCCCCACCCCTTCCGCCCCGCTGCTAATCAGCTCTCGCTCTCAGCCGTGCCCTCGCTGGAGAACGGCCGCGCCCGCCAACGCTGCCCGTATCGGCGCTTGGACTCGCGTTAAATATTCTCATAATAACATGACGCCGTGTTCGGAATGGTGAGGGTGTTAAATGTTTGATAAAAAAGTAACGAATGATTCTATCTTGAAAGTCATTTTATTTACAGCCCCGTCATTTCTATCGGTTTCAGATATGCTGGACGGTAACATGTGTTGCGGGTTGCATGTGCTCATGCTTCCTAGTGCAAATTTTTTTTCTTCTTTGTTTCCTTTTTCCTTTTTCTTTTTTTTTTCTTTTTTCTTTTTTTACCTTTTTTCTTTTTTCTTACTTTCTTAAATATGTCTGATGCAGATCTGGAGTTACATCCAACAACTGCACCGGCCGTTTTCTTGAGACATTACGAATGTTATAAGACTGGCATCGTAGCTTAGCGCATTTCTGTTTAGGCGATATCAAGTAGAGCGTATGAACTGACAAACGGAGTAGGATTCGCGGAGTATTTTCGGAGCGAACACTTTGTTTTCTTGATGTCACTACCGTACTTGTGAGTTTAAACATAAATTTTGTAATTATCAAATGTCACCAAATATTCCCAATCAGATGCAACGCATAAAGATATTGGAATATATTTTAAATATAGAAATATTTAGACATTTCAAGATTCTAAAGAAAAATATTAACACTAGAACGCCAGGCTTACCAATACTCCCTAGAACGCCCAGTGAAGTCGCTCCGGCCTTCAACGATACTTCTTAAAGGAAATATTGCAACAAACATTTATCTGAGTTACTATATAAGTATTAAAAATTATAATTTGGTGTATAATAAAAGTATTATGCCAAAACGTATTTATTTTATACATTTATTATCATTCCTGTTCCGCAGAATGGAAGTTAAAGAAACATCTTGAATGGAGTGCGTAATTAAATGGATAGTATATGTATATGATGATAAGTTAATTTAGTAATCAATAAATATTATTGTTTTTAACAATAATGGAAAAAAATAAATATTTTAATACCAGTTAAAATGTGTGACAGTAGCACAAAATATGTATTTCTGATGATTAAGTGATATATTTGATACCGCCACAAAACAATTCGTGATTTTGTATGTATTGAACAAACAGAAATAGAATAGAAACAGTATAGAAAAACAAGCTAACTCGAAGAAATACACGCGTTCTTCTTCAGAAAATATCTGAAATATTAGGAGAGTCATTTTAAAGTTTTTAACGTTGAAATATATGAAATATAGCTACAGATTGGGGACCATACACAAGAAGTCGAAAGGACGCTTCCCTGCCGTAAAAGGTAAATTCGACTATTTTTCATGAAATATATATTTTTTACACGATTTCATTTTTAACATATTATAAATGAGTGAAAATGATGGTGAGTAAATGTGCATTAACTAATCAATAACATCTTCATAATGGTTTATTAATTACCTGCTCCGGGATGTCTCCTTCCATATCAGTCGAGATTCCTTGAAATTGTATTCACATTTTAAGATTAAATAAATATAAATAACCGATATTCAGTTTAATTTTGCTGAATTAAAAGACCAAATTAACGAGACAAATATTCTAAAATAAAACTGTTATCAATTTGGAATATGGGAGTCTACCGAAATAGCTGCTAGCGTGATAAGGGGTCCTGATTAAAATCGGACATTACTTTTCACAAAAAATCGCAGCATTACGAAATATATTTTACATCCTTCCCGCATTCTCTTATGGAGTGGGGGATTCATACTCTTTATCAAACGATCGTGTTTCGGCTCATGGCAACGCTTTACAGTTGCTCTCCCAGACCCGTTCCGCAATGGTTCATTCCGCGTCCCGTTTACAGATAGCATGACTCAAGCACGAACCGTTCCTAGCGTGGAAACCCTTCTAATTTATTCCCTTTGTTATCATTTTACTTTGCGGATTATGAGTTCACAGTTCAAAGAACTCTTAAAGATTATGTGCGGTTATCGCAATTACTGTCAGATATCCGGAATTCATTCGTACGTCGCTTTTACTCCTTCACTACTTTCCTTTTAATATTTGTTAGAGAAAAGTAAGTTAGACATTGTATTTTGTATTTGATTTTAGTAGAACATGTTGATCATAAGTGGCTATGAAAAAACAGTACCTACATAATGAATTGCTTACTGAGATTCAACATATTCTATCATTATATTCTTTTTTAATCATGAATACTGCTCTGTATAAACATATTTTGTGGTAATAAAATTCCCAAATTGGACAATAAAATTCAAAACTAATCGACATTTAGCGTCGCTTTGATTTCAGGGTACCTAATGAACACTAATGTGAACATGACATCTTTTGAGTCCTTATCGAAACATGCAAAGCAAGTTTTGGAATTTCCTGGACACGGAGTAATCATGACTTGCGACGGCAAACGACTGTAGAAAACCAAGCTAGAAAGTTGCAAACACATGCAATCCGGTAGCTTCGACCCAAGTCCATGGCTCACGGGCTAGACCACAATATATGTGTGCAATGCGCCCCGAAATAATCTCAAGCATAAATGGTTTAATCGGTGTACATTGCAGGGTTTTTATTTGTGGACGGTCGAACTTCAATGCAACAGCTATTTACGCGCCGATGGCGTTGTAAGGGTTTTAATGATCGAGCAACGACAAAACGCTCGAGGGCATCTGTTCTGAGGGCTTTTTATCGCCCGAGATCATAACAGCTAGTTAACGTCTGTAGTACATTAAATTATTTATTTTTTCCTTAATTTTAATGATCCAGATTTACTTATATACTAATTAACTGTATGTTAACTTAATTCGGTTTGTCTATTCATATTTCTCTCCATAATTCTGTTTTATAATTCCTTCTCTTAATTCCCTCCATAAGAAAACATGAAGCATCATTCAGTAGTTATCATATTTGCCTGGTAACCACAATCCTCTAGATTCAAGTACGTTATGTAGTGTATATTGAACTCCACATTGAAGGCAATAACGTACTAGTAAAATATGATATATATTTTTATAATATATTCGTCTGTTAACGGTTGCAAGATAAAAGGTTTCCGAAACCTGTATCATTGAAATGTTGCTAGCAGGATTAGGCAACATTTCGGTGGACATCCTGTGGCTTCCTTTGGGACATAAACGCGCGACCGCAGCTGCCGGGCGGGACGCGGCAGGGAGAACTGGGACAGAGCGGTGGAGAGTTGGCGGAATGGACGACCATTATTTGCAGCGTTTCATTAGACGGCGACTGTTTATAGCGCGTAATTAGACACACAGAAGCAGTCCCTTTGCTCTTCTCCCATCGAGTCACCCCTCGCCGCCTCCTCTCCGCTTCCCATCGCCGCTTCATCCAACTCTCGGTTCTCCTTCCGTCGTCCTTCTTCCTGGAACATGTCCCACGTCCCTCCTCGCGGCTAGGGTCCATTTCTGCTCCCGTCCACGTGTGCCTTCCTGCTCCCAGATACTATCACTCACATTCCCCACACTTACCTCAATCCCTTCCTCACATCTATAGCCTTTGCATTCCAGGTCTTCTCCCGCACCTCGTTGTCATTTGTGCTCCTATCCGCGCTCCTTTCCCCGCTTCTATCTTCCTATTATCTCCCCACTCATTTCACCGTCCCTGATCTTTTCTTTGCTGTACTCTTCTCTTCCCTTTCCTGTCTTCCTCGCTGTCCTACTGGGTCTCCCTGCTGTCTTCTCCGCTACCCTCCCTGCTCCCTCCTCAATACCCTCACCCTTTCACGCCTGCCCTGCGCTGAGGTTCGTAGCAGAGTTCTAAGAGACTCTGCGGTCACCACCACGCAACAACACACGCCCAACATTTGGTGGTCCTCACTTTCTGACGCTCTCGTTGGCGAATATGAAGTCGTTTAATAAATCCCGTTGATGAGTCACATAGATCTCATTTTTCTATCAAGTATGCAAGCTTGAAATGTTGAAATATATGACAAGAAAATGCGGCAATTCATTGAGCAACTCATTATACTTGTCATAATGTATTACATATATAAGCAACTCACACTCCATTAAATAAATATTTTAAAACAGTATATTGAAATTTAATTATCAAAAAAGGCCTTGTTGTATATTTATACACAGTCAAAAAAAATTGTGGGTAAAAATTTGAGAAATTTCACGCAATAATTTGCCTCTCTACAAATATATACAGGACCATATTCACATATTATATTTAATAAGACAGTCATAACAAAAGAAATAAACTATAATTTATTGATGAATGTTAAGAATTGTTGTTATCGATAGATGCATTATTTGAACCAGAAAAATGCAATGAACACTTCTTAAAATTTTCACAATTTTGCTAGCAAGAAATTTTTGTGATGATAGATTTTATGTGTTTATTAAATGATTTTTCTACGTATTTCAGAAAAAATATAATTGTAATCGTAAATATTGATACTTGCCAATATTTTCTAATTTGATGAACCAGTCTCTTAGAATAGTCAGGAATATTGTGAACCTCTGATACCAACAATATTGCAACTCATTGTAGTACTCGTAATTCTTCTTGACGCAGGTATTAGTAATTTCCCGATACGTGTAAGCCTCGCCTTCAATATTCAATAAAATAATTTTTGTCTGACAGCACTCTTATCCCCAGGGAACTCCCATCAGGTGTAGTATTAACAGTTTTTGTTCTGCGCGAGCAGTAAAATAAATTGACCGGCAGCAGGCGATTCTCAGCCAGAAAAATTAGCTTGGAGCAAATTCCCGAAGCAGAAATAGCGGTAAAGAGCGTTAACAACATAAACGCGTCCCATTGAGGAAGCCTTAAACAGTCGATACCGCCGCTTCGAGGGGAAGGGGCTTCTCGCCAGGATTAATTAAAAATTGAATGGAATCGCCCGCTACCGCACCGCTCTTACACTCTTATTACCTGTGCCCCTTCTCTCTCCCCGCTATCCGTCCCCGCTACCCGTCCCCGCTACCCGTCCCCGCAACCCGTCCCCGCTACCCGTCCCCGCTACCCGTCCCCGCTACCCGTCCCCCTACCCGTCCCCGCTACCCGTCCCCGCTACCCGTCCCCGCTACCCGTCCCCGCTACCCGTCCCCGCTACCGGTCCCCGCTACCCGTCCCCGCTACACATCACCGCTACCCGTCCCCGCTACTCGTCCCCACAAATCGTCCCCACAAATCGTCCCCACTACCCGTCCCCGCTACCCGTCCCCGCTACCCGTCCCCGCTATGCGTCCCCACTATGCGTCCCCGCTACCCATCCCCGCTACCCGTTCCCGCTACCCGTGCCCGCTACCCTACTCGCTCCCTCTCTCCGCCTCGCAAGATATCTCGCCTATCCCTGCTCTCCAATCCTTGCTTTTGTCCCCTACTTCTCCATTCTCCGTATCCAACTCTACATACCTTCACGATTCCAGTCCTACATTCATCATTCCGATATGCAGCCATGCACACTCTTCCGCACTATTTTTCGCACATATTCACGTCTCACTGTCTCCCCACCACGCTACCTAATCCTCGACTATTTGCCGTACACCCGCTCTCTCCTACTATTTCCCGCATCCATCTCCGCATTTCCCTATGCATTAAGTTTCACATTCATCCTTGTATGCATCCCCACATCCATCCCCGCTCTCACTTTCTGCACCCCGTCCCCACTCCCGCACCTCCGCCTTGCCAGGCACCACGCCGCCTGCTGCCTTTGGCCATCCATCTTGGCCTCCCTCCACGCATCTACTTCCATACTCATTCGCACCCTCATCCCCCATGCATTCTCTCATGCATCCCTCCATCCATCCCCGCACACTCCTTTCTTTACAATATCTCGCCCGCAACTTCATTTGCCAACCCAATCCCCGCAACTCAATCCACGTCTCCGGCCCCGTTTCCCGCAGTGGTGGGAGTGAGCGTGCTCTTCCTCCGTACCCCATCGTCTTCGCGTTTCTCGCTACTCACAACCCGCCCCTCCCGTAGCCCCTCCCCTCACTCCCCCCCCCCTCACAACCCACCAACCTGTCCCCCCCCCTTTCCCTTAGACCAGCACCTCACGATGCCCTGTTACATCCCCGCCACTTCACAACCCACCCAACCATGTCCTCCACCATGTTCTTAGACCAGCACCTCACGATGCCCTGTTACATCCCCCCACTTCACAACCCACCCAACCATGTCCTCCACCATGTTCTTAGACCAGCACCTCACGATGCCCTGTTACATCCCGCCACTTCACAACCCACCCAACCATGTCCTCCACCATGTTCTTAGACCAGCACCTCACGATGCCCTGTTACATCCCCTCCACTTCACAACGCACCCAACCATGTCCTCCACCATGTTCTTACACCAGCACCTCCCGACCCCAGAATACACCCCCGCCACACCCCACTCCCCATTTCCGAAGCTCCGAGCCCTGCTCCCGTCCCCATTCCCTACGCCCCCCTCGCCTCGCCTCCCCGCCCTCGCGTCGCGCACGTGAGCGAACGCGCGAGGAGGGATTAAGTAATTAGATTTTAATTAAATTTTCGGCAGTTCCGATCGCTCGCCCGCACACGATAAACGGCCGTCGCGGGCGCTGCGCGTAAATGCGGCGCCGCTGCCGCCTCCGCGTCGCCCCGCCCACCCGCGGCCTCGCAGCACCGCTACTGCCTCGCACGGAAAATACGCGCCCCGGAACAAAGAAGCCCCGTGAGACCATATACTGAAGTGGCCAGGTTATTATAATTGTGGGAATTCTGATTTGGTGTTGTTGACGTTCTTATAAGAACAAATAAAAGAGGTCATCTTCGTCAACATATTAGGAATATGTTGACGAAGATTACGTCTTTTACTTCTTCTTACAAGTTATTATAGTAAATATTTTTTTCCTTGACTTTATGGATTACAATGTGCCTTGAGAGCACCTGGAAAAGGTTTGAAGTGCAACGCCTCTTGATGGTACTGGAAATGTGTATACCAGTTAATGATGTAATGAGGCGTGACCAGTACCTACAGGCCGTATAGAACCTGGAACATTCTTTGTGAAAACAGCCCAAAAAATATCGAAGGTTCGGAAATTAAGCAAATAATTGTAGTTTCGAATTCAGCATGATATAAATACAAGAATTGTTTTTCGTTTTTTTTTGGAACGTTAATTTTATCTAAACATAATTCAATTTTTAACTTTTTAATAAATTTTCCGTTGTTGTTGCATTAAAAAATTGCAAGCTAAGACTGTATATTCAAAGTTTTCACTAATATTTTGTGAACAAAATCTACTGATGTTAAGCAGCAGAAAAATTGCACAAGAAAACTTTTTCAAAGTCACTGCAAGGTCATAAAGGGTATAAATGGATACAAATATTTAAAAATCGATTATAGAAATACATCGTCTTTTTTATATTTTCAAGAACCAAAATACTCCTAGATACTAGTACTTTATGGCTACAAAATTCTTGGTTACTGAGAGAATTCAGAACTATAAACATTATTGTTAAAACATTTGTGATGAAAATTGTTTTTTCCCATAGAATTATTTTTTATTGGAAAAACGATAGATCCATTACAAATTTTTGGTAATTTTTGCAAAAGAAAAACTCAGAAAACATGCGCGTAGTCAAGCTACATTTAAGTCCAGAAGCAAAACAAGGAGTTGGCGTCATCTCAGTATTCACTCGATGGATCAGGGAAACTGGGTGAAAGCCGGATGCAAGTGGTGGTCATTGACTCAGAATCTGACGTACATAACGTGTTAACGATATATTAAGTATTTAAAAAATATAAAATACAAGTGTAATCTACTGAATTATAAAATATATATTTGTTTAAATAAAAGAACTTCAGGCCCATCCTTGAACTCGTTGTTCTATCGTAACAAAAATAATGAATCAGACCCGTGATATTTTACCCAAAATATGAAATAGTAGTCTATGCTTCCGCGGTTATTTCAAGCAGTATATCTAAGGCCACTCTTGTGAGCAGACCTTTGTAAGTATTGATCTTTTTTTTTATTTACACAATGAAAATTTACAATCAATTCCATTCGGAAATAATAAGTAAATATGATAATTAATTCCTTATACAATACCAAAATAAATGAACAAAGAAACAATAACTTGCAGAAAAGTCCCCCATTGATTCTTTCCAGGATCAATACACAAGGACTATCACAGAAAAGAGAAACAAATATTAGAATAAGAATAACACAAAACGGAGAATTATTTTTGTGTTGTGTATGTCAAATACTAAAGCGGTAAGGAAGTTTTTATTTATTTAATAGGTAATTATTACATACAAATTAGAGAACGTGATGATAAGTGGCTGGGCCGAAGGCCTTGCAAAGGGGAGGTTCTATTGAGGCGAGATATTTCTTGACTATTGTCTAAAAGGTTTAGGGCTAGATGGTTTGGATGGGTTTCCAGGCGCTTATTGTAGTTTAGGCTAATTTCTTGTATCTTCTCTTGAATTGTTTGAATATTAAGGTCTCGATAGAGTGCTGCATTAGACATGTACCAAGGTGCTGATGAGATGAATCTTAAAATATGTATGGACATATGGAATCCAAATCTGGGGCACAGCCAGAAGAACAAATTTATCAATTCTTCAAAGATTCCAGTCAAAGTATTGATCATGAGTTAGATTTTCTTATTAATACACTAAAATCCTCTTCAAATCATAAATTCCAATTTAGGCCACACACTTTTCATTCGATGCGATCGTATGATCTTTCCAACCTAACCATCGAAAGCATTGTATATAGATCTGTAAAACGTAATGTCATCAGCCCACGAATTGAAGTGATATTTGGGAACTGCACAGCTACACGAGGTGACGAGAGAAGTGATTTAACAAATCATTCGCACTGCTGCGCGTTATAATGGGAAGTTGGCAGATGCTCGAAATTCAGCAGATGCCGATCAACATTCGAGCACATGATGTACAACTCTCGGGTATCGGTTTTGGGGCGCGTCATATCAGAACGCCGATCACCAGGACATTATGTGATGCTGCGATTTTGTGATCTTTTTTTTACTAAAACTATAGATAAATAGAGTTAAAATAAATTCCTCTCTTGTCAAAACTTAATAAAATATATCAGAAATATGCAAATCTTAAATTCCACAGTAAATAAAATATTATTTTTCTTAAATATCAAACAACTTTAGTAGTTTCTTCTAATGCTCCAAAAATATTTTATTTTTTTCAGCAAAAAAAGCAGGTTTTTGCAATACTGCAATAAAAATATTGCAGTATATGGTTTTAATTATAACATTTTGCGTCATATTCTGTGAATTTCTGAACTTAATTTCTGTTGACAACACTTCTATATACATTATTCATACTGAATGTGATGAATCTTCTATTTTCATTCCACGTGTGGAAGTACTTCTGAACTAGATTAAGCTTTATTGTCTATTCTCTACCGGTCATTTCCTACGTCTACGCTGCTTTCAGATAGTGGTAACTTTATTTCGAATATCTTCATAAAAAGTTTTTTATAAAATATGTTACCATTGATAAGAAGAACTAGAGGAAGTTCCATTATATCATAACGCCTCGGCTATGTTTCTTTTCATACTTTAAACTTGAAATAGTACATTAGGAAACGATGATTTAATGATGGTACACGAGTATAATATTATGATAGGAATGAGGAACAGCAAGTATCGTAAACTTCATACGCGTGTATTAATACCCAATACATCGAGTTTCATACGTTACTTTTTCTACGACTTACGGTAACTTACACATTACGGTAAGTTACACACACAACTTACACATTACACGTACGGTAAGTTACACATTACATTGAATCGTTTCGTGGTACCAAGGACACCTAGCGAACAACTCTCTACCACCGCAGATAACTTTGGTTTACTACTGCGCTAGTCAAATAGGATCAAAGTGGAATTACGATTAAAGTTATTTTAAGTAATATTCAACGCAAAAAATATTAATAATAAAAGAAATTAAAACTGACAAGGATAATATAATATTAAACGCAATTTTAATGTCACAAACGAACGAAACGTGTTGTAGAACGATTCTCAATGATAAATCAAGTGTCAATTCTTGGTTTGTACACTTCTATGTGATTGGACAAGAATATCATAATGAAATCAGTATCGTAATGAGGCTCATTATGCAACGAAGAGCATCCATCAAAAGACAGAATTATACAATGAGAGCAGACAAATTCAGTAACACTCTCACGTACTGAAATTTGTGAAATATTGTTGATCTTGTTGTGTAGGAAATAATTTTCTGTGAAACAGAGTTGAGAGAATGAATGTTCTTGGAACATCCATTCCCCTCCGTCGTTTAGGGTGCCGGCTGCTTCCGAGTGACCCATCCGCCTGCGGTTGGTCTAATATTCTGCATATTGGTTTAGTGGTGAGTTGTAGTTGACATTTACATAATTAAAATGATTGAAGGCGTTGTCATTATCAACAATACTATTTATTTCAATAAAAGCAGCTTTCGATGGCTTAGCCATCATCAGCTTAAATTTAAACAACTACTATAATACAAAAAGATCTAATTCTCCGTCCTTTTCTTTCTTTCATTCTTTTCTTTTCTTTAATTCTTCTCCTTTCATTTCTTAAGATGTTTTTAAATTATGTAAATTATTTTATATTATAAAGGTCTAACTCTCCGCCCCCTTATTTCTTTCATTCTTTTCTTTTCTTTAATTCTTCTCCTTTCATTTCTTGAGATGTTTTTTAAATAATGTAACTACGTTAATTCTAATTTTATATTTATCTTGTATCAGAAAACTGATGATGATGGCTAAGCCATCGAAAGCTGATTTTATTGAAATAAATAGTACTGTTAACAATGACAACGCCTTCAATTATTTCAACTAATATTCTGCATCCCGATTTCCCGCAGAGCGCCTCCCCCTTCTCCTCCCACCATCGCTTTGGCACCCTCTCGCTCCCGGTTGCTCCTCTCCCACATTTCACTCCGTCACCGCTTCCCTCTGTCCGCATTCTTTTCGCCTCTCTTACCTCTTCACCTGTCATCGGAAGCGGTGGCGCAGAACATCAACTGGTCACTGCAGTGCCTCTGACCGGGAGATCTTTGGTGCGAGTCCCGACGGCGGCAGGAGTTTTTGGCACTGGCTTGTCAGCTAGGTCGAATTCACTCACTGTCTGGAGGAGAATTCTAGCTGCCGGCTGCTCTGATAGGTAGTTTTCCGTCCAATCTACCGATCAACACCAGGCGAATGCCGGAGCAGTTCTCTCACAAATAGGCCACGGACCGCGCGCAACCTTTCCTTCCTCTTCCTTGACCTATTCTCACTCCTTACACACATACTTATACTAACATGCACTACACTACCACATATTCCGGGAGACCGATCTGGGACTTAGAGCTTGTCCTGACTGGGGCGGTGCCCCGCTGGTGGGAGATATCTGATTGGTGAAAACCCCGCTAATCGACGATAGGTTGGCGCCGTATTTCGTCATGCAGTGAGGAAAGAACACCCCACCTTCCGATGAAAAAACACTACACTTACGGGACTGATGACCTCTGTAGTTTCGTCCGGAATCGCTAATCAATGAACCAATCTTCACCTCTCCTCGGTTCTCCTCCCTCTGCTTCATCCACCCCTTTCCCCCTCCTTTTTCTCTTTCCCTTCCCTCTTTCCTGCTTTTCCCTTCCCCACTTCTTCCCTCTCTCTTGCTCCCTTCTTGCATCTCTCTTCCCCATCTTTACTCGAGTTTTTTCTTACCCCGCGTTTCTTCGTGCCTCTTCTCTCATCTTCCGTAACTCCTTCCCGCTTCGTGTGTCCTTGATTCTCGCCTGCACCCTTCCTCTCTCGTTCTTTTTCTCCTCCCGTTTCTCCTTGCTTCTCGCCTCCCCGCTTCCTCCTTCTTTGCTTCTTGTCAGCCTGCTCCCCGACTTCCTCTTTTCATCAATTTTCACCCATTCCCGTTTGTCATCTTCCCGTTTCTCCCCTTCTATCTCCACCCCGTTGCGCTTCGGCCCATTCTGCACCTTTACTTCTGCTCGCCCTCCCCCATCCTGCCTTCCCCTCAGTCCTTCAAGCCGGATTCACTTTCTCTGCACGCAAATGGCCTCCATCTGCGCAAGCGGAGGCACGTGCGGTGCAGACTCTGCCTTGTTATTCTCTCTCTCTCTCTCTCTCTCTCTCTCTCTGTCTCTCTCTGTCTCTCTCTGTCTCTCTCTGTCTCTCTCTGTCTCTCTCTGTCCTCTTCCTCTCTGTCTCTCTCTGTCTCTCTCTGTCTCTCTCTGTCTCTTTCTGTCTCTCTCTTTGTCTCTCTGCCTCTCTCTGTCTTTCTGTCTGTCTGTCTGTCTGCTCTCTCTGTCTCTCTCTGTCTCTCTCTGTCTCTTTCTGTCTCTCTCTTTGTCTCTCTGCCTCTCTGTCTTTCTGTCTGTCTGTCTGTCTGTCTGTCTGCTCTTCTCTCTCTCTCTCTCTCTCTCTCTCTCTCTCTCTTACTCAAATAAAAACGTATGTAAAATATGACTTCACAGGCTTCTAGACAATAAATCAGACTTTACTTTCGTATGCGTGATGAGTATGACAATAGATTTATCCTACGTCTTATTGATATACAAACCAAAACCTTATTCTCAGCTTGAAAATGGTGTCTTGAAACGAGGAGGATTTGGCTATATACAGCTATATACGTCTTTTGGAAGAACATTTATGATTAGTCGGATAGTGAGATGGACTAATCTATCTTGAAATTCACGCTTGTTTGCCACGAATTATAACATTTCGATAATAAATATTGCGATTCTTGGAGCTGTATCAAAAATAATAGAAATTCCGAGAGTTCACGTAGTAATTCACTCTGAAGATATACTATACAATATACAACAATACTGATTCAAAAGCACCTTCTTACTTCACTGCTAAAAAAATACCACCCTTCTTGAAAACCATAGCCTAATGACTTAGTAATAATGTATCTGTATCTGTAACAATGTACAGCGAACGCTGCGTGCATCACGCGTACCCTGCGAAAAATCGTCCCGCATCACCAAGACGAGATGCGGCAAAGCGCTCCCGCCCTAAAGGGCTGGATGGCCACGAGCGAGCAGGGGCTGGGCTCTCCATCGGAAAGCGATGCCCAGCCACGCACGCCCACCAAGGGAGGGGAGGGGGGGTTCTGACTGAGAGGCGCGAGTTGCAGAAGGGTTGAAAGCGGCGCGAGGGACTCGAGGCGATGGCCTGAGAGTGCAGGAAATGTGACAGGCTGATGGGCGGAACAGGACATTGAATGGCGAGTGGTTCCGGTAGGAAGAACGCGAGGGACCGGTGGGAAACGCAGGTGGTCTCGACAGCACTTTCAGGATGATTTCGATGTTGATACATTGAACAAAATGGGCGTTATGGATATTGAGGTTAAAGTATAAATAAGAAAATACGATCAAAAGATATGTTGATTTGAGAACAGTTTATTTCGAATATAATATTAAGATAACGCACGCAAAGTCATGAAGATATTTTCAATTTGAAATGCTAAATGAATCTCGATCTCTTGCGGAAATATAATGTTTGGAACACTCCTGTTGCTACTGATGATGGTAATGATAATGATGATGAGTGGTTTACTTTGCTGCCAATTGTTGACGACATCGGAGGCTTATGCCTTGTCCTTATCTTTGTGGAGAGATGAATACAGTGGTGGTTTGCCATAGCATTCCTACTACAAAGAAGTTACGTGATCATGAGCAGTTAATGATGATGATCGATAAATGGTTATAAATGGGGATATTCATTCGAGATACATGGGGTGTCAGAAAGACACCAACACTTCAATCACAAGTTGAAAACGTTCATGCGTAGTGTGGGGCTGGCATACGCATAAGTTCTTCAGGTCTGTTTCAATTAATTTTGCGTGAATTAAAGGTTTTATTAAAAAAACAATTTCTCAAAAAGTGCTGAAAAAAGTACTTGGACGGAGCAATGGTCACTTAAAAAATGGCGTATAATTTATTATTCGTTAAACTCTGAATTTTAAAAAACTGCAAAAGTTACAAATAATGCAAGAAAGTATGTGGTGTTGTAGGTTTATTTTTGGTGTTCCGCCTATCAATGTAAATATTTGTACTTACCTCCACAGAAAGCTATGTTAAGATCCTTCAATCGCATTTCCCTTGGAAAGAAAGAAATTAATTCATTGTAATGTATTTGCATTGTTTCTGCTGCTTCTGTATGGATAATCTCGTCTGTAGCAGTGTTTTCAGCACAATTTAGGACGTTAACTGATCTGGAAATCAAGCATACGTACTCACGCTCGTGATGAACCGGGCGCGTGCCGATACTGCTTCTGAGAGCGTTTCCACCCCATCTCTCACCCACCACTCAGCCCTACGCTCTCCACCCTTCATCACGTGCTCTCTGCTCTCCATTACGTCCCGCTCCCGCCCCTGACCTGATTTCCAACCGCTGATGGAAGATTCTAATTTTTGAAATTGTTTTCTTAATGAACGCTCACAGGCATTGGGCGTGTTTCGACGGGGCACATACATTGAGAACCCGGTCGAATATGCTGTCTGACTTCTCCGTGAATAGGTATCAGTGTAAATTAGGAATTCTTGAAAATGAGAGAGATTAGCCGTTATTGAGCAACTAGGACAGCTTCATTACGATACGAAGTTGGAACTCCAATGATCTGCGTAGATCATAGAGGAAAGGACACATTTGTTTCCGATTTGCGTGGCTACAATAAACCTTGTTTTTATAAGCCTGTAGATTTACATCACGTCTGATACTGGAAATCTGAAAATCAAATACTTACAGTGAATTCGTGAATTTTATTATTAATGATACTTAATTGGCAACACCTCCTACAATTTCTTAAAAAAGGCATTATTTGATGATACGTTTTATTGTGGAAGAGCTTTAATACATATAAAATTGAATATTCAGTTCAGGAACTGAACACTTTATATCTACTATATTAACCATGTAAGTATAGAAAATTTTCATCAATGTTTATTTAGAAACTTAACATCGTCCTTCAAAAGAGTCATAAAATAGGTTGTTTCGTGTTGCGTATTTGAGACAAAAAGTTTCGGCAATCCAAATGTCTCCTATAAATTACCTCTAATGCTAACATAGAAACAGTTCTAATTACTAGAAAATTCACTGGGAGTTAGTATTTCTCTACAAATAGCAAAGAATGAAATCTAATTCATTGACGAAATGAAAATAGTTCGATCTGACAGTAAACTTGGAAGGTTGTAACTCTCCACAGAGTAGAAAAGATACGTTACATAATTCATTTTAAAGATTAGTTGTATTTTTTATGTTCATTCTTATACGTCGTATATTTCAATTTAATTCTCCTTTCTTTCCTGTAATTCCCTAATGAAATCTCTTCCAAGAAGTGACACGTAAGTTACGTACTCCCTGTTACGTATCACTGCTGCTTGGTATCACAATGACTCAGATTAAATGTCATATTCTCGGAAAGTTTGGAACTTCTTGGAGGCAAGGGCGAGAGTGATATAATGGAGTTACGGAATTATACATTACGTTGTAAATAATGAATCACTAGTTTATCCAAACTTAAGTGAGGCAAGATCAATTTGCTGCAACACTGTTCGTTTTCATTATATGAAATAGTATACTGACACTACTTCGAAATAACCCGCTTAGACTTTTCGACTGACTAGAAATACGTTATACAACAAGTTACAAATATTAAAGGTCAAGAATCTGAGTATGCAGTCGATCAATTCAGTTACAGTTTGTAGTAGGTTCCTGAGTTTATTTTGCGGTTCACATGTGTTGATCAATGAATTTGTATAACCGGCGTTTTCTTTGTACATTCGAGTAATACGAAAAAGTTAGGTGGTTTTTCATTTGATATTATTCTTTGGACAAGTACTATGATCAAGAGAGCTATGAAGAATTATGTCACACAACACAATATACCCCAGAAAACTATTAATCATAAAACCAATATTAATTTTCAGAAACTAGTGCAACCAGTGAAACAGTTTCCGATACCTCAACAAACATTGTCTAGTATTACAGAGTTAAAAAGAGCAAAGATGAAACACGGGTGCTACAAATGTCTTCAGAAATATCCGCAATTCCGGTATGCATCTACTGAACCATTTATCCCATTCCTCAGGAGAGGAAGGAAGCGTAAGTTCTTCCTGAGATCTACACCGGAGTCAGATATCAACATTGGAGGGGAACCCTGTACGTTGATTGCTCTAGATATCACGTTTCAGTAGTCCAAGCACATGAGAGGCACAGGGTGGCGCAGTCACAGGGGATTTAAGAAGGGGAAATGCATAAAACCCACACTGTTTGTGCCAATGACCTCCGCACTGTGGATCATGCAAACGGGTGTTCTCTTCCAACATTCATTTTCGATATCTTTGGCACACATTTCATTGCAGTAAACCTTCTGTCTTCTTCGAAGAACGCGACAATTCGACGCTCTTCCGATGTTTGTTTATTTATTTATTTATTTATTTATTTATTTATTTATTTATTTATTTATTTATTTATTTATTTATTTATTTATTTATTTATTTATTTATTTATTTATTTATTTATTTATTTATTTATTTATTTATTTATTTATTTATTTATTTATTTATTTATTTATTTATTTATTTATTTATTTATTTATTTATTTATTTATTTATTTATTTATTTATTTATTTATTTATTTATTTATTTATTTATTTATTTATTTATTTATTTATTTATTTATTTATTTATTTTATTTATTTTACGTCAAAAAACAGTTAAAAACTGCGTATGACGTGCTATGGGGAAAAGTGAAATGTGTGCACATTTTAAAAATTCTGTGATCCCTACACTAAGTCATATACTACTTAAATTTTGAATTTTGAAAGGGAGAAAAAAAACTCCCATGTAGTAAAATCTATTTTCAAGGATAAATAAGCAATAAATTTTGAATTTTGCTAGGAACACAATAATCGTCCTCTTTCGTTTTTCGCGAAATAAGTATCTCGCCGGCTGTTATCAGGATCTGGAGCGTGAACTGTATACGTTCGAGGTGTATTATTACATGTTATTCGGCATACCCAACCACGCGCGATGTAACAATATGTTACCACATTACCGGAGCGGAGCAGCACGGGTTTCATTTGATCATATATAAGAATAATGACACCCAACAATCGCAAACATATTAGTCATTGAGATGGGTGACGTATTATGGTTACATAATTTGTTGTCATTAGTTTTAATTCAATTCATAAATAAACATATTTATTTATGATTGTACTAATGACTTAGTTTCTTGTAATGCATTATTTCGTCATGCCAATGAAGGGATTTTTTTGCTGGTATGTTGGTAATATCAGTTGTTCCTGGCTGCTTCGATGAAGTAGTTGCCGTGGGATGATCTCAGAACCACGGCGCTACTTCATCAGGGTAGACGGGAATAGCAACGAATTCATCAAGTCTAAGAGCTCCACTGACAATTACTCGAGTACTTTACTTCCATTTTTGCTTTGTTCTTAGCAAGTTCGGTGAGTGGCGTGCGACTGCTCCCCGAATTTCGAATATTGACGATGATATTGTCCAAGCTCCAAATATTTGTTGCTCATCGAATCGCTCCCAAGCGTGTGAATGTTTTGGACACGTCAAAAGAAGAGAACTTTCGCCAAGCATCTCGACTTTTTGCGATTGGGAAGCAACCGCTTGCTACTCGCCGAATCACGAATGTGTGGAGCCGCATATGCAAGAAGTGTTCCATGCTTTTTATGTTTGGGAAAGAGAGAACAGATAACTATCACATAAGCTTTGGAGTAAACTTTCGTAAACAAGATTGCGGCATGCGTACGTTGTACTGTACTGTATCTCATATGCTACGTTCCATGTGTTTTCAGAAAAATTAAGGTACGGAGTGAAGGATTAAATAATATTCCGTAAAGTATCAAATAATCTGACAACTTCACTTTATTATCTTCAAATGATAACCAGGCATGACTTGTTTCAGAGATTATTTTTCCTATCTGCAGCTATTTATGCAGCCAAAAATCAAACAAAACAGTATTTTTTTATTTTATTATTTTATTTGGTCGTCCGTTATTGCAAATATAAGTTACATTAACTAATTCTTTGCGGCTAGGGCAAAAGCTTTTGGAACATTACAAAAGCTACATCCTACTATATTTTAACCTTTTGAATCTTGGTATTAATTCCAAATTGTCTCTCCATTATCGATCAGAGTAGTGATAAAGAGATTATATGGGTGATAGATACATAGACAGATATTACTTCAGCTGGTTGGCTTGTACAACGTGGTAGCGGAACACTATAATTTACAAACACTACAATTAGGGATATTTTCTTTGGTACAATATTGCTTAAACTTATTTTAAAATAATAAAAATAATATAACTACCTATAACTACGTGTTTATGGCAACTCTACTTTTTAAAATTTAATCTCCTGATTTTATAACCCTAACACTTTTTAATTCAGCTGCAAATACATCAAGTTTGCATGAAACAATTTGTGAAGCAGATACTTTTACACCTTTAGAGTTATCACGGCTGAGGTTGCTCACTTTACAAGCCGTGACATTGAGAAGCTCAATTCATGCATGGCGAAATCTCTCCATGGATGACACCATCGTGAGATGAGTCAAGCGCATGTCGACATGAAAGCGTCCAACTTCTCGCTCACATCAGGACAGATATTCCCAAAAAATGAAGGTTTTATGCTCGCCATTCAGGACTGAGTTATCAAAACACGAAGCTATTTGAAGTTAATTATCAAAGATGTAAGTTTGGAGAATGAGTACTGTCGATATGGTTGTCCAACAGTACAATCACTCCAATATAGTATTGTACTCCTCGATGCACACATTTCTCTGATACTGAATGTAAGCA
Organism: Teleogryllus oceanicus; assembly: GCA_964035755.1. Lineage (NCBI taxonomy): Eukaryota > Metazoa > Arthropoda > Insecta > Orthoptera > Gryllidae > Teleogryllus > Teleogryllus oceanicus. Next base: position 181,356,822 of record CAXIVR010000003.1, read on the forward strand.
ACGACATGACGCAGTGACCAAGATTTTACACCAAACGTTAGCTGAGAAAATGTAACTTCTCACTGAAGATAAAGTGCCACATTTTAATTACCCACCTATAAGTGTACTAAAAAACCAGGAATAGCGTTTATATTATGATAGAACTATTTTAGCAGATCGTGCAATAATGAACAACAGACCAGATTTGGTTGTTTTTAACAACAGAGAGATACGTAACGCTGATTGATATTTCTATCCCAAATATTAGCAACCTGCGAAGTAAATACGCTGAAAAAATTAGCAAGTACTCAGAATTCACTGAACCCGTAAAGAAACAATGGAATGTGGAAAAAGTTGACATTATTCCAGTCATCCTCTCAAGCACAAGTGTTATCCCTGGAAATCTGATGCGTTGCCTTAAACATCTGGGTGTGAAAGTGGACATATACAAACTTATGCAGAAGGCTGTGGTGATAGCAACGACAAGAATGGTGCGTTTTTTTGGAAAATATGCATTTTAAATTAAGTTTAGTGAAATATTAGTAATGTATTTTTACTGTGCTTTCATTGTGTCAATCTGTACAATTAATAAAATGAAAAACTGTACCAAAAAGTGAGAAACATAAATAATAATAACATTAACTACAATAAAATTAATAAAAAAATAATTATATCAATAAATAAATATTGATAACTATCCAATATAGTTGCTTTAAACATTATACTAGTAAATATCTGTCTACACTGCACTCAACTTCACAACACCTGCATATCTTGTTCTACTTTTCACGACACAAAACTTGAACACAAACACGACATTAAAAATCATTAAATTATGTAATAATAAACTATTAATTAATAAAACGTACAATTACAGTTGAATATACAATGCACAATGCAAAATGTGCGGCTCAGGAAGGCTGATACGGCAGAACCTCCATTGAAACTCATCGTGCAACCATTGTATTTTATTGTTTTCAACCATTATATTTAATTTTATTTGCGATATTTTTAATTATTTTAACTTTCATACATATTTGAAGACGGGTAAACATTCCCTGGATTGGATTGTCTTGTTAATATTTGGAGTTAATACATTAAGGAAAGTTATGACTTCCTTCATACCATCAAAATAATGGAGTATATCAAAATTCCCGCCGAAACTGTGAAAATGTGTTCCGAACAACTTCAACAACCAGGCATTCACGAGTCACGCCAATTTTCAGCGTATGGGGAGCCTAATGGTACGTTGTATAGGGTTTCGTGGATCAGTGGATCTTGGGTCTATAAAGTCTGGTGCAAGTGAGAAATAGGATGATCTTTTTCTAGGTTAAAAATCGCACATTCCCGTGGTAGTTGTGGTAACATTGATAAAAGAGGCATATAAAATTTATTATTTAATTATTATAATCGATTAATTAAGAAGTGTTTTGCATGTATAGCAACTAAACATGATGGGTGACTATTTTTCATAGTATTTAAATACTATCTATAGTAGCGCTTTTTATAATCGAAACCATTTTGTTTACATAACCTAAACACAAGTCGTAGAATATTAAGTGCAATAATTGTTGTCGATAATTCGTTGCAGTGGCAAAAAAATTCTACCTTTGTGCGATCTATGCACTAAAAGCTAGATATTCAATGTGGGTTCGTAAAGGCATATAAAACTAACTACCGGCGTGAAAACTTTACAACTTATTTCAACAAGACTGTGATAAGTATAAAATCGTGACAGTTTCATATTTTTCGATTGTCTATTAAAACAGTAAGATATTTAAATATTTGATGTTAGACAGTAGGACTTTAAAGGCATTCGAACTACAATACCCACTCTCTGAATGTTTAATGTACGAGGAGCACCCTCTGTTATTCACTTCAGAGTGTCTCTCCATCGCCGCACAGTCGCATGAAAGAGACCCTGATTACGGCGAGGGAGATACTTTCTGAGGGGAAAAAAGCTTTCATTGGTGGACATTAGGCATTCTAACCTCAACAAGTATGCCTTAGAGTAGCCGCCCTGCACGAAGCACCACAGAAACTACCACGTGTGTGCCACGAACAGTGTGCCATGAACTGTGCCATGTCTTCCATTTACGTCACATCTACATTGAGCAGCAACTGAAAAGAAATAACTATGGTCAATGAGTTGCAGCTTGTCTCGTGTACCTACACACATCATTGAATGTTCTCACACATGGGTTTTGATACTGTTTCAAATAAGGTGAAACGGGATATTATTAATAAAAAAATTTCTGGAAACAGTAGTCATTAATATATTACTAAAGAAAGTCTGGATCCAAACCTATATTGTAAGATTTTTTTAATTAGCCGATTTCAGTGGGGAGGGTAGGTAGTTCAAGTTCATTATCTAAGACAGAAAGAACGTTTCTGTAGGAAAGTCTTACATAATTATACTAAAATAGCGCCGTGAAAAGACGCCTCTGAATTGCTCGTACAAAAGTGGCGATCGTGCTAGCGGGCCGCGGCAGCGCGCTCTTCGACCGTTTTGGGCGCCGGGACACGCCCAGGTCGATGGGCGAGGGCGCGGGCGGCGAGGGACGCGGCCGAAGCGCAGCGCAGCGCTTGCCGCACCGCCCGGGCGCCACACCCGCCCCCGCAGACACGCCCCCTCCAGCCGCCCCCGCCCCCGCCCCTCCCAGATACGTCCGACTCTACCGCCACGGCCACCCTCAAAGGGTGCCAAACCCGCCCCCGCAGACACACCCTCCCGCCGCCCCTCCCAAACCCCCCTCAAAGGGCGCCACACCCGCCCCCGCAGACACCCCCCTTCCCACCCCCCTCTAACCTCTACGTCCCTGTATCCGCCCCTCTACGTCCGACTCTACCGTCCCCCGCCACTCTCAAAGGACGACACACCCGCCCCCGCAGACACACCCACTCCCGCCGCCCCCGCCGCTCCTCCCAGATACGCCCGACCCCTCCACCCCTACAGAGACACTCGACCCCACCGTTCCCGCCATCCCTACAGACATACCCACCGCACTGGTAGGCACACCCGCCCCTGCCGCTCCTCCTAGATACGACCCCACCATACCCACAGACACTTCCACAGCCACCGCCCTCACAAATATACCGAACGTCACCACCCCCACGTACACAGCCCAGCACGCACTCACACCCAAGCCACCGCCACCATGACTACCACCTCCACAAGGACAGCTATAGCCACATTCAGCACTACTAATATCATCACCGTCTTTACTAACACCACCACCAACCACAGGAGCAACGTCAGCAGCACCACTATCGTCATAAATACTCCCACTACCACTGGCACTTCCACCACCGCTTCTACTACCCCAATCACTATCACTATCACCACTTCCGATACCGTCACCACTACCACCATTATCATCAATAACGACCACAATCTCCACTACCGTAGGCACGATCACGACCACGCCCCCGGTCGTCGCGGGCTCCAGCGCTGGCCCGCCAGCGGCGGTGGCGGCGGCGGGGGCGGGGCGCGTCCCGCCTCACGCAGCAGAGCACCTCCGTCGCTGATCAATATTCCCCAACCGCGCCCAACCCTCCCCTCCCCTTCCCTCCCCCTCCGCCGCGCCGCGCCGCGCGCCCTCAATGGAGCCCGGGAGGAGCCTGAATGGCTCAGCTGTTTTCGCCCTCCCCGCGCCGCCGCCGCCGCCGCCGGGACGACCCGCGTGCTGGGGCGCGGCGCGGTGCGACGCCCGTGGGCACTGGGTCTCTGTGCCAGCGACGCGACGCCGCGGCGCCGGCCTCCCCACACTGCACCGTAGCCTCCTCGTGCATTACCAGTCCACCGATATTGTTTCAACGGCTCAGCGTATCACAGGGTTCGGGATCGGACGATGGTAGGACACTAGACGGCTTAGTCCAAATCAGTCGCTGTCTGGAGGAGAATTCTTGCGGCCGGCTGCTCTGATCGGTAGTTTTCCGTGGTTTCTCCGATCTACACCAGGCGAATGCCGGAGCAGTACTCTACCAAACGGGCCACGGACCGCGAGCGATATTTTCTTCATCTTCCTTGTTCTATATTCACCCCTTATTTACACACATATTCACAACGCAATCGGAAGATCAGTCGGTAACGTAGAGTGTGTCTCTGCCTCGCTGGTGGTAGACACGTGGTTGAGGAAAAACCGGAAGCGGATCTGTAGGACGTCGGCGGACCTCACCTTCCGCCTCGGGAGAAGATCGCTGCCACCTCCCGCGATAGTTTGATTGATTGATTTTTTCGTGTTTCCGGGCGCGTCAGCAGCTTTGGTCATTAGTACCGTTTGTGTAGTGCATGTTTTTTTTCTCGGGAGATGGCGGTGATCTTCCCCAGCTGGATGGCAAGATCCGGCGCTGACCTACCTTCGGCTAGTGGGATTTCCCCCTAACCAGGACTCTCCCACCAGCAGGGCACCGCCCCAGTCGGGACAAGCTCTAAGCTCCCGACCGGTCTCCCCGAATATGTGATAGTGTGGTGCGTGTTAGTGTGTGAGTGTGTGTGTAAGAGGAGAGGATAGGACAAGAGGAAGGACAGATCGCGCGCGGTCCGTGGCCCGTTTGGTAGGGTACTGCTCCGGCATTAGCCTGGTGTTGATCGAAGAAACCACGGAAAACTACCGATGAGAGCAGCCGGCCGCTAGAATTCTCCTCCAGACAGCAGCTGAATTCGACCTAGCTGAAAAGCTATTGTCGAAAATCCTGCCGCCGTGGGGAGTATAACCTAGGACCTCCCGATCAGAGGCCCTGCAGTGACATCAGTTGATGCGCTGAGCTACCGCTACGAGTTCCCGCGATACCACGTGCCCTTCAGTTACGCGACTGATTACCTTTTTTTATTTAACGCACCCGGAATCAATCAAATCTATCTGTATAGTTTCATGGTCATTGTGGCGTAATGTCTAACATGTATGCTTTCCACCTCTTGGAACCCGGGATATTTGTCCGACCAATCAATTTTGAAATTTTCTTGGACAAAGGGAGGACTCATCTTTTCTCTTATTTTTTCCCTGTCTCTCAATTCACCATTTTTCCTTCGTCATTATTTTATCGTTATTATTAGGAGATTCTCTACTCATTTAATCATCTCTTATGGGCCTCAATGATATTAGTTGTTGAAGGAAACCCGAATTACAATAACTACATATTAATTCCTCGACTTTGACAAAAGAGCTTGGAGCTGCGGTGAAGTACGCCCGAAGAAAGCCACGAGTTTGTCCTCGGCGTTAGGCATGGAATTTCCAACCGCCACCTTATCTCTTCCCTAGAATCTTGCCATCCACAACTACGTACATATCATCATAATCCCTAAAGATTGCAGTCTTTCTCTAAACAATGTAAGGAAACGGCAAACACGACTGTTTTCACCCGCGTGGAAAATAAGTGTTATCAAGTCAGCAGACACGCTTACATGCTTCTTTACCACTTTCTGGTTGAAAAGATTCATCCTCAATCTATATGCTAATTAAACGCAATTTTGTACAATTTATAACAAACAATTGACATAAAATCCCAATAGAATGTTACTGATGTAAAACAATTGCTATCTTGGTCCGCATCAAATATATTTAAGTCGAAAAAATGTTCGTAGAGGAAGATACAAAATGGCAACAGCAGCAAATGCATATTCAAACCCCAACACACGTTGCACTGCCACACCTGTTGATATCTAGAAGACACAACTAGGAAACGATGAGCTCTTATCTCATAAACCTAGATGTTCTTGTGGATTCACATGATAATTCTGTGGTATGTTCTGTGTCCTGTATCTGATCTAGATGAGACATATCTGGAGATTTTCTCACTCTTTTAGTATGCACTCTCACTCGGACGGATTGGCGGCTACATTGAATGTTGTCTTCCAGTATAAAGTTGGTTTCGCATTTAAATCTCTACTTAGACAAAGAATTGAAGCAGCTCAAATGAGGTGCCTGAGACCAATATTAAAAGTGACGAGGAAAGACAAAATGAGAAGCCTATACCAAAACAGTTCACAGTTTAAATCTCTGCATTTAAAGCTTGGAATATTTGCGTCGTTGCTGCTAGCTGTCATTATAGATCAGTTATGATTAGCAATTTGGTTCATGTAAAAATTAACTTTCACTCATAACTTGTGAGAACGAAGGGTATGTCCATTCCTGCGAATAGAGGACTTCTGCATACTTTTAGTTTTTCGATATTGCTACTTTTCGGATTATCTGTCACATAATTCCCATGGACCCAAGGTTAAGACATTTCATTCCAATAGCACGTGATTAGAACTTCAATAGAAGGATCAACGTCAAATAGTCTTTGTTATTATTAAGAACGAAAGCCCCCCCCCCCCAATGATCAATGTGATATATAAGAATGAAAATAAAAGATGAATGAGGTGAATTAACATGCACAAATTCTGATAATTAAGGTGGAAAAATAAACCTCACCCTTATTTATTAATAACAACGTCACTCTGCGATACGGAGAAGGTAGAATTCGCATTTCACATCTTAGTGAACTAAACTTACTGTTCTTTTTGTTCAATGTATTTCCATGCCTATAATGAGAGCCACCACTCAGAACTTTCCTTTCTCAGTTTTCATTTTATGTTTTTGTTCTCTTAAAAGTATTATTGGAACAGTATTCATGAGAAAATTTAGCGTTCATTGCGTTCATCAAGAAATATTGTCCCCTCAAGTCTTGAGTTGGAGAATTCTCAGGACAGAAGATCGATGGGCAGTTTTTGTTTAATAGGTAAATCTGATTTACACAATAATTTGTCTAACAAATACAGCTACGAGAAAAGAAGACTTATTAAACATATGACGTGGGGTAAACTTTAAAAAATTAACCTAAAAGTTCAAAAAACAAACAAAAATATCAAAAAGTTACAATTAATAAAATACTTATTGTTTTAACATAACTGTATATACGTGAGTATGTATAGGAATTAATTGTACTGAATACTAATATGTCGAATATTACATTTTGGTTAAATCAGAGCCTAATCAGAGTCAAAATTAATTTTTTTGAAAATCATAAATTTTATCATTATAGAAAATTTCCCAACAGTATTAAAGGTACATTTTCTTAATCTTCCTGTCTGCGTGATAATATTATATAATTAATATCAGACTCTTCCAAAATTAAACGTTTACTGATATTGTCGAAAAAATGCGAGACAGCACAGTTGCGAAATTCATCAAGATGGCACCGGAGTCACCAGGAAGGGGAAGCCCCGAGTTGATCGCTCTACCAGTAGCGGCGTCCTTCTTCAGGGAGTTTTTGCGTCGCGGGCCAACAAGTGGCGGCTTTGTCGCGCCGCTTCGAGGTTATTAACGCGCTTTTATCAGCGCCCGCCGGCAAGAACCGCACGACCCGCGCCCGCAACGACCGGTTGCGGTGGCATGAAAGACTTCGATCACCCGCCCGCTCGAGCCACGAGCACGGAAAGGGGCCCCTCCACCAAGGTAGTCACAATTAAAATATTTTTATTTTATTTTTTATTTTACGTCAAAAAACAGTTGAAACTGCGTATGACGTGCTATAGGAAGAAGTGAATTCTGTGCGCGTTTTCAAAATTCTGTGATCCCTACACTAAGTCATACACTACATGAATTTTGAAAATAAAAAAAATCTCTCGTGTAATAAAAAATAAAATATAGTAATTATAAATAATGTAGTATTTTAAAGCAGTTAAAATAATGTAGTCATGTAATAAAATAATGTAATTTTCGGCTCTTATCCATGATGTCCTTCGTCAAAGAATAATACTTCCTGCCGCAACAACATGGAAACGATAATTTGAATAACTATATTTCCCAATGAATTCTAGAAGACGTGCACAGATAATGAAGTTACATTTATTACATTAAGTTATATAAGTTAATGTAACCGCCATGCCTAGGGTGGCGGTTCAACTTTCTATTCTTATTGAGCACATGAATGGAAACGTTATTGGTATTTGATTTTAAGGTATAATATTTAAGGATAAGGTTTTGCAATTTCTTAATGTTTGATGAAGTATAGCAGACTTGTTTTTTATTAATTTTACGTCAAAAAGCAGTTAAAAATGTGTATGACGTGCTATGGGGAGAAGTGAATTCTGTGCACGTTTTCAAAATTCTGTGATCCCTACAGTAAGTCATGGAGCACTTGAATTTTGAATTAATTAATTAATTTTGAAAAATGCTCCCATGTAATAAAATCTATTTGCAAGGATAAATCAGCAATAAATTTTGGGCTCTTATCCATGATGTTCTTCGTCTAGGAATAATACTTCCTGCCGCGACAACATGGAAACGATAGTTTGAATAACTATATTTCACACTGAATTCTAGAAGTCGTGGACGATAGATAATAAAGTTATATTTATGTCCATAAACAAATCAAGGGGACTTGGTTATTGGCGTGGAATTCAAATATTAGGAAGTTTAATCATAAAAGCGTTGGGTGGGATTCTTACATTCTATTTAGCACGTGACTAATGGAGTTACGAGCATGTGTTTGTAACGCATTATATCTGATGAGATTGAGCAATTTTGACGTTTCTTTATACACAATTTAAGGTTTATTGAGAAATTCAAGGGTTATTAAACATTTGAGAAAATATTGCAGAATGTCGTAGGTACTAGTAGTACAAATAATCGCACAGAATCATATTTGTTGTTCTCCTTTGTAATTGCTGGACTCTCCCACTATCGTTGCTTTGTTCAGCAACACTACATTCGTATATTAAGGTCTCTTATTAAGGACCATCTTAGTACATAACTTTTTATGAATTTTTATGAATTTATTTATTCGTGGGATTTTATCAAGATCTTCAGAACAACCATCACGATAGAACGCAGTATTTAATTTGCATTGTCACTCAGCTGACTAGAAAATCATACTTGTCATAGAAAGCAACCAATCTTAATAATATCATGGAAAACGATAATTCTCAGAACGTGTTAATTAGATACCTTGCCTTTGAGCTATTGCTCCCTGTGTACTTGACACGAAACAAACGCAGAATTATTAAACCGCATTGGTTCTAAATTCTACTACATAATTTTAAAAAAACATTTAAAAGAAATGTTGAAAATTTTACCAGCGGAGGGGGAAGGTACGAGAAAATTTTGTTGCTACCTGGAAGCGCTTAATACAAATCACAACACATGGCGAAATAAAGAAGCCGAGCGATGTCTTAGTAAAAGTTTAGAAGTATTATAAAATAACAATAAATGACTCGTGCATTTAATTACTTACAGAATTCTATTTTAGAGAAAAAACAACATTCTTTATTTTCATTAGATAAATTTTCGAAATGAAACGTAAAATATTGAATTCTTTTGAAATCCCATCAAGGTTTTGCCGTTCGAGCAAGCAAGAAAATAATGCTGCAACTTGTGCCTTATACTTTCTGTGATTTTTCCTGAGCATTAAAGTCACGTAAAATTTCCATTTTTCCTTCAACATTTTCATTTCAACATTCCGCAACTAAAATGTTTACCATATCTTTTCAATAGCGCAGTATCGAATAGTAAAAGTTCAAAGTTCATCGGCGTGTTCAATACTTCAGTGGCCTTGCACACGCGATGGAGCCGTGTCAGTGTTCTCCCCAGTGCCCCTGCTGTAAAATTAATGATGGGCGACGTCGCGGGGTAGTGCGCGTGTGCGGGCGTCGACCCCGGGCGGGAACGCGCTAAACCGCGCCGCAGAAACGCGCCCTGGCAACGTGCGACGTCGATGATGCTCATGCGAGAGGATGATTGATTGATTGATTTTTTCGTGTTTCCGGGCACGTCAACTGCTTCGGTCATTATTCCCGTTAGTGTAGTGCATGTTTTTTTTCTCTGGAGATGCGCGGTGATCTTCCCCCGTTGGATGGCGAGATCCGGCACCGACCTACCGTCGGCTAGTGGGGTTTCCCCTTAACCGGGACTCTCCCACCAGCGGGGCACCACCCTAGTCGGGACAAGCTCTCAGCTCCCGACCGGTCTCCCGGTATGCGTGATTTTGATTGATTGATTTTTTCGTGTTTCCGGGCACGTCAACAGCTTCGGTCATTAGTCCCGTTAGTGTAGTGCATGTTTTTTTCTCGGGAGATCCGCGGTGATCTTCCCCCGCTGGATGGCGAGATCCGGGTGACGGCGATGATGCTCATGCGAGAGTGTGTGTGCGTTAGCGCGCTGAACGTGGTGTTGGGGCTGCAGCCGTTACCTGCGGTAGCCGGGCGATTCGGACAGCGCTTCTGATCCGTTGGTGGCCGCTGTGCGTCTGTCCTCTTTGAGGAGAAGCTATTTTAGTCCCCTTTTCCTCATATCCACGCCACCTTCTCGCCGTTCTCGTGTATTCTTTCGTCATCCTCTCGCGCCCCTTTGTCGCCTCCGTCACTCTCTGGACGCGCTTGTGCTGCCCTCTCGCTGCTCCCTTGCCTCTTACTCGCTGTTCTCTCGCCGCTCCCTCTCTCTTACTTCTCGCCGCCCTCTGTCTGCCTTAACAGTCCTTCCGCCAGACTTTGCCGCTCTTTCGCCTTTCTTTTGCCACCCTCTTGCCGCCCTCTCGCCGGTCTCTCACATTCCTCTCGCACCTGTCTCGCTCCCCTGTTGCCGCTCTCTCGCCGCCCTTTCGCCTCTCCCTCGCCGCCCTCTCACCCCCTCTCGCCCCCTCTCGCCGCCCTCTCACCGCCCTCTTGCACCCCTCCCGCCGCCATCATGCCACCCTCTCGCCGCCCTCTCTCTCTCTCGCTCCCCTCTCGCCGCCCTCCCTCCGGCCTCTCGCCCCCTATCGCTTCCCTCTCGCCCCCTCTTGCCTCCTCTCGCTTCCCTCTCGCTCCTCTCGCCACCCTCTCGCCGCCCTCTCGCCGCCCTCTCGCCGCCCTCTCGCCGCCCTCTCGCCGCCTTCTCGCCGCCCTCTCGCCACCCTCTCGCCGCCCTCTTGCACCCCTCTCGCCGTCGTCATGCCACCCTCTCGCCGCTCTTTCACCGCCCTCTAGCCGCCCTCTCACACATGTCTCGCCGCCTTTTCGCGCTCCCTCGCCGCTTCCCTACCACCCTCTTGCCGCTCCCTCATCACCACATCGCACCCCTCCTGGACGCCGTCACCTTGGCGTCACCACGCTGCCGCCGCTCTGTTGCCACTGTGCCGCTCCCTGTCTTCGCTCTGCAACTGCCCTGTCGTCGTTGTCGTCTTCCCGTCGCCCTCACAATATTTGCTGTGCGCCAACATGATATCCCTGCTAGAGTAACTACGTTAACGAGTCTTTGATGACACCGTGCAGAAAGGAAGCACATTTGCAAGACGCCTGTTATAGCCTGCTAAATTATTTTTGGCCAACTCGACCCGTCTAAAGGAGGTGCTTCAACGAAAAAATGCTTCTATGTGCTATGGCAATCTGCAGTTTAGTGCACTAGTGCACAACTACGTTCTAGGGGATTATGTGTCTACGTAAACTGGATTACTAATTTTCGTAACAGATAATTTCTTTTGTAGATAAATTTTGTTCGCGGAATTCATACTCTACCTTGAAATATTTATATGGGTTTGGAAGAAGAATATAAATTAAAGATTGAGCACATACACTTTTTAGATTAAAATAGAATAGAACATTCAACAAATCAAAGGGAGAACATATTAATAATTTAAACTTGTACAAATTTCTAAAGCTGTTTTACGGCGTTTGTGAATTTCATGAATGACACTCACAAACGAAGTAAATCTATTTATATTTTATCACACGAGTATAGTTTGATTGAAAGAGTAGAAATTGATAGTTTACATTTTTAATGCCAACGTTTAATTAATTTCACCGAACATTGCAATGCTGTTATTACAAACGTCAGATTTAAAAAAATAAGGGTGCCTTAACTATGATCAAAACCTTCATCGTTTGTTTACAATGTAATTTCAATTTTGGCGCGACCAGGCATTATGGTGAAATTGATTAATTCACGGATACACTCATCTGCAACAAAAATAAATGGTCCATAAATTTCTCGCTCAGCTTGACTAATTTGCGGAATTATTGCATTGGAGAAGAAATAGAAAATATTCGGATTATTTTTGAGGGTACATACACGTTTGGTAATAAATTAAACGTTTTTTCTGTAAATCTAAATAAGCAAAATGCAATTTTCATATGTATAATTTTTTTAAAAATTTGTTTATTTAAGGTCGCCTTGTAAACAGCTAGGTCGTTGGCGACCACAGTTACAAAAATACTCTATTTACAAATTCACAAACTATTTACACATTTTCAAGAGATACACATACACAAATCCTAAATCTAGATGTTATACATAGGGCAGGCAATGTATAGTCATTAGCTAAATACTATTTAGCATATTAAATTTGGTGAGGAGTTCTATAGTTTTCTTTTGACCAGGATAAGAAATAAATATAGAGTAGAGATTATCATTGATGTTAAGGTTTGTTCTCACAGTCGCCATCACGTGGCAATCAACTATAATATGCTTCTTGGAAACATGGAGTCCGCAGTTTGGGCAAGGATCAGGAGTAGCCTTTTTTAATTAGGTAGCTGTGACTGAGTTTAAAATGTCCTATACGAAGTCTGGTTATAACCACTTGATGTCTTCTGCTAAGTCTAATGGAAGTGATGGGAGATTTCTCGATATTCTTCCTAACTGCTTGTAATTTGGAAGACAACATTTTCCAGTTCCGGTCCCAAAGCTTCTAAACTGCAAGTAAGAGGTAGTTTTTAAAGTCGGGGAGTGTGCCGCCAGCTTCAGTATCAATTCCGGGGAGAGAGATTACTGCCTTCGCCGCTGGATGGTGAGATCCGGCGGAGTCCTTACCGTCGGCTAACGGGGTTTCCCACAACCAGGTATCTCCCACTAGTGGGGCACTGCCACAAGCTCTCAGATCCCGACCACTCTCTTAGCATATGTAGTACTGCAGTGGTCGTAAGTGTGTGTGTAAGAAAAGGATGAGGATTGGACAAGTAAGAGGAAGAAAATATCGCGCGCGATCCGTGGCCCGTTTGTTTAGGTGTTGCTCCGGAATTCGCCTAGTATTGATCAGAGAAACCACGGAAAAACACCGATCAGAGAGCTACTGGACGCTAGAATTCTCCTCCAGAAAGAGACTGAATTCGACCTAGCTGTGTAGCTGGTGTCGAAAATCCCGCCACCGCCGGGACTTGAACCTATAACTTCCCTGTCAAAAGCCCTGCAGCAATATCAGTAGCGGGGGTCTCCTGGTCGGGGGTGGCGAGGGCGGGGGGGAATCAGAGGGGGGCGGCGGGGGCGGGCTGCGGAATAGGCATTGGCGGAAGCGGTTAGGGGGCGGGGCCGGGGCCTCTGAGGTTGAGGTGGCTGGCAGACATAGAGGCACCAGGGACAGCGCCGCACTGCGAGGCTGGGGGGGGGGGAGGATGTGGGGGGGGGGGGGGGGGGGGGCGGGGGAGCGCGGCAACGTCGCGCGGCGGATTCGCGGCCGGTATCTGCGCGAACGCATCCGGCGCGTCATTTCCGTCGTCGCGCACAAAGGGCGGGCGGAATTAACTCGGCGGCACAAGGCGCATGGGGGGGAGGCGGAGGGAGGACTTCCTCCTCTGCGGCTGGGAGGCAGCGCGCGGTGCTGTCATCTACGTACCCCCGCGGAGGTCGCCGCAACAGCCGCTGATGCTGTCGCCGCTGCCACCATCGATGTGCCTATCTGCACCAACGACGTTACGAGCGCCTCATAACAGACGCTGCGACCGCCCTCGCTAATGTCGCCATTCATTTGTCTGCAACAGCGGGAAGAGAACTTGCACCGCCCTCAGCACCACTACCCCTCACAATGCCATCACATGTACTACCAAATGCACCATCTCATAATGTGCACCATCCATACCAGGCGAATGCCGGAGTAGTACCCTAACAAACGAGCGCGCGATATTTCCTTCCTCACCCTTGTCCTATCTTTACCTCTTAATTATACATAATTACACTTACATGCACACATGCCGGAGACCGGTCGGAGATACCTTGTTCCCCGCTGGGGTGGTGCCCGCTGGTGGGAGATTCCTGGTTGAGGAAAACCGCTGTAGCCGTCGGTAGGTAGGTGTCGGATATCGCTATCTAGCGGGAAAAGATCGCCACCACTCTCTGAGGAAAAATGAACTACACTTATGGAACTAATGACCATAGCAGTTGACGCGCTGTACCATAAATCTTATGTCATCAATAGTATAGCTGACACTATCAACACCTCATACCTATCAGCATCATGATGTCCTTCTCCAATAACGCCATTACTAATACTCTCATTCTCATCATTTACATTTTTAGTAACGTCAGAATTATTGCAACATAATCAGATGATCAGATTTCAGATAAAGACAAGCCTACAATTTGTAATATGCTTGTAATATAAATTTGCAAGTTAAAATTAATTGCGCCATAATAAACATACAAAACATGTTTGAGTGCTAACTATTAATTGTTCTTAACAAATATATCTTCGAGACAACCTACGAGAAGATTGGTTTCAGCATGATGTGCATCAGCATTACCACTATCAGAACCCGAATCTGTATGTAGAAATACAGTTTTAAAAATGCATATGTCGCAAATGGTACATTTGCAAATTTAAGCATGTTTTAAAAAAATAATAATTATTATTATTACCATTAAATAATAATAATAATAATAATAATAATAATAATAATAAACATTATTTTTCTTAGTAATTTTCGCTGGTGTAAATGTTCACCTTCGCCAGAGTTGTCTTGGGGACGGGTTCGGTCACAGAAAAATTACTTCATCTTATATCTGGACTTAAGATCAACATTTTCTTCGATATGGGCTGTTAACAACAAAACTGCGCGCTGTCCCGTGTCCAGAACGTTTTTGGGTAGTTTAAGAACTGTTACATTTTTTAGAAAGTTTTTACTGACGAGGTCTTGTGCCGATATCACGAGTGGGTATGTTTTGCTAGCATTTAATTTCCAAATATGTCTCAGGTCATAAGATACATTTTCATATTTCGAAATTTTTCTATTTCTTTCTGTTTGATGTTGTTGGATAATGGTACTGAAATGTCTTCTTCTTCTTCTTCTTCTTCTTCTTCTTCTTCTTATTATTATTATTATTATTATTATTATTATTATTATTATTATTGTTAAGCGGGATGTTGAAACAACCTGTACCGTTTTCGCAAATGCATTGCCTCTCTCTACCGTATACTCGCGTTCGCCGTGGCAACTTCCTCACAGCTGCTGCCACCTCCGCTGTCGCCGCCTTTGCCTCCAATTTCGCTCTATGCGCCCCGCCCCTGCCCTCTCCGGTGACAGGGCGCCGCAGAATTATTGCAGCCCTTTGTGCTTTATGCGCAGAGAACCTCGTGCCCCACTTTTCTCTACGTCGCCCTCTTGGTTGCAGAGCACACCAAGGCCGCTGGTGATGAATTCGAGAAAAGCATTTTGCGGTGGAGAGCTCTGGATTGGCTCAGACTACGAATGATAATGTAATTCTGGTGACGCAGTAGTAATTTCACTAACCTTTGAAATACTACAGTGATGATTTAGAGCAAAGTATTACTTACGGACAAAGAATACGTTTTTCAGTCAAGTAATTCGTTTATTTATGCGTTTTAATACATGATTACCTTGTATTTATTTAAAAATTACTAGCCGTTATATTCTTATGAATGCATTCCAATTCATCCATCCACATATTTTCATGCATGCGTTACATTTCATTGATTCTGTACGCTGAATTGAGTAATCAGTAGTTATTAGTTTTGAGAAATGTGTTTACAGGTAAAGAATTTTTACGCATTATATCAATTCATATTTCATACAAAAATGTTATATTTCTTCCAATTCAAAGACTACAGAGTGCTATTGTTCCGTTCATCATTGGTTCTTCTAAAGTTATTTGTCCAACACGCTTCTTAGATTCAATTTTTGGATAACGTGAAATTAGTATATATATTTAGTAAATTAATTTACGGTTATTCAGTTCAGTTCAGTTCATGCCTTTTTTAACATGGCGGACTCGGGCCATCATGCTAGCTCTTCCGTCTGACAACTGAAATATTGCTAAGCTCCTTACAAAATCTTGCTGAGAAATAGGGTATCACTAAAAGACGACGAAACAGGCGATTTGAATTGAGCTCAGAGGCTTCTTTTAGGCTTGATCTTTTACATGCAATTAATCTACCTCTTGGGACAGTCGGATATACTTCCCCTCCAAAGGAAGGCGTACGAAGGTTGTTTTGTTTTTTGCCCTCGTTTCTGTTCGAAAATATTGATGTTTTAAAAACATCGCTTTTCTCCCGCCCCTATCCGTGTGGACCTACGGATTTACAGTGGTCTCTCAACCACTGGGAGATAGTGACACAACCACCTTTGCAGTGATTTTCTCGTACGAATCGTAAGATTTAACGAGATAAAATGGTATTCACACTTGCGCAACATACGGCGCTTTACTACAACACTTGGTTGTTACATTTCTGTTATCTGGTCTGCTGATGTCTTAAAGCCAAGTTAAATAATTAGTGCCTGCTTCGCCCAATATTGCGTTTATTTTACTAAAATGTTACAGGATTTACTTGCTAGATTACTTGGATACAATTCATGCAATGCACGAAAATTTGATAAAATGTAGTTTGTTGTCATATTTCGTATTTCTTTGCCTTCTTAAATGAGATTTTAACTCTTACTTGGCTCTTTTAGAATTATTTTTGGCAGCGTTTTTTTAGTGAAGTAAGGGTAGATACAAGTGTCCCAACAATTCTGGAGTGGTTTCTTTTACACGGAGTTTGTTGACTCTCAATGCACCTGTTAAGAGGAGATTGTATAAAACTTGCTCGCTAATTATGGAACGTATGGCTTTACTCCTTTCCGGAAGTAGGGTTATATTCCAGTGAAAGAAATTACCTTATTTGCTACGATTCTTTCGAAAGTTTGTTTAATTTTAAAAATTTCTCTTGTTTGATGAACAGCAAAGTACTTTGAAATGTGAAACGGCAAAATATAACGCAATCATCTTCTTCTTGCTTAGGTATTTCAGAATTCTTCGAGTTAAATTACCGTCAGTTGTAACAGAAAGCTCTTGCGACGAATTTAATGGTGTACTGGTTTTCTTTGCCCTTACAAGAACTCTGGGTATTACTTCTCCGTTTTCTTTACTAATTATACACTTCATTTAGGAAGTTTTTTATCCTTGACAGAGAACAAAATATTCTACCAAACAATTTAGAACAATTCTTTTTTTACTGCAAGAAGGTTCAAATTTACGAAGTTTTCAAAGGATCGCTGTCCAATCAACTGGTTCAATTTCTCAGTAAAACCATATGTGGTTTTGCTTCGCATTGTCGCAAATTTAAAAGAAAAATAAACTCTCAAGTGCCTTTGTTAATCGTTCATTTTAAACCTTTCAGAGACAGATATCGATTAGTCGTGATATAAATGAAATATATTCAAACGAAAGCTAATTGTTATTGCAGAAACAGAATAGTAACTACATAACCTGTAGAGGTATCAGTTGTTTCAATTCAACGTGAAACTTCTTTTTGAAAGTCGACATATTACTCTACAATTTTCAGAGCAATATTCATTATTATTAATATTACGAGCAAGTGATTTATTGGGTTTTTAGTTTCCTTCTCTCTAAAACTGTTGATAACCAACAACTTTAGTACAGAAATTAACCAACAGTCACATATGACACGAAAGAGGTTTCCAATAATTATGAAAATGGTATGAAATGTTGCTACGTCAAGCCTTGGACACATCATTTTCAGAAAAAAATATTTATTGTATTCTCCTATATTGCCGAGATAATAAATTTTGTTGTTATCGTTTAACGACATGAGGCCTTGCTATTTTTTCTTTCTCGTGGCACTGAATTAGTTCTGCTTATCAGTTCAGCTCCAACCGTCGTTGACTCATCTCCATCACTGTCGTGGGCGACTCCATTCCAGTGCGATGACGAAGGAGTCGCGTGCAGGTTGGGCAGAGAGGGAGGGGCCGAAGAAGGCACATTCATTTGCTGCCGCGCGCCCGTTCCCCGCGTCCGTCGCCCGTGAAATATCGCCCGCCCCGCGTCGGGCGACGGGCTTCAAAGCTGCTCCCCACCCGACCCAGCCCCGCCCCCCACGGCGACTTTGCTATCGCCACCTCCACTCTCACCGTGTCGTCGCTTCTCTCGCCGCCACTGTCACCAGCGTTCTCTCCACCTCTCTCACGTTACTCTAACGTCTCTCACTGCCTCCCCTCTCACTGTCACTCTTCTGCTACCCGCTCTTCCACCCACTCTCACCGCCACTGCCACCAGCATTCTCTCCGCCTCTCTCACGTGAGTCTAACGTCTCTCACTGCCTCCCTCTCTACCATACTCTCACTGCCTCCCCCCTCTGTCACTTCCTCTTCACCATCGTTCTCACTCTCTCTCTCACTACAACACTGTCACTCATTCTGCTACCCGCTCTCCACCCCTCCTCTCAACCTTACTCTCTGCCTCCCTCATTGTCGTTTTCACTGCTACATTCTCTACCATCATCACTGCAACCTTCACTCCCACATTTACTGCCATTCTCACCGCCATTAGTACCGTCACTCCCTGTACTTCCGCCGCTCCCAGCTGCAGTTTCGCTTCCTCCTTCCTGCAGTAACCCACTAAATCGTCGTCTATCGTTCACGTTCTCCCCGACATCTTAATTTCCAACCACTCCCACCAAGTCTACATCATCGTCTCAACGGCCACGCCCATTTTACTTTTAAAACCATTATTAATGTGGCAATACGTCTTCGTTGCAAAGTGTTGGAGGTTTAATATCGACATGCATTCATGTTTATAAAATATGGATTTATATTTCTTTGCGTCGTTTTATCTTTGAAGTTGCGGCAAAAAGTGATGAATAAATAGATATTTTAAGTAAAACAAACAATTCATATGAATGTTAAAGGAACCTTGATGTTGTTATCGACTTCTGACATCTTACTAATTTGCCTTATTAATTTCTCCCCTTTTCTCTATCTACATCCAACTCCATTAATTCTTATGCCTTCCACACTTTTTCTCTATCTCATTTCTTTCACTTCTACCCACGCTTCCTTTATCATTTCCATTTTCCTATCCATTTCATCTTCTCATCCATCCAAGCTATCCATCGTTTGCCTAACCATTCTTCTCTTTTCCTCCTCCAATCCATCTCCGACTCATCACTTCACTGTGTACGTCTCTCTTTTCTCATCAGTCCCAACCAATCCATCATTTCCCTTCCCTCTTCAACCTCTGATTACTCTTTACTCAGCTTCCTCTTTCTCTTTTTTTCTTTCCTTTGATTTTCATTTAAATCACCCAATCTGCTACCGGGAGCGGTAGCTCAGTGCATCAACTGATGTCACTGCAGCGCCTCTGACCGGGAGGTCCTAGGTTCGAGTTATGACGGCTGCCGGATTTTCGACACTAGCTTTTCAGCTAGGTCGAATTCAGTCTCTTTCTCGAGGACAATTCTAGCGGCCGGCTGCTGTGATCGGTACTTTTCCGTGGATTCTCCGATCATGTCCCGTCTGGGGCGGTGCCCCGCTGGTGGGAGAGTCCTGGTTAGGGGGAAAGCCCACTAGCCGACGGTAGGTCGGCGCCGGATCTCGCCATCCAGCGGGGGAAGATCACCGTCATCTCCCGAGAAAAACAAATGCACTACACTAACGAGACTGATGACAAAAGCTGTTGACGCGCCCGTAAACACGAAAAAACCAAACCAACCAACCCAATCTGCTTCTCTCCTTTCCTCCACCATTGCCCTCCCCCCCCTGCTGCGCGCCGCCGCGGCGGTGGCCGCCTGCCGTAGTGGGCGGGCGCTGAATGTTGCACAAAGGCCGCGCGTGGGCGTGGCGCGATGCGGGAATCCGCGAGCGAGCGAGCGACGCGACGAGTCACGATGCGCAGGAACGAATCTGCGCGCTCGTGCATATTGCAGCAGCAGCGAATGCCGCAGGAGGCGGCCGTGGCATTTGCTTCGCGTGCGCTGTCCCATCCCCTCCCCTCCCCTCCCCTCCCACGCCCTGCTGCCCAGCAGCGCACGCTCGGAGCGAAGAGAATCCTCCGGGGCGTTTCTGCTGTAGGTCAAGCTCAATCAGCTCTTTCTGCTTTCTCGCTACCGCTTACGCACTAGAGAGAAAGTTATATAATGCTGCGAGAAAAAAAAGGGGAAGTTTCGGCAGAAAAACTCTTATTACAGGGACCTGGCAACGAAAAAGTGGATAAATCGAATTACTAAATTTAGTAAAGGAATCCTCTAATACGTGTATCCAGAATTCGTGTTTGTGGTCCTTTATATCAAAAATCAAATGACGGTAAAACGTTCATTGGTCCGTCCGTCCGTCCCTCCGTCCGTCCGTCCCTCCGTCCGTCCGTCTGCCTATTTGTCTTTGCCTGTATGTGTGTGTGTGTGTGTGTGTGTGTGTGTGTGTGTGTGTGTGTGTGTGTGTCTGTCTGTCTGTCTGTCCGTCTGTAGTAAATCATATCGTGTCACCACTGAAGGTGGTTTGGAACACGCCAAAAAGTGTTTTATATCTTAAAATCTCAGAAAGTATTTTCGAAAACTCTTACAATATTCTAGAAAGATAGGGAAAAATGGCTTGTTTGGACTATAACGAAATAAAAGTTTCAGCCTTCTTTATCAAGGCATTCGACACTGAAAAAATGTCACTGTAAAGTTTAAATGTTAGCCTTCCTTCCAAGTATGCAGATGTTTTCTGATGAAAAATGGATTAAATGCTCCAAGAGAATATAAAGTGAATTTGCTTTTGCGATATAAAAGTTCCTGCTGATTCGACTCTTCTAATATATTTTTTATCATCCACAGTTTGTCTCTACCTTCCAGAATTTCTCTTCCCATTTATTTTTACTTTTTGGCACATCTTGACCTGTTTGAAACTTTGGGCCAATTACTAAGGTGCTGTGAATTAATGAATGATCATTTTATTATTATCGGATACTTGCTTTTCCCCTTCTATTAAAAAATCACAACGGAAAAGCATCTTTCCTCTGGACGAGATTGGATTCCCGAAACCTTTCTGCTATGCACAGCGTTTGTCGATGCTGTCGTCTCTTGGAGAGAAAATGAGCTCTAGTAGATTATAAATATGCAAAACTAGAATTACCTCACGACATAATTTATCTGTCTAGTATGGCTGGTATTTTTGAAGGAGAAAAATTGTCAAGCATGACGTTCATTCTTTTGCTAAATTACTTTTTACCGGCATGTTTTATTTTTGCTATATCTTGGTCGCATCGCGTATGTGATTGTTAAAGTATTATTATATAAAAATATGATTTAAATTACTGAAAGTTAAATGAATTCAATCGTAAACTGTTGAACAGAATTCGATCCTTAAAGGAAAGAAATTTGATGTCCTTATTTCTTCCGTTCTGGATATCGATACTACATATCGTAACTAATCAACAAACGTAGCGTTACTAAGAACTACTATATGTGTGCACTCAGCGCTCACTCTGATCACGTTCTAGGAAAATAAATTTTAAGAAAATAGACGATGTGGCTATAACTTCTCTTCAACGGTACCGTAGGTCTCGCAAAAAACGCAGTATATGCATTGTTGCATAGCATTCTGCTGTTGGTTTGGATGCGAAACATCGAATCCAGGAAAATTACGTACGGTGCCGACGTTGGAGAGGCTATGGGGCAGACAAATTGATTTTTTGCGAGGACAGTGCGCTCTAGCGGCAGCAGTCCACAATAATCTGGTGATACAAATTGAGTGAATTACAAAAGCTACATTTTCAAAAATGCTGCTTCAATTTTTTTCTATATACTTTTGGTAGGGATACTGCTAAATGCACTCCATAAGATAACATAAAAAACATATTGCACTATTCCTTGTTTTATTAAAAAATTACAAAATTTCAATCTTTTGAATTGTCTCTCGCGTCGTTAATATTTACATTAGCTGCAATTTGTTCACATTATTTCATTTATGAGTACATGTGCTTGAAATAATGTCATATAAAGTTTCTCAAAAACAACAATTTTGTGTTAAGAACTAACAATTCCCCATTTTTGGAAACACTCAAACGCTATTTTCTCAAAAATGGCTCCAACTTTTCCTTCAATTTTTTCCAACGTGTAGTGCAATTCCCTCTTTAATATGATACACATCTCCTATTACTGTACTGTTGTGTTTTCTTCAAAGCATCCAGAAATATATTTTTTAAATATCCCTCACGCTGTAAATGCACATTTCCAACGATTTGTAAACACTACTACATTTGTGTGTCTCAAATGACTTTAAATGAAGTTTTCCGAAAATTCAAAAAGTTTCTGTGAAAATGAAGTTCAAATTTTGCACAAAGTAACGCTTAAACGCCATTTATATTCAAACGTCTCCAAATTTTTCAATTAAAATTGCTATTTAGGACGAGGTTTTACTCTTCTTTAGCATTCTTAAAGTAATATTTCGTTTCTACAACTAGGAAACCGAAAAATTGAGAACATTTTTAAAACATTTACATTTTGCGGCGATAGATGGCAGCTGGCAAGAGTAATGTCAGTCCACACGGAAAATTTCCATTCGTTGATTCACTCATTGTCGTATTTTTTCAACGCACAGATTCTCTCAAATACACTCCAACATGTAACCGGTAGGAGACTTCTCGCGGCCGGCTGGTCTGATCGGTAGCTTTCCGTGGTTTCTCCGATCAACATCAGGCGAATGCCAGAGCAGCACCCTACCAAACGGGCCACGGACCGCGCGCGATCTGCCCTTCCTCTTCTTGTCCTATCCTCTCCCCTTACACACACACTTACACTAATATGCACTACACTACCACATTCCGGGAGACCGGTCAGGAGCTTAGAGTTTGTCCCAGCTAAGGCGGTGCCCCGCTGGTGGGAGAGACTTTGTTAGGGGGAAACCCCACTAGCGGACGGTAGGTCGGCGCCGGATCTCGCCATCCAGCGGGGGAAGATCACCGCCATCTCTTGAGAAAAAACATGCACTACACTAACGGGACTAACGACTGAAGCAGTTGACGCTCGCGAAACACGAAAAAATCAATCAATCCATCAATCCAACATGTATGGGGAATACAGTTGCGGTCACTGGATAACTTATGCCGCATGACGTCACTTCAAGCGTTGCTTGTGTGCCTCATAGCAGTGTCACTCATATTAAGGGGTCTTGACTGTGAGAGCAGAGGGGGGCGTGGCGTGGCGACACGTGCTCGCAGGCAACTTGCGGCCGAGTAATGAGTGCAATTAGCTGCGACGCGAACTGCCATCCACACTGCTATCCATGCCGCTCCCCCACCGCCCCACCACAACCCCCACAAATGTTATGTCACAACCGCCCCAACACCGGGCCCCACCGCACACAACACCGCTCCTCAACGCCGCCCAAATCACCGCCCACGGAACGACCACGGGACGTCATACACGGGAGTTCCCCACGCCCTGTTCGCATGCCACGCCCCCACGCTGCCACACGCTTCACACAGCCCCCCACCGACTGCCCCCCACCCTCCCCACGCCTCCCCCGCTGCTCCACTCGCTGTTCTCCACGACCCCCCACAGGCCAGTGCCCATGCACTTCGCCACGCCACCCAAAACCACCCCACACATCGCTTCTTCCACTACCGCCCACGTCCTCGCCACCCCATACCCCCCTATACCTTCTCCCCACCTTGTGAAATGAGTCTACCTCCACCCCCGATCCCCCCTTGCAGCCGCTTCTCCATTTCTACCCACTCTCTCTCCACCTTCTTCTCCACTGCAACTCCTGTTGCCTAATCGCCTATTATAGCACTCCCGCCCCTCCCACCGCTTTCTCTAGCTCCGCGGCCGCCGGCGTCTCGGGCAGGGCCCGGGCTGAAAGCCGCAAAGAGTGCGAAGGCGCCGGCGCTGTGCCAGCGGCCATCTTGGAAGCGAGGCTGCAGTGAATGGGGGCGTTCCTGAGGGGTAACGAGCATTCATTCATAACGACCCCCCTCGCCTCGCCAACTAGCCCACGTTTCCTCTCGCGAGAAGTTGCTGCAGACTTTGTGTTCCGCGCTTTCTCATTTGCTCTTATTTCCTTCATCCGCTTTCTTTTTCCCTTAAACGCCTTTGTCGCGAAGCTCTTTGTTTCTTTGAATTGAAATACCTTCACCTTTTCCAGGAAATCTTCACGTTACATCTTTCTCTCCCCCTTCTTCCTCTCAAACTTCTCATTATATTTTTTCCTCTCTATTTAGTGCTCCAGTACTTCTACTCCATCTGCACCGTCACTGTAGGACTGACCGTAAAACGGAAATATTTGCCCGCGCAGTTTATCTGTGTGTTTTTTCAGTTTACTATATACAATCTGGCTTTCATAAATTTTAGCTATTAAATGCAAATAATACTCACTCTGACAGCCTCTTCTAGAATT
This sequence comes from Teleogryllus oceanicus, assembly GCA_964035755.1. NCBI lineage: Eukaryota > Metazoa > Arthropoda > Insecta > Orthoptera > Gryllidae > Teleogryllus > Teleogryllus oceanicus. The sequence goes on from CAXIVR010000003.1 coordinate 181,381,138, forward strand.
TCTCTAACTTTATATTGTAATGAAATGTATTAAGATGCTTATTATATAAATAATTATCGTATATTTGCATAAATATAGGTAGCAATGCTTTAAAATTTTATTCAAAGAGGTTTAGTGTAACTCCTCAAGAGCTGAGTGGAGAAACTACTGTACTATAACTCAAACAAAATATTTTAGAATTGAAGAGATGAAAATGTGTGAAGTGTCAAGTTTTTAAAAGTCCAATCTCTTTTAATCTCTTGTTACTAAGATTGAATGGATGAAATGATGAATGTTCCACCTCTAATTAATCGGAGTAAAGGTCTAATTACCAGTTAGCGTCGCCGTTAGATCGTGGTATACAATTAGCCCCACCGTTAATGCGAAAGCCGTGCGCAGAAATCCGATCAGCAGCGAGCGGGCGCCCTTCAAACTGTAAATTTCACGATGAAAACCATTACACTACTTCCTTTGTACGTTCTTTTAAACAACCCTTGACGTAATATCAATCCAAGTTTGTTTGTAGTCTCTCTCTTTAAAAATATGTACAATAATGTTATATATACCCCATAAAGGTATCTTATATGATGTTACTTTACCTTACTATTGTATTCTCTTAATGTAAGATGTTATGTATTTCATTCATTGCATGTTTGTCAATTATAGCCTGAAGATGAAATCAATGTGATTTCAAAATGTTGTGCAATATGAAATAAATTGTCCTTATATTATTCGTAGTCTATAATTTGATTGAAGCCTGTTTACTCCAAACTTTTAAACAACAGTAAAATTTAGGGATACAAAACACGCAAATGGAGAATTAAAGAGTTTCATCTCTAATTAATCTGATTGAGGCTCTAAGTACTAAGAAACTCAAATAGTCGACAGTGAAAAACCTAACCATTGTTCCTGTGTTCACTTCTTGTAAATCGTGTGTTTGTTCGATAATCAAAATGCATTGATTAGTTCAAAATATAGTATCTTGGGAAGGAATTCACAAAATACATGGAAAAATCTAAACTTTCCAAATTCATGTGGAAGGATAAACAGAAATAAAGAATCTGCTTTTCATATGTTATTTTAAATATATATTAGTGGTCTTCGTAAGAGCTACAGGAATAGAGTATTCGCATCAATCGTCCCTAATGAATCCGAATGAGGCTCTAATTACCACTTAGTGGCGCTGGTTGATCATGTGGCTTCCCATGTGGCCCCTTCGTGGCCCCTTCGTGGCCCCATGGCGCTCACCGCGACCACCCCGCGCCGATCACATCGCACAGAAACCCGATCGCCGGCCGGCCGGTCGGACGGCGGGCTCCGTCCAAACTGCATTATGCAAACCTGATTGAAGCCGCTCTCTCCAGATTGGCCGGCAATGGACAGGCTGCGATTGGCTGGCTATCTGCATCCATTTCGGTCGACGCTGTCCTTGGCCTGTCATCGCGATGCCCTTGGACGGTAGATGAACAAGGCGATAGGAATACACGGGGTCGCATACAGGGCTTTGTCCAAACGCCGGTCGGTTTGTGTTAGAGTGATAGCGTTTCACAGGTTGATAGTGCTTGTCGTTGTGAAAGGGACACTCTCAAGTACAGGAAAGTGGAAATTTCTGTCAGCTTTGTCGTGTAGAATAAAGGGAATGGGAATTTGAAAAAGAAAACGATGGATAGAATTGTGTACTTCTTTTCTTGAAAGGCATGCTCTAGTTAAGGAATGTATTTCTACGAGGTAATGTGTAAAGCCTTTGAGGGAAAATTGTTTTTATTTAAAAAGCATATTAATATTATTGTTAGTCACATATTAATGTCGGTCGTGTGCCCGTAGAAAATGAATAGAAGACTTGAGAATAAATTACAACATATTTGAGGGAGCTTACAAGATGGCTCATGAGCATCGTGCTAGATTCCCATAATTCTGGGTTAGATTTCCTGTCGAGGCAAAAATAAAGTTGTAACTTTCCTTTAAAATCGTTACATTTTCTGTAGCTGTGTGATGAAGAAAAGCGCAGGCAAGCGGTTCTTGCTAGTTACGGTGAAGAGAATACATGTTTGCTACATATCACTCTTACCCCCACGCATGGGCTTTTAACTAAGTTAAAGGTTAATTAACTAACCGTTAACTAACCTGCAAAGTCTGACTATGGACCCAAAATACCAAATAATTAAAGAGAAGTCTTATATATTAGATTAAGAATTAACAATACATATGATTTGTAATATTATTCAAGTATTTTCTGAATTTTTGTATGGGGAAGGGCTTATAGATTTTGAAAAGTTTCTGTACTTTCCACCCTTTTCCCTACGGACCCAGATAACTACGTCTGACACTAAAGTTTCTAAAATGTACTAATAATACAAGACTTTAATGATGAAACACTTACTTCTTACCTAAACAAAGATGAAGGAAAGAAATACGCAGGGGGTATTCCATAATACTCCATTTTGGTACGCGACTGTTACTGAATTTAATTTGAAAATGATTGTAGTGTTGACAATTGAAGTAAAACATGCGTTTGGAGTGATATCTTTATTTTTGTATAGATTGCTATTTAGTTGTTTTACTACTCAAAATTCACGTTTTCATACATTCATACGTAAATTATATATTATCATGCAATGTTATATTATCATACATAAGAACATTCATGAATTATACTTGCAATGATGGCAATTTTGCATGTTGACGTCTTAGAAAAGAGCATTCAAAGGTTTCAGGAAACTTACATACCTCTTCTAATCTGGTCAGGTTTTATAAATTACCTTATTTCCTTTAAACGTGTAAAAACACAAACATTAAACTATTTTCTAATAAAAGAAGAACACTATATTATTTTACACTGATGGCGAGAACTCATGTTTTTTTTTTAAACTTGCAAAATTTCAGTCCTGTGTCTCCTTAAATCGGAGAAGACACCTGGGATATGTGTTTTCCAAAGATTGTTACTTAGAATCCAACCAATTCTTCAATGAGTATACTCAGTGACAGGACTTCGCCCCGGCCTTGAATGAATTGACGACTTGTGAATTTCAAAATGCATTGAATCATTAAGTTTCAACACTCGTATTTATTATTATTTATCGTATTGCCAATGTAGTCCACCTTTCAAAATTTAAAAAGACGACAATTTTCATTGTTTCGTTTCCGTAAAATGGCATCACGTATATAACAGAAGCCTCGCCTGGCCGAACCGCAAGCAATCGTCAGCCACTCTTCACACTCGGGGTGTATGAGGGAAAGCATTCGTCTGCGCGGCTGGTGCGTCCATGAGCTCGGAGTGGCGGGCGTCGCGGCGCCGAGCCGGCGCGTGTCCGTCGACGGCCACGTCGCGGCCCTTTCATTTCCGGGCCCGGCCGGCCTTCCCCCCCCCCCAAGCCTGGACCCGCCCCCTCCCCCGTCCTCAAGAACTGCTTTTCGTCCCACTCCTACGCCCCACCCTGAACTCCCGTCACCTCCTCCAGACGTGCCTCATATCTCTCATGCCCTACCCCCCCCCAAGGCCGTACCACAAACCCTACTACACCCCAACCCCATGCCTTGCATTGGCCCCAAACGCAGACCAGCCCCACGTCCAACTCCGCTCACTACTAGGCCCTGCTTCGCCTCGCTCCCACTCCCCGCCACGCCCTAAGCCCTGCTCGTCCTCGCTCCCACGCCCCGCTCGGATCCCACCCTCCGCCCCATCACCCACCCTCTTCCCTACTCTTTGACTCGCTCCGCCCCGCCCTGCGGCCGACACGCGACGGGTTTCCATCCCACGCTACAGACGGCGACACTGTTGACGGGAGCGAAGGCACAGTCGGGCTGACAAATGCTGTCCAAACAACATGCAGCTCTCCTGCGGGGAAACAGACTCTTATCCTCACCCCCAGCCCAACGGCTAGTATTCGACTAGCACACGTTGGGACATGACGCCAAAATGCGAAAATCGTGATATGCACACTTATTCGCAGGCTGGATGAGGTCGTATCACCAACTCGATACTTCCAACTTTCCGGGTTGGTACCGGAAATGCATATGTGCTTCATTGGGTTTAGGGCAAGGCCCTCCTGAATACCCACGAATGTGGGGCTTTATCACGACGAAGCCAAGGGCTCAACCGAGGGCCGCCCGTGGGGCACGGAGCACCCAACATGTCTCCACTGCGGTCTACCTTTGGTAACGATGGGTATCAGAACACCCGGGTGCAAGATTCTGTTTAACCGCCAAGGCTTTTGTGTGTGTGGGACTACATCACGTTGCCGTGGCCACACGATGGGCCCGCCAGAAGGGTGTCTTGCGTGTATGTTATTGTTTATTTTCTTTCTAATTAGCGGGATACATTGTCACGTCTGACGAATAACTGCAGAAACTGAGGATGGCTTCTACCCTTGCAATATAACCCGCTTTACATTCACGTTTAGAAAATTTGACAATAGAAATTTGATTATTTTTAAAACTGAAATATCTTCGTTTCCCCTTAACAGATGTGTATCAAATCCAGGCTCAGGACACTCATTCAAAGCGAGTGTTAGTACCTAAGCTTTGCTCTCATACCACATTGTGCTCTTCATACATATTAAGAGGTTTTCATTCATATTACAGATTTTGCATATGTAGGGGAAAATAATTCTGCACCCCTTCCTTTTGCGGATTTCCATCCCTTACCCAGAGATTTACTGCCAAAATTAGTCAAATATGCAGTAAAACAAATTAGAAGTAGAATATTAAATTGTACTATATGCTTTATGTTTTGTGAGAAGTATGAATCTAATAAAAGCAAATGAAATCTTATAACGCAACTAACTTTCTGTGTGAAACTTCACTTCTCTTTAATGTCTGTTTTTAATGTCCATGTTGGAGTAAGTCTACCTCTAGCTTATAGTCTTAATGTGCGCAACACATTCAATGTTTTTCATCTCATGTCTCCAGTGTGGTATTGAACCCCTCCTCCGCGCCCAAGTGATGCATTGCAGTTCTGAAAAAGATAGGACATGAATAGGATGTAGAGAATCCCATGTGTTATCCGATAGAGACAGCGCAAGCTACGCTTTCTGACGTTTACATCCCAATGCTTATATTCCTAATTCTTGAGAATCTTCCCACCAGCAGATAAAATATATCCGCCAAACTTTAGGCTTTGATTCGTTATCATTATCTAGTTTGCAAATTTGAAAACTCTCTGAGTGCTTCATCCAAGCTTATCCTCCGCTCGTTTCCAGTTTCAAAATACATCTGTTCATTTAAATAATTTGTTGTTATACTATACATTGTTTTATTGCTTATTTGTCTTACTCTTCGTAAATTCTTCGACATAGAAAATCCTATGGGTAGAGAGCAACCTTGGGAGGGCAGATCTTATAATTTCTACACCACGTTTAATCTCAATAGTAAACGATTTCCTCTCTCACTGAGATCAGTCACATCACAGATGTACGACCATTTCGGATTCTCCACATTCCCGGGGGGGGGGAGCCTGTCAAACTTAGCGTAGCTCTGAATGGTCCGCTATGATCAGTGACTTGTAATGATCTGAGCCAATGAAGTGAAAGGCCGGAAATTGTTAATTTCTCTTTTGAAATTTGCAGAGGGCAGGAAAGCATAAGGTTCCCTGCCCGTGTTCACACTCTCCCACTTACTTTGTTTGCTACAGTCCTACCACATTGTTTACATGTTTTTTTATATGCATTTTTGCTACTACTAACTACACTCAAGTCACCATTAAACCAGAACTCAACGTGTGGTTAAGTTAAGAACATATTTCGTGACAATAAATTGTTCTTTGAAATCCAATGGCCGATCACTCGCTATTACTTGAATGGCTGCTGCTGAAGCCGTTCGACATGCATCAGAAATGGCCAGGAGAGCAACTCTTCGGTTCTTTTTCATTTCTCTTCGTATCAAAGTATTGTGTGATCCGCGCACACAAGCTGTGGCGTAGTATACATTAATAGGGATAAAGGCTCCCCAGTAAATATTTTAATGAGTACTCTTGTTGACTATGCCTTCTCTGCTGCGTTTCAATTATAAATATAGAGATTTTGTTCAATTTTAAAAATAGACCTTTCTGACATACAAGTTTGATATGGCCATTCAATTTTATTGGGGATCTAATAAAACACGGAGATACAATTTACTATATATAAGTTTCATCTCATGTGTAAATTTTGGTTTTCCCGTGGCGAAGCCATCAGGTCGATCACATTCCACCATATAAATCTGAATGTGTGGAATCTGATTAGTAAGACAGAGTAATTAATCTTGCCGCGCATTTAGCTAACGTTCTTTTACATACCATAAGTTTGACATGGCAAATAACAGCAAGTCACATTGAAAAATTCGATTCGACAACTCAAAAAAGCACATGTTTTTTCAATTGTTCCCCTTGGAATTCGTAAAAATTACTTAGATGTTCCGGATAACCTTCACAGTTGTAAACTTTTCACTGTGATGTTGCTTTTAAACGCAATAAATAACATTACATAATTTGAGTTTCGTTAATTCATTTTTAGAATATGTATATAAGATACTATTTCCTGTGACTGCGATCAAACATAATTCGAAATTTTGCCCTTCAAAATTATTGATGGGTCTCCTTCTTATGAAATGTGATTTCATTTTTCTTGTTTGTTACATTAATTAACATTTCATAACTTTCTACAATTTTTGCATTATTTCTACCTACTTTTCCATTCATTCTTTAATATGTTTTTGTGCTGTCAGGATTTAACCAAAAAAAATTTCATTTTATTTTTGTTAACTGCGTATTCTTCCTCGTAATGTGGATGTTCCTGAGAATATTTTTGCGACACTTTCGGTGATTAAGCTGTTTCGATGTATAATTTGAGTTTGTAAGTGTACATTTGTCGTTACTAGAATTTATTGCGCTCTTTGAGGTTTGCCTATTGTGAACGGGTTTGAAATACACATGTTCATTACATTTTCCAAAACAAGCATTGAATCGACATTACTATTTAAGCAAGGTACGCGTGCATATTTTATAACATTGAGCCATTTGCGCTAAGAGCTGGCAATTTTGCAAGAGCGGAGAGTAAATACGGACGAGATTATATAGTTTACTGTTGCAACAATGAGCCAATAAGTGAATGAATACATGCCCGTAATGAAAACAAAATATTTGTCTCTTTGGTCTCTTTGTCTTATTGAGTGCATTGTGTAGTGAGGTAATTTGATGCAGATATCGACCCGTGCATTTAAACCTAGAAAGATGCACTAGCGATCCTGGAAAGTAGACTGAAGTATTGGATACCACGTCCTATATTCATTTAACTGTAACAGCAACAGAAATTGATAATACACATCAATAATAATTTTGGGCTGTTGAAAAGTTGAAACTAACACTAAGCAGCACGGAATAATTACGTTGACTATTCTGCAGTGAACATTTATCTCAATTTTCTCTCCGAATATTTATCTCATGCTCTCTTAAACAGCGAAACAATTTCCGTGTGAGTTAACACTTCCATCTGATCAGACGTCACTCTGACATCAGAAAAAATAAGAGAACATAACGGATAAAGAAACACAGACACTTGAAAGGGAAATAAGTATGAAGGTTTTCCTTTATATTTCACAAATCATCTTGTTTTACGTCATGGAAAGTATTGTGACATACCAATATGTGGGACATCGTATTGCGTCACATTTATTGTAAACAGAGTGAATGGTAAGGATAGACATGTCAATATGGCGACCTAGCAACGGTGGACGAGTTGTCGTCAAGATCAACAAAATTCATTGCTTTGAACCACGGGGCGCGGCTAGTTGATAAAGTAAACTGTTTGGGGATTGGCCGAGAAAGCAATGACAGTCTGGGGCGCGACTAGTTGAATTTGTAAGTAATTTAGGGATTGACTAGACATGAAATGACAATGTATTTCGACGGAAGTGGGTCGAATTTTCTGACAAGAAACAGTAGAAGATGTAGACCTAGTTTTGAAGGGCTGAAAGAGGGGAATATGGATTTATTCCGACTTATGCCGTGGTGCTGTACGGATCGTGTGTAAATAATTGATGTTGGGAGTTTGGGGATTGTGAACGTTTACTTTGGAGCGTATGGTTGTCGGACTTAGAATATTGATATAATGTGCGGAAGTTGGAACTTGGAAATATTTCGAGTGCAGCAGCTACAATTTAAATTGTGAACTTAGGTGAATTTGTCGGCAACAGGACAAAGAGTATTGGAAGGAGATAATAGTTTGCTGAACTTTAATATTTTAGGCATACGTGTAAAAAAAGAACTGGGAACTTTTAAAAGGCAAATTAATCGGGACTTATCGACTTATGAAGCGGTGAGGATCAGTGACTTGAGTACACTTGTGCCAGAACGGGGGAAAGGATGGTATTTGGACCTGGAGCCATCGACATCGAGAAAAATTGAAAATGGTTATGCTGCGACATCGGTCAAGAGCGCGAGAAGACGGGTACTGCAATATAAGATTTGAGACTGGTCATGACCGAAAGTACGTTTCGTAATGTTACAAATGGACATTGAATAAACTTACAAGTTTTTGTGAATAGAAAAGATGATTTTCATTTAGCCAATTCCAGCAAATGAGTAGCTAGAAATGTTTATTTGCTTTTCAGATTCCTCGGCCACTCTTTACAGATGGCAGATCGAATAATCGGCTATTAGTAGTCAATAGCGATTATTTCTTATAAGACCCATCGACCCAGTTAGCTGAATATTAATTTAATGGAAATGGCAGTTGAAGATTCATTTTCAAAATAGAATTAACGTAATCTTTTCCTGGCGCCCATATTCTTATATAAATTTGGAACGGGGTACGTTGAATTTATATTTAATAATGTTAGAAGGGCAGAGGAGATCTTTAATTTCAAAATAAAATCAGACAGTTTGTTTCAGTATATAGAAACGCACTTTAAAAGCGTACGTTTATTTGTAACTGCAACATTTCCTGTATCTCTGGTCTTTCCGTGTATTACTTGTTTGCGACAAGTGAATAAAAAACGTTATTTTTGTTGAGGAAGAATTGTACTCCGTTTTTTGTTTTCCTATTCTTCGATCGAGCAGTTGGATTCCTAGAATTACGCTACATGCACATTTTTTGCCGGCACCGTTGTCCCTCGGTTCTTGTTTACGTTCCGTTATTGATGTTTCCGCGAAGAGAGTAACGGCAGCGTGCATGAGGGCATCGATGAGCGGGGGGACGCCAGGGGAAACCAGGAGGGGAAGTGGGGGGAGAACGAAATGGAAGGGCGCGTGCGACAGGGCCAAACGGAATGAGGCGAGGAAGCGGAGAGATGTGCGTTTGGGCAGAAAAGTGGGAAAGCTGACCAGAAAGGGGGTTATTGAGACGTACTGAGGACCCAGCGCGGTGTGATATGACTTAGCGGGACTTAGTAAAGCTTCGCGTGGCATATTGAGGCATGTCGTGGCATTTTGAGGTATGTCTGAGCATAGCGAGACGTGGTGTGAGATAGTGAGGCGTGGCGGGATTATTGAGGCGTGGGGGGATTATTGAGGCGTGGCGGGAATTATTGAGGGGTGGCGGGGATTATTGAGGCGTGGCGGGATTATTGAGGCGTGGCGGGGATTATTGAGGCGTGGCGGAGATTATTGAGCGTGGCGGATTGAAGTGGGGGGTAATTGAGGCGTGGTGGGGATTATTGAGGCGTGCGGAGATTATTGAGGCGTGGCGGAGATTATTGGCGGGGAATAGTGAAGCGTGGCGGGCATAGTAAAGCGTGGCGGTCATAGTGAAGTGTGGGGGGGGGGGGATAGTGAGACTTGCGGGGCATAGTGAAATAAGGCGACGCATAATGAAGCTTGGAGATCTTAGTGAGGATAGTAGAACATTAGGAATCAAATGCGCATGGGGAGCGATACTGGGAGTGAGGCAGAAAGGGACAAAGAGATGCACAGCAGAACCCAACATAGCGGCACAGAACAGTGACGCACCGGCAGACGAATCGGAACACAGGTGGAGAGAGTTGTACAGTTCGATCTTAACAAGATAATATACCATGTCTAGCAGGATGAAGCTCTTCGTGTACTAGTCGAGGTAATGTGACTGATGCTGGACGGACAGGATGATTCGATAGGGACATTTGACTAAACTGTGGTGATATATTCGAGAGGGAAAGAGACAGCACGGTGGCATGTAGGAAGGTGAGCTGTGACGACGGTGGCATGTAGCATGGTGGTCACGACCACAGGGCTGAGCAGTAAGCGATGAAGCGAGACAGATTGCCCTGAAATGAAGTGAGACAAAGAAGCGGTTGCTTCACGACAGAGCAGAGAATTTAGTTTCTGGGAGAGTGGGTATCGTAGTTGACCGGGACTTTGCAGGACATTCTGAGTTGTGCGAGGTGTTGTAGATCGCAGAAAAGACTAGACTGTGAGACATGAGCGGGGTGTGGAAGAGGTGATCGGTGCCAAGCAGAGGGAATAAGCGGAGATGGTGGGAGTAGGGGCACTGGAGGTTTGGGTAAAGGGATAAGGACGGGGAGCACGTGCAGGGAAGACGTGAAGGGAAGGACGTGACGGGGAGGACGTGACGGGGAGGACGTGACGGGGAGGACGTGACGGGGAGGACGTGACGGGGAGCACGTGACGGGGAGGACGTGATGGGGTGGACGTGACGGGGAGGACGTGTCGGGAGGACGTGAAGGGGAGGACGTGAAAGGGAGGACGTGACAGGGGAGGACGTGACAGGGAGGACGTGAAGGGAAGGACGTGACGGGGAGGACGTGACGGGGAGGACGTGACGGGGAGGACGTGACGGGAGGACGTGACGGGAGGACGTGACGGGAGGACGTGACAGGAAGGACGTGACAGGGAGGACGTGACAGGAAGGACGTTACAGGGAGGACGTGAAGGGAGGACATGGAGGGAGGACGTGAAGGGAGGACGTGACGGGGAGGGCGTGACGGGGAGTATGTGATGAGGTGGATGTGGCGGGGGGGGGGGGAGGCGTGCCTGGGGGAGGTTTGCGGGGAAAGGGGGGGGGGGGGGGGGGGGGGGGGGTAGTGCTGGGCGGGGCGGAAACGCCGACGCAGTGCGGCCGGAAGCGACGTTTGAGCGGGCGCGTATCGCTCGGCCGCGGGCGGCGCGCACGCGGCGCCAGCCCCGGGCGGCGGCGGCGCACGCGACGTCTCCGCGGTGCCCCGGGGGCGGGGCGGGGGTGGGGTCCTTTGCCCCGCTGCGTCGATCGAAGCCAGCGCCAGGAGCTGTTTTGCGCGCGCCGCCCCGCCCCCCTTTCCCGCGCGTCGTCCATCATGCTCCCTCGCCGCCGTCGACGCGTCGCCCCCGCCTGCCCCACCCCACACACGCGCGCGCGCCCGCTCTGACGGACGGCCTGCGATTTCTACGCGCTCGTTCATTGCCAAGTTTTATTTCCCCTCAGAATTGCAGTTGGTGCAAGTGGGGGTGGGGGCTTTGGCGATGAGATATCTACAGCGCGACTGCGGCGGACGAACTTAAGTTCCATGAGATGTATTGACGCGTATGTAATTAATTCATGCATTTGATAAAAAAAAAATTAAACTAACAGAATTAAGAGAAAGATAATTACAGAAAGGTAATATGGTGGTTAATGACCTGTTGCTAAGAACAGGCGTGAACGGTTACAGATTAATGGTTTATTAGTGGAGCCGAGAATCTGTCGCAATGGCAATTAATTACACTTCACACGCTACTTGTTTCGTGATTGTTAATCACATTTTACCCTACACTCTGCACAAATTTTAATACTTGAAAGATGTTCTCGCAAGTGTGGGTTTGGACTACCTCCTGGTTTGGACAGGGTATCAAGAGTCCTATTCCTAAAAGGTTTTCCGTCAATTTGGACATGCCATCGCTAAGACAGTCTCTTAGAGAAATTTGCTTGTCCGAGATAACGATCAAGTTATAATTGCAGCCAATATTTCACAATTGTAGTAGCTGAAGTTTCAGCAAAGACGTGCTTAATACTTGAGGGTGCGGCAAGTTGCATGAAGTTCCTGTTCAGGGATGCTCGAATCAGCATAAACGCATAAAATCACCATCAACCCACGTCTGTGTGCGACAGACATACTTACATTCTCATTGTACTATGCCTATATTCTTTGCGCATGTGCAAACAATAAATTGACAAAGTTTTATAGCAATTCGATGAACGGTACGGTAGGGCATAAAATACGAATAAACATTAATTTTTATACATTAGATTTTTGCCATACCCAATGTGATAACTTATGCTGTTGCAAATACGAATCTAATTTTTCATTTACTGGTACTTCCCAAGTTGGAAAACCGATAGTGGTGTACTTTCGTTTCTGTTCGTAATCGAAAAACTAGGGCTTGCATAGATGAAACAGGCTGGTTCCGAGTGTCCGGGAAATGTCACGCCCTGAGCATGGTTGCCAACACTTTGGCCATCATTACAAAGACATCTTTAATATGAGAAAATATGACAACTGGGGCAAAGGCTAAACCTAAGCTAATTCAATCTACGAAATATCAATTGCAGTCTCACAATGTCATGAATAGTTCCTAGAACCAGGTTATCTAAAAGTTAAGAGTGATAGAAGTATGAAATGAGAAATTAGAGTTGCAATGCTTAACGATTCCTTTTGGTGACAGTAGTAGTCAGTAGGAATCGATGTACGAGTAAAAGCGCAGTAAAGGAAGGGCAAACTGTGATGGACAATGAAAATGAATTAAGGATTGTTTCGGGGCGACAACAGGTCTTCCGTGAATGTCTCTTCTGTGACTGGACTGTACAAAGGACTAAATTATTTAATTCAATGTCATAAAGTATGTACATAAGAAACACATATTTAATAACGCGTTATTTTGTAGAAAGTAATTTATATAGTATAGTATAGGGTGGAAAAGTATTTAAATCACATCAAAACCACTATCTCAAATTTTCAGTTGAAAAATGATCGTCTTAAGTTCTTTTGCGTTGTAACATTTCATACGCTCCTTCAGAAAAGAGTAAGATTGATTCAGGTTGCAATAAGTCATATAATTAATACAAAAATGTGTATGCGAATGGGTGGATGTATTTGTCACTCATAACTCGGTCAGGCCTTTGAGCTCAAAATTGGAAAAACAAGTCAGAAATCTGTTTTAGTTGTACCATCCCGGAATTCATTAATATATTTAATGGTATAATTTTTGTGGTACATTACATGAAGGTAATGGGATATTTACAAACTTTCTCCATTAAAAATGTGGTATAGTTTCCATTCTCATTAAAATCCATAAACTTTGGAAAGTTCAAATATATTTTGAACATTTCCTTCTTTCAAAATATTAATAACAGAGGATTCTTTCTCATTGCAAATTATCCCTCAATATTAGATGTTGAGTTTATTTCATGAACATATTTTAAAAAATATAAATAGCTGAAAATCTTTAAGAAAAGCATGACATATTCCGATAAACCACTTAACAAGAATGTCTATTTTTTCTATTAACTTCTTTTAAATATAGAACACACAACACTGTATTATACGACATACTTTCATTAAAAGTTGAATTTTAAAATATTACACATTTCTATTGTCTTTCTATCTTTTTTCGTAATAAGAATTTACAGTACAGACATATTTCTTGATTTAGAATATTAGCAGAAACGTAGAGTCGTAGGCTTCCGCGGCCGGAGTCATTGAATTCTTGGCTGTCCGGGATTAGCAGCGAAACGTCAGCACCATCGACCATGACGCGGCTAATCCCGGACAGCCAAGAATTCATTAGCAGAAACGTTCTTACGAATTTAGTAGAAAAACGTTAAATAACTTCTCCAAAAGTTGACAGAAAACCTCAATTTTTTTAATGCAAGCAAGATCAAATATGTGATTGGAAATGCTGAACAAAATTTTCTCAAAACCCACTTCACATTTTTCCTGAAAATCTTATTAATAGAAGTTTTGATCTTATAATATTCCGAAAACCTCATTTCAATAAAACAATTAAGGGACCAAAAACTTAAGAAAACATGTTCAAATGTACGTTGGTTATCATATTGAACATTTTAAATGTTAATTTTAAAACATCAATTAAATCTAATCTATCGAAGTAAATATATTGTGTTATGTACAACACTTGTTTTAGACGACATATAACACATTCTTATACAACATTTTTTGTATTGTTTGGGACCTTTAATAACAAATCCTTCTTCATGTCTTAAAAGGTTCAGTTAATATTGAATTTGAAGACCTATTAGTTCTTCGATAGTATAATTAGCATAAAGTTTTATTGAATTATTAGATGAATGAAATATCAGGTGGATTAAAATTCCATATTTCACGATTTTAGATTGAACAAATACAATATTTAGTAGAAGATTATACTGTATTGGAAGGGTATCTTTTTGTGCTAATACTGAAATTACATTTAAGTAAATGTTTGTTTGTTACAACAACATATTAGACTGAACATACTTTTATTTTCCCTTTTATTTAAATTGGATTGGACGAAAATTTTCAATTTAAACATTTCTGTAAAGAGTATTTAGATTTATACTTCATACATATGAACGATATTCGATGAAACACTGCGTTAGCCAATATTGCTATAAAGGCCAAATGGGCATGCGTTGCGACTGAAGTATTTGTAAAGTCCTCGTAAATACTTTCTATCCTTCACAATCTTTCCTTCACAATCAGTCAAAAGAGTGGTCGTGAGAGAACGAGCGGAGTGAAACTGGATGTAATAGAAATGTGGGCGAATCGGCGTGTGCAGAATCGGGCGAGTCGTGACTATCAGGCGAATCGAGAGGGTCGGACAGGTCGAGAGAGTCGGTGGAGACGAAATGGTCGGACGAGTCGAGAGGATCGGACGAGTCGAGAGGATCGGACGAGTCGAGAGGATCGGACGAGTCGAGAGGATCGGACGAGTCGAGAGGATCGGACGAGTCGAGAGGATCGGACGAGTCGAGAGGATTGGAGGAGTCGAGAGGATTGAACTTGTCGAGAGGATCGGACGAGTCGAGAGGATCGAACGAGTCGAGAGGATCCGGCGAGTCGAGAGGATCCGGCGAGTCGAGAGGATCCGGCGAGTCGAGAGGATCGGACGAGTCGGAGAGGATCGGACGAGTCGAGAGGATCGGACGAGTCGAGAGGATCGGACGAGTCGAGAGGATCGGACGAGTCGAGAGGATCGGACGAGTCGAGAGGATCGGACGAGTCGAGAGGATCGGACGAGTCGAGAGGATCGCGAGTGGGATGGTAGGGCATAAGAGCAACTGACAGGAATGGACGAGCACGGTAGGCAGGACGAGTCGGTAGTGGCGAATGCGTGGGACGATTGGACGGCGGCGGGAAGAGTGCGACGGCGAGCGTCTGCGGCAGCGGCAGCAGGTCAGAGCCCGACCACGCCCTCCAGCCAGGCAGCGCCGCGCCGCGCCGCACCGATCCGCTTTGCCTCTTTCATCTCGCAGACTGATGGCGCGGCCAATATCCGAGTGCTGGCGCCGCTCCGCTCCCCTCCTCTCCCCTCAACACCTCCTCTTCACCCCACGCCCTCCACACCCCCACCCCTCCACCCCTCCTCCCTCTCCCCCCCCCTCTCCCCCTTCTCCCCATCCCCTCCTCCCCCTCTCCACCCTTCCCCTTCCTTTCCTCTCCTCCTCTCCTCCGCTCGTTCTACTAGGATCCCTCTCGCTCTGCCCCATGACGCTCCGCGCGCCACTCTCCCGCCGCCATTAAGAGCAAAAGCCGCCGCACGTATCGCTGCCTCGAGCCCCGATCGGCTTCGCCCGCCTTTGGGCGCAGGTTCCCCTCAGGGAGTAGGAATGTTCGATAGTTCAGGAAGTTTCTCTTTCCATTGAATACCGATTCGCCCGAAGGAAATGGATTTCAAGAACGTTTCTTAAACCGAACGTAGCTTCTAAAATTTTTCGAATATAAAACTGTAAAAACGATGTAATTCAAATCTTTCTAATGAAACCTATATTAATTGTAAATCAATAGTGAAATTATGCTATTGTTGTGACTGAAGCAGAGGAAATAAATATATTCGTTTCATGCTTTAAATAGGAGAGTCTAAGTACATTATGCCTACCCTATGTATTGAAGCAATAGATATCTAAAACAAGTGGAGGAGAACTAAACATATTCCATTAGATGTTTTCTGAAAGTTTGTAATGACTCGATAAGAATCCATTAGATTAGGTAGCATTCAATTAGGTTCGGTAACATTTGATTACCTATGATAGAATTCCATTACTTTGTAGGATTCTATTCCATTTGATAGGAATCTATTATGTTTGGTAGGATTCAATTTCCTTCTTTGGGTTTATTACTTTCGCTTGGGATTGGATGGACCTTCGGTAGGATTCTGTTACCTTCGATTGGATTCTCTTAACTCCAGTTGGATATGATTAGTGTCGGTGGGATGCGAAGTGTCGTGAGCCGCGGGCGGGCAGGCCGTGCGCAGCGTGGCGCCGTCGACGGACGGGTCCCGCGTGGCCATGACCGCGCCCGGGCGCGCAGGCGCAGTGGAAGGCAAGGGGCCCGGACGCCGCTGCGCGCCATTCAGACAAGCGCTCCCCGGGGGCGCCGAGCGGCACGCGCCCCGTCACGCGCCTGTCACGCGCGCGCGCCTCTCGCACGCCTCTGGCACGCCTCTGGCACGCCACGCCCCCTCGACGCGCCCCGCCTCCCACAGCCCCATCTCTTCTCTCTCTTCCTTCCCACCCGTGCCTCGGCACCTTCCCTTCTCTTCCCTTCCCTTCCCTTCCGTCCCCTTCCTTTCCTTTCCTTCTTTCCCTTCTCCCTCCCTTCCTTCCTTCCTTTCCTTTCCTTCCCCTCTGAGCCTTGCACTCCCCCCCCAGCCCTCGCCGCTTTCGACCATTCCCTCCCGGCCACAGACTTTGCTCCCAGCTCCGCTCTTTCTCTCTGGCGCGCCCACCCCTCGCGTCCCCCGCTGTCTCCTTTATTTTTTTCCCGTCCCCTACTCCTTTTTACCCAGCTATCTCCCTGATTTGTCCTTTTTCTTTCCTTTCCCCATCCGTCTCCCCTCGCAACCTTCGCCCTCCGCTCTGCTATTTCTTCTCTATTCCAATACGTTCTCTCTGTGCCTTTCGCCATCCCCCGCCACCTCCTTTCTTTTCTCTCCCCCACCTTCCCGTTCCTTTTTTTTTTTTCTTTCACGTTTTGCCCCCTCTTTTGCGACCAGGCTCTTGCTTCCCTCTCCTTTTTCTCATTATTTTTTCCCTTTTTTCCTCCTCTCCTACCGCTTCCTCCTGTACCGTCATTCTTCCAGTCCCCGCGCAACGTTTCTCTGCCACTTCTCTTATCAACTCGTGCCCCACAGTACTCTTTCAGTATTATTTTCAGTATAGCAGTAGTAAAGTAGCCACATGAAGCGCCAATCAGACAAGAGAATGCGCTTCAAGACATGAGATCATCCGTAATTGGAACCATCCATTTATTATGTACTAAATGTCATTTATATTTCTTTCGATACTGCCTTTGGGTTTATAATTTTGAATATTCGATATGTTTGACTGAACACCACTTACAAGGATAATGGTGATATAAAAATAAAGTAAATAGCAGAAGTTGTTCTTAGCTGATCTTGCTCAGTCTTGGGCAACAGTTACGCGTACAGCAACTCCAAGCGAAAGTGCCCGCCGACACCTCAGTCTATATGGCATATTAATTGCTTGCAAGCGCGCTGACAGCTAGCCTACCCCGATAACCATTGCTTAAATGCTTATGCCCATTCGTTTGCCCATTACTATACCTACTCTTTGACTTACACAACTGAAAATTTTCCTCTTACTCATCGTTCATCCCATCAGTTCATCAATTTGCACAATATATCTATTCACTCATTTGTCAGACTGATTCATCTCTTAATCAATTCTGTACTCCCAAACATAACCTCAGTAATGGTAATCGTTTTACCATTTCAATGCCAATTTCTCTCATTCCCACTTTCAAACTTACAGGCCGCACCCGCTATCTGATTTTCTATCTTTTTTCTGCTCATCAGTCTTTTATCATTACCTTCTTTATTTCTTTTCCCGCTCTCTTCCTTTGTGCAATCTCCTCTGCCTAGATCCGCACTGCCCGCCGCGCCCAGCCCGCCCGCCCGCCCGAGGGGCGGTGGCTGCGGGGGCGGCGTCCGCAGCATCCACAGACGCGGCCGATCGATACAGAGCCGGAGGCTGCCTACCCCGCCCGCTCCGCCCCTCGCTGGCCCCATCCTGCCCGATTCACCACGCCCCTATATTGCCTCGTCTAAATCTTACTTCTGTATTTTCTTACTTCTGACGCCTCGTCCCGCTTAACCCTATTGATCCGCTCGACTCACTCGATCCGTTCGTTACGCTCCCCCGCTCGACCCGCTCGACCCGCTCGACCCGCTCGACCCGCTCGACCCGCTCGACCCGCTCGACCCGCTCGACCCGCTCGACCCGCTCGACCCGCTCGACCCGCTCGACCCGCTCGACCCGCTCGACCCGCTCGACCCGCTCGACCCGATCGACCCGCTCGACCCGCTCGACCCGCTCGACCCGCTCGACCCGCCCCCCTCCCTGACCCACGATCTATTCTCTCGACCAGCTCGTCACGTTCGACCAGCTTGACCCGCTCGATCCTACGACCCTTACTTCTGTTTTGTCAGTGACGTAATTAATAATTATTTCTCATAATCGTATTTGCATTCCGTCTTCAGACGTCAAAATCCTCATGCTTGAGCCTTGATGTCTTGAAATACTCTATTTGGATTTGTCCTTGTCCACGATTTTCTCTCCAATTTTTAAGCTCGGTCGATCATTCATTGTATCGACTATTTTTTCACGCGCATTTTTTTTTTTTGTCTCAAATTTTGTTTCCGAATTTGAATATTATAAAGCTTCAGCTAAATCCTCATACCGCTCCATTTTCACTCTTCCATCTCGCTCTTTCACGACGCTCTGGTTCTCTCCCTCATACCTCCTCTCCTCCTCATTGTCCTTCTCTTTTCATTTTTACTCCTCCTCCTCGTTCGCCTTCTCTTTCTACTTCTACTCCTCTTCCTCGTGGGCGAGCTTCAGCTGTTTGCTGAAGCGGAGATTAGCGTAGCGCCATCTGCCAACGCTCAAACAGTTGAACGGCGGCCGCTCCTGTTTTTCCCTTGGAAGAACTCGGTTTTGTTTCCTGAAGACTCTGCACTTGTGCAAATATCATTACTGCTGTGAGTTAATATTTATTCGGATCGCTCTTTTAGAAAAGTGGATAAATTGCATGATGATAAACTAGAAGACATGAAAAAGATAATTGTTAGGATATTTGTTGTAAAATAAGAAAACGTTTTCCCTGACGAAGAACTACCCATGGATTAAAATGTTATGACAATAAATTCTATTGAAATTTTACTTAACGGACATTCTTATTAAAATATAATAGGCTATTAATTAATATAATTGTAAAATTATCTGAATTATATTGACCTACAGAACAATACAAAAGATCGATCCTCCCCTAAAAATTACAGGTTCATCTCTATATTAATACATCTTGCAATCCTTTAGTAGCTGATTTATCAGTTGACTGACTCAAACTCCTCTTTCGAGATGAAAACAAATTTTATGTGCACCCAGAAAATATGTCAGTAACTTTTAGAACGTGTTTTATAAATTAGAGTTACAGAATTACTTTAGATCCATGAAAAGCAATAAAGCAAACAAGTTGTTTACACTTAAACAGTTTCCATTGTCCTATTGCGTTTACGAAGTTGCACATGATAAATTATGAAGTTAGATATTACATTTTTTGACCGATAATTTTCGACTTAAGTTTATTTAATTCACTCATGAAATGGTTATATGTTTGATTTTAGACCACAACTTCACTATATATTAATTATTTTATTACAAAAGAATATCGTTATAAAAACAAATATTACATAAAACTATTGCAACTAAGATGTTAAATATCTCAGTTTTATTTTATATATTCATTTTCATAGTTACGCTCTATGTCAGACTTGCCGGCTGGCGCAGAGATATCTACACGGTATAACTTTTATGTCTCAGACGAAAGAACTTTCACTGTTTAGAAATCAAAAGCTGCAATCAAGCATTTATTTAATTAATGTCCACAGAAATGTTGATAGATACTACATTGACTTGCATTACTCAATATACATTCACTAATTATCCAACCACGTATCTCCTACAGGAAGTGATTCCGCATGCAATATTTTCGACAGTGAGTCTTCTTGTATAGTTTATTCTTTCAAGAATGAAGTATATTATATATTTTTGGGTTTTCCAAGCGAGTAACCTTTCGTGAATATGTTCGTACTCCAATATTTAGTGTTGGAACTGCTGGCTACCCTATTGGATCACCGGTCTTAGCTTTTGAATCAGGACCGCGCGATGAATCACAGCCAGGCGTGTCACGTGCTGCCCGTTGCGGAGAATGTTTGAGCAGCGTCGGATTGAATTTGCATTCGGTCGTGCGGCGTCCACATGCAAGCAGGACGCACAGATAATTTCGACGCCTGACGCTACACCGCACCGGTCGCCGCGTTGCCACTATGAGGAGACAGTGTGCCCATCTATAGTCATAATTCAATTTGTGTACGGGATAGGGTTCGGATCCAGGAGTTTAAGAAAGCGTGCACAGAATACACTTCTCCCCATTCTACGTCACACACAGTTATTAACTGTTTTTGAAGTTAAATAAATCAAAGAAAGACTATTTCGCAGACAACGCTTTGTAGACCGGGAGCTATTAGGTTGAGCTAGGAAGACAAAGAGGACTGATTTTCGTCGGGTGATAATTGACAGGACCTCATCTGAGAGAGTATTCGTCAGTGCATCAACTTATGTCACTGCAGCGTCTCTGACCGGGAGGTCCTAGGTTCGAGTTCTGACGGCGGTAGGATTTTCGACACTAACTTTTCAGCTTGGTCGAATTCAGTCGCTCTCTGGAGGAGAAGTCTAGCGACCGGCTGCTCTGATCGGTAGTTTTCCGTGGTTTCTCCGATCAACACCAGGCGATTGCCGGAGCAGTACCCTACCAAACGGGCCACGGACCGCCCGCGATCTGTCCTTCCTCTTCCATGTCCTATCCTGTCCCCTTACACACACGCTTACAGTAACATGCACTACACTACCACATATTCTGGGAGAGCGGTCGGGACTTAGAGCTTGTCCCGGCTGGGGCGGTGCCCCGCTGGTGGGAGAGTCCTGGTTTGGGGGAAACCCCACTAGCCGACGGTAGGTCGGCGCCGGATCTCGCCATCCAGCGAGGGAAGATCACCGCCAGCTTCCGCGAAAAAACATGCACTACATTATCGGGAATAATGACCAATGCAGTTGACGCGCTCGTAAACACGAATCAATCAATCAATCGATAGAGTATTCGTTTGTAAATTAATTAAAAGATTCATTTTATATGGCAGGAGGTGTAACAATGACCTAATGTAACGCCACTTTCAAGAAAATTAAGTATAGTATCTTGAACGAGGACCCGCGAAGTTCATTAAACTCATCCAATTTCTCATTTTATTCGCTTCCCTTTGAGCCGGACAGTGGACAGATCTTTTATTCACTTACGGTGTATTCTGCAAGATCAATGCACACTCTTACCATGAAAAATGAAATTTATAACCTAATCCAGGAATGGAGAACTGTTCCCATTAACTTGTCTTTTATTTATGAAAATTAATTAATGTTCATCTCGCGCTTTTTGTGCTAGATCATTCAATATCACCTTCATATTTCAAATTACCCTTAAGACTTCTAATTCATACATGTTTATATATTTTTTATTAACCTATTTTTATTAAAACACATTTTAGATTATCTCTATTAGGGTGGATATACATTCTCAAGATAACCTGTAAGGATCACTAGTAATGTTAGACTGAAAATGCCCTTAAAATGTATTCATCATCATCTGGGGTGACTACAGCAGTAATAAGATTTCGGAGTCATCTAGTCAAGGGTCAATTTGGTCAGAAATGCAATAATGAGAGAGAGATGCAGAAATTAGTAAATTTAAATGGAAATTTGTACTTGTGCATTGAAATACCCCCTATCGTTTGTTTACTCGATATGAGTTAGGTGGAGTAAAATTTACATACTTTACATACGGTAGTAGTGACAGATTCTTAATAAGACATTGTCACACAAGTACGAAAAGGTCCAAATTTTCTTACATATGTTCAGTAGAAATACGATCGTTTCTAGAAGCATACTGCGTCTCTAACAGTTTTGCGATAACATTCAAATTTACTTTTCGTTATTGATAGTGTAGTTTGTTGTGACCCCTCTACGACATGACGATTTTAATGACACATACAAATTAATTTTTAATTTGAAGTCATTCAAATTCATTGATAATTCTTCAATTTTGTGTAGCCCTAAAATTGAAAAAATATTTTACAAGACATTTGTAGTGAACCAAAATTGACTCTAGTTCAGAGCGATTTACATGTTATTAACAATCGATTGGCCATTGTGTGCGTCCGTGTAGAATATATGTTTCATTCATATAATGAAATATTTCGAAGCAGTGCAAGAGTTAAATGTAGGTACGTTGGGCAATAAAGTGGTCGGTTAGAACTTAGTGAACATTGCACGCCTACTAAAGGTAATATAAGCATTATTGCAAAAATACGCAACTATAATCAAAGTTGGAGGAAGGTATCTTCAAACTTTTTCAAATTAGATAGACGATAACATTCACGCAGGACACCCAGGTGGAGGCGGCATACACTTCAAAATGAGAGGTCAAGGGCGACACTCCATCCCTCCATCCACAAGAAGGAGAAGAAGAAGAAGAAGAAGAAGAAGACGAAGAAGAAGAAGAAGAAGAAGAAGAAGGAGAAAGCCTTTATCAATCCCTTTCGGGCACAGGCCTCCTATTCTAAAATTGGGTAGTTCTAGCTACCCATCAGATGAGTTAATACTGATGGTTACTATTCTGTACCATCTGCCTGATTTTGCAGCTTGTACAGTCGTTATAACAATAATAGTTTTTTCATAAACGTTTCACATGTAATATGATTTTCGTCTTATTGTCATTACTTTTAGTTACGCACATTTTCTGGGGTTTTCATGCATTTCTTGAACCAAAATAAGCGGGTATCGAATGAGAGCTTCACCTGGTCTGAATTACGGCCCCATCGGAGGGCGAGAGAGACTGTACAGCGCGTGGGAGAGGGTTCTTGGGGACACTTGCTTAGCATATCAATCACGGACGCGGCGTCGGAGCGCTGTGTTGGCGGAGGGTATTATGCTTGCAGCGGCGGCGGCGGCAGCACGGCTGGGGCGACTGTTGTTCCGGGCCGGCGAGCGACCCCTCTGTGTGTGTGTGTTTGGGCGCTGACGCCTGCTGTAGCAGCTGCTGTGTCCCGGGTGACCAGGACGAGGCTCGTATGCCGACCCTGTGGCTCGCCTACAGAGGCTCGTGACCCATTACTCAACGCTTCTGAATTCTAATTTTCTGCTCAAGCACGGTTTGGATGGGATGGAAGGGAGACCTGCAAGTTGGGGAATAATGGAGACTTGGAGCATTACATTCGTAATTAGAGTAATTAGAATGAGAATGAATATCGTAAGTGTTGAGAAGGTTGTGGTGTGTAAATGTGCATGAGAGATAAAAGATTCAAACGGCCGGCTCTTGCAATATACAATAATAGTTTTGCAAATATGTTGTGTTTTCCTTGAAACATCAAAAGCAAAAATTGACTTTACGTCTATGTTTTAATTACATTATTTACATTTGAAAATGTTGTAAATTAAGAAGTCAAAAGTTTTTGCTAATGCAATGAAATGATCAGTGGCGAAAACAAATTGGAAGTGTTCAAAATATTGCACTAAATGAAAGAACACGACTGCCAGCTCTCGAAATATCGTATATGATAGAGGGAAGCTGTTTTTTTCTACAAGGTTTTCTGCGAAAACGTATTTTTAGCTAGAGAACAGGGAAAAGAAGATGTAAACTTTAGAGTAAAATTCATTCATTAGTGTGGAACGTAAACACAATGGGTAGTAAACCCATTCGACTAGACACTGAAAATCGCATTGTCAGCTGTCGTTAACAAAGAAACCAGAAGAGAGAGAGAGAGAGAGAGAGAGAGAGAGAGAGAGAGAGAGAGAGAGAGAGAGCAGAGAACAAAAGGCCGGAGGTCGATCGCGGGCCGGGGCAAGCCGTGGCGCGCCAGTGATACAATTTGCATAGCGGAGGCGGCTTGAAAGGCGCTGTGCAGGGCCTAGGGCTCCTGGGGAGCAGAGGCTCTTTAAAACTATTTCAGCCGCTTGCGCCGCCGCGAAAGGCGCTACGCTCCTCCCAGCTCTCGACAGATAACCTTCCCCAAACCCCGGCCCCCTTTCCCCCTTCCTTTTTTGCAATGTCAACCAATCCTTTCCCCCTTCCACATCCACCCTCACCCGTCGCTCCTCACTACGTCACTTCCCGCCACGTCAGTCTCCGCCACGCCACATAACTTCCCCCCTCATTCCCCCCCCGCCACCCCACCATCCACATTACCACCTCGTCAATCCCTATCACGTCATTCCTCACCACGTCACTCTCCGCGACGTCACTCTCTTTCACGACAGTCCCCTCCACATCACCCTTCCACGTCACTCCTCGCCACGACATTCCTCGTAACGTCACTCATCCCCTCTGTACTCACCGCCTCTCTACTTCTCGTTAAGCCACTCTCGGCCACACCCCTCCATTCTAGACTACGGTCTTTATTCTATGTCATGTGTCATCCATGTCCTACTATTCCCCACACCATCCCTCCCGCGTTCTTCACCTCCCCTCCCTGTCATTCTCATCTCGGTCACGTCACTTCTAATTACCCACTCCACGCTATCCCAGCCCTCCTCCACTCCACCCCCCTTTACTCCGTTTCCCACCATGCAAAGCCACGCCCTGCAGCGCTGCGTCCCCTTTAGCATCGGCGGAGCCGCTGCAGCCGCCGAACATCATTACGTCTCCATGGCGACGCTCAAGCGGCAGGGAAGGTGGGGGTTCCGGCACTGGGCGCGTGTGGTGTGAGGGGCGGCGCCGCGCGGGGCAGCAGTCGGGGCATGGAGTAGGGAGCCTTGCAGAGGGTACGGCAATTAGACATGGGCGAAGGGGTGGGCTGCACGGGAAGGACAAAGCGGTGGAATAAAAAAACGGACAGTGAATTATAAAGAATTGGATGAAGTGTATTCGTAGAGAAGGGCAGGATGTCAAATTTGGGAATATGCGAAATGGAAGAGAGATTTAAGAAGCGATTCCGAAGACAGGAAAGCGAAGGCCAAAGATAGGGTGAAGTGAAGGTGGATAATTGGAGCAGGAAGAACAGAGGTGGCGCGGTTAGTTGGAGGGGGCGTGTTGGGTTTGATTTATTTACTAATGTTTCCGGGTGAAGCAAAGGATAAAGTAGTTAGTTCCGTATGTATAGTACATGATTTTATCGCTGGAGGTGGCTATGATCTTCTCCTGCTGGATGGTAGATCCCGCGCCCATCTACACGTGGTATTGTTGGGTTTTCCCCCCACCAAATGTCTCCCATCAGCATGACATTGGTTCAGTCGGGACAAGCTCTAAGCTCCCGACTGGTCTCCCGACATGTCCGGTCGTATAGAGCATGCAAGGGTAAAACGTGATATTTGGTCAAGGAAGAGAAAGGAAATGAGAGCATAGGCTTCTTCTGTCGGAGTCACAATTTAATTGGCTGTTCGGGAGACGCTGCGTCCTAGGCACAGATGCCAACGTTTCGGTCACCATTCTGCGACCTTCCTCAGGGCAAAATGTGCCAAGTACTTTTAAGAGAAATCCACAAGATTGCGCGCGGTCCGTGGCCCGTTTGGTAGGGTACTGCTCCGGCAATAGCCTGGTGTTGATCGGTAGATTGGACGGAAAACTACCGATCAGAGCAGCCGGCCGCTAGAGTTCTCCTCCAGACAGCGGGTATCTAGCTAGCACTGAAGGAGCGTGTTGGTAGTGTCAGTCAGAACGCAGCGCAGCAGACGGACGAAGCACCCGCTGGAGTAAGGAGACGGCCGCAGCGCGGCGGGGGCGTGGCGGGCGGAGGGCGAGAGTGGCTGGGGGTGAGGGAGCGGCGGCCGCGCAGTCGGAAACTGCTGACTGTAATCCTGTAATAATGATTGTCTCTCCGCTACCGGCAGCGGCCGCGCGCCGCGGGGAGCAGCTATTGGATTTCACACAGGCAATAATCCCTGCGGGCGGCTGCGCCGGGATCGCGGTTGCGGCCGCGTCCCGAGGAGGGGAAGAAAAACAGGACGGCGAGGAAGGGGGAGACGGAGAGAGCGGACTGGTAGCAACAAAGAGAACGCCGGATAAGACCATGCGACATGCACAGCGAGCAGTCAAAGTGAAGATGAAGAGAAAGGAGTGAAGGCGAGAAGGAGACGATGGAGAAGACCATGCGACATGCACAGAGCGAGCAAAGTGAAGATAAAGAGAAAGGAGTGAAGGCAACAAGGAGATCGATGGAGAAGACCATGCGACACACAGATACAGTAAAAAAAAACAATGAGAACGATAAAGAGAAAACAATGTGACATGTGCAGCTAGCAGTCAAAAGAAGATAAAAGAAAGGACTGATTGCAACAAAGCGAATGTTGAAGAGAATATCGTTCAAACATGTACAGCAAGAAGTAAAAATTAGCTATTATATCAGAAAAGTGATCGGAAATATATATTTATTTAATCTAAAGTTGGACCACTTTTCTGAGATGATAACTAGATGAAGTAAGCTGAAAGCATGGTCGTTTGTGAACACGTAAATGAAACACAATTTTAAAAAGTACTGAAACGATAGGAGGTGTTTGAAAACAACGCTCTGAGCAAAAGAGACTCCAATTGAAGTGACTCAACACATGACCTGCAATTTTAAAGAAAATTCTGTGTAAGAATCTGCTCCAAAGAAAAGTGTAAAAACGATAGAATTCTGTATAAAAAGAGGAAGGAGAAATACAAAAAATATATTATTAAAGGAAGCTCATTTAAAAAAAAAAAAAGAAGTAAGCGGACTAAGATAAAATAATAAATAGAAAATGAGACAAATGATATAACCAGAAACCTATAAATACCCCCGAATGCAGCCAACGCAGTATGTTTTGAGGTCTACAGGGGATTTAGTTCGGTAGAGCAGCGCACATGGGACAACGGGGCAGACGGATGGAACGAAAACCGCGTGGAGGTCAGCGGTTGGTGGGCGTCCGGCTGCGCGAGCGCGTGCTCCGCAAACAGGGCGGGGCGATCGCGGCCCTAATGAGAGGGAAGGACCGGCCAAACTGCACGAAAAGTCGCCACTGCACACGCCCCGCCCAACTACGCCACGAAAGCGCTGCCCCACTCCACCATGCTCCGTTCCCACCCCGCGGCCTTTCAGCACCCGCTTCGTCCCCGCTTGTCCCGTTCCATCCCATTCCACCCCCGCTACGCCCCACCTACCCCACCCCCCCCTCCGCCTCCCTCCCCTTCCCCGCCTCGCCCTAAACCAGCCTCCCCCCCCCCAGTTCCCCAGCTTCACCCAGCCTCCCCCAGTCTCGCCCAGGCTCGCTCAGCCTTGTCCAGCCTCCCGCTTCGCCCAGCTCGCCCAGCTTGCCAGCCTCGACCAGCCTCGACAGCCTCGACCAGCCTCGCCACCTCCCACTCACCAGTCGCCTAGCCTCGTCTAGTCTCGCCTCACCACTAGCGTCGCCCAGCCTCTCCCATCCTCGTCCAGCCTCCCGCAGCCTTGCCCAGCTTCGCTCAGCCTTGCCAAGCCTCGCTTAGCCTTGCCCAGCCTTGACCAGCTTCGCCCAACCTCGCTCAACCTCGCCCAGCCTACTCCCTTTTCATCCAGCCTCGCCCCACCTGGCCTCGTCCTATTTTGCCTACATTTCCTCTCCCGCCTCGCCCCCGTCCCTCCGGCCGCTCTGCCCCCCCCCCGGCCTCGCTCCGATTCACCTCGCTAAGTCGGCCCCTCCTCCCACTCCTGCTGCCTTCCACGCCCCGCCCAACTCGGCTGTGGCCGGCGCGTGCCCACTTCGCTCGGAACATGCAATTACGCGCGCGGTGTTATCTGGATTTACGACGCTCGCTAGAGGTCGGCCCTGCACCCGCGCGGTGGAGGTAACTTGTCACAAGCAATGGAATACTGATGCAGTGGAAATTGTAGTGGACGCTAAGGCAATATTAACATTATTTTTAATAAAAAAAATTGAACTTTATTAACTCGAGTTAGTAGAATATCATGCTGTTAAAAATTCTGCTAATATCAAATCATAATCGTAAATATTCTTTTCTTTCACAAAACTTGCTATGTATTATGTGCAGTTTTATCTTGTGATTACTTTTTCTGTCTATTCCCACAGTGTTCTTTTTCATTCTTGAATTTTATCATCACATTATTATTATTATTATTACTATTATTATTATTATTATTATTATTATTATTATTATTATTATTATTATTATTCATGGCGAAGATCATGAGCACAGTTGATTATGTTGGTGATGAAAATTCACACTAATTTACAAACCACAATGTCATGATTTTAAAACCAAAATCTGTTATATAAAGTGATACATTAACAAATGGACGCTAATCAAATGACCTGTCAATGTTCTTTTAAACACACGGTCCTAGATCATTGTGCTAATTAAAAATAAGTGATGAAGAAAAAGAGGGCTTCGGTACTCTGAAGTTGCTGTAATCTTTCAGTGCTTCTATCTCTGGAAAACCATAAAAAACTTTTTTAGTTTCTGAACAAATTGCCTCGTGTGTCTCTGCTCGATGACGCTCGTTCATCAAACCACTACGTACACACGAAACGAACAATCCAGAACTTGTAACTTCATTTCCTGTGCACGTCTTCTATAATTCAGTGGGAAATACAATTATTCAAATTATCGTTTCCATGTTGTAGCGGCAGGAAGTAGTATTCCGAAGGACAACATGGATAAGAGCCAAAATGTATTGCCTTTTTATCCTTAAAAATAGATTTTATTACATGGGAGTATTTTTTCAAAATTTAAGTAGTATATGACTTAGTGTAGGGATCACAGAATTTTGAAAATGTGCACACAATTCACTTTTCCCCATAGCACGTCATAGGCAGTTTTTAACTTTTTTTTGACGTAAAATAAATAAACTTCACACACCAGTTCTCTTTTGTTGCAAAAGTTCCAACTGTCAATGTGATCAAAATCATGTCAAAGCATGTTGTTCTGTATTGACTCCTCCCTCGCCTTGCAGCCAGAGTCTTATCGTCACTATTAAATAACAAAACGCTTCTTCCTCAACTGTGTTCCATGGCGCAGTCTGACTTTCAGTAAAAGTTTGACTTTGTCGTCAAAACGCGCTGCGCGTCCGTTCCCCCTTCCCCTAGGCAGCACGCGAGGGTGAAGATCTTTTAATATGGGTTGGCGGAAGACACTTCTTCCTGGACTGCGTTATTCAGATGCGCAGGAATCGAGCGGATACGTCGAGGGAAGAGGCAAACGAGTTAACTCTTAAATAGTCGCGTGGAATATGTAAGGAAATCCAAAGTTTTTTTGGTGTTTGTTCCTCTCTACATAATTCTGTAAGGAAACAACGATTGATAGAATTCCATTGACTCAAGACCCAGCAAAATTGTTGCTGTATAGAGATGTACTTAGCAGTTTCTCCCACCTCTCATTCCAACACTTGGAATGAGAGATGGGGGAAACTCTTTCTTCTTATCAAACATATCTTCACAATCCCTTATCGTTTAAATCCTTTTCTTAATTTAAGGTAAGAGGTTGAGAGAGGCGCTCGAAATGCAATCTTCGGTATTGTGAGAATCTGGCTTCGAATTGAAGAAATGTAATTTCTGTATATTTTATTTATATATGAAACAAGTATAATTTGAAATACGAATGTTGAGAATTAACCCATTTCTTCAAATTATCCAATAACTAGAATTTTGGAACGTCAAATTAATGAGAGTCCAGCGGATACAGAAAAGAGAGAAGCAATCGTAAAGAGGAAGGAATAAAGTGGGAAAGGAGTAAAATAACAACGTCCAGGGCGACGCCATGTGGAATCCAGGATGGCGAAACGCGCTTGCAAGCACGTTGCTTCTGCCGGGGGTGGGGGTGGGGGCCGGGGGCGTGGCCTGGTGAACAACAGAGGGCGCCGCCGCGCAGTGTCCGCCGCAGATGGGCTGCCTCCAATCATCGCGCGCCTTGTTTGCTTTTCGTGACGCGGGTCGGGACGAGCAACTTTTGCTTGCCTCCCCTGCTCCCGCCCCCGCTACTCGCGCCCGCTCCTCTACTGCTCCAGGCGACGCGACGTCCTGCCCCGCACCATC
The DNA here is from genome assembly GCA_964035755.1 of Teleogryllus oceanicus. Lineage (NCBI taxonomy): Eukaryota > Metazoa > Arthropoda > Insecta > Orthoptera > Gryllidae > Teleogryllus > Teleogryllus oceanicus. Next base: position 181,411,365 of record CAXIVR010000003.1, read on the forward strand.
AGCGCTCAGCCTGCTCCCCGTCCCTGCCCCAACGAGTCTGTCCCTGCCTCGTCCCCGATTCACTTCTTCCCCCGGCCGGCCCTCGCCACCGTCCCTACCCGTTTATCCCTCCTTCGTGCCATTCCATGACGTTTCCATCACCACGTTACGTAACCCCGACTCGCCTTGCTCTCACCGCTCGACTGTTCTCTGCTCCATCTCCGCCCTATCGCGTCTAATCTTCTTTCCGCCCTCCCAGAACGATCCTCTCGTTTCCCGAATCTACATCTATCACCACGGCCCCCTCTGACTGCTATCCGCGTACTTCACGCCATGGCCCCCCCCTTCCCCCCCCCATCTCCGTATCACCCACACCCGCCTCGCCTTGCCACATGTCCCCCCGTCCCATTGTGTTTCCTATGCTTCACCTCGTCTCTGCCACCTCTCCCTCTCCCTTCCTCGATGTACATCTATCTCCATTTGAGGCCATTGCACTCTGCTCTCCCCCCCTTCCCCCCTCCTCCTATCCTGCTCCTTCCCCGCCCGTGTCCCCCCCCCTCTCGGCCCCTTTCTTTCTCTTAACCCCTTATCCTCGCCTCATGCCAGCCCATGCTCGCCACCATCCCCGCATCACCCAACCCCACCTCGCCTTGGACTCCCGTCTTTTCTTTGCCTCGCCTCTGATCTGCAGCCCTCCCCATCTCTCCGAAGCCCCACTCTGCGTCCAGCCCCATCCTCGCCCGCCCTCGCCGTTGCCATTGACGCGACTCCTTTCATTTATTACGACCGTGCAGAACAAAGCGAAGCGACTCGAAAAGGCGGCGGGGCCTTCGACGCCCCGAGCTGCAGCAGTCGCAGCCCCGTTGGAGTGAAACGTTGCGAGGAAACCTTGGGCTGGATTAGCAATTTGCGGTGCTGTGTACTTATTGGGACCCACGACGAAGTAGGTACTTCATATGATGAAAACTGTTGCCAACATACAAACGTACGTTCGCACATCTTCCTTTTGCCACCCGTCCATTTCAATACCATCTCAAAAATACGTACGAATGATGGTATGATTTACTAAAAATTAGGGCGAAGGAAAACATTGTCGATGTCAGTATTATGACCCGGTTGGAGGGCGAATGTAGGATGACTATGAGGTGATTTTTTTAATTAGCTTTTCAATTTGGTGTTGCAATAATCCAGCGCGTTCTAGATGTCTCTATACCTGTGTTGTGCCAGCTTCTCATTTTGTTAGTCAAAGCTCAAAATATGTATTTAGGAATTAAGTATTTATTATGGAACTTTATTTTTTTATAACGTAATTATAATTACTAACTGGAACTGAAAATATTTAGAATTTGAGAGGTTTTGCAGATTTTTTAATTAAAGTATTAATTTGAAAGTTATTTCATTTTGTTATCAAAAATGAAGTTCTTCAGTTTAAAATTCTACCGTAATATGTTTATGCTTTTACAAATGTTTTTCAAAACTACTTTGTGAATGAGGATTTATTATATCTTCTCATATGTGTGGTGTAGAGTTTTGCATTATTAAAAGTGAAATATCGCTAACATTACTCACCCATATCGTCTTGACTGGAATATTAAACTTGTTGTCTATCTGCATATCTGACAGTCTCTAATTTTAAATTTCTCACCTATGCCTCATGAACACAAGATTCTGTCACTTTTACCAGAATATATTTTTTATGTTAATGGGTTTTCCGGAAGAATACTTTTTTCTCAGCTGTACAAGACGAAAATAAAATTAAGTTGGTATAATGAAGAAAATGGAAATAAACCTTTGTTTTTCCTTGAAGAACAGAATACATTGCATATTCAACCACAGGGAGGAAAAGAGTAATTTTCAAGATAAATGTGTGTGGTATAGCATATGGAGGATCGCATTCGCATGTGCCCAATGGTCTGAAAACATTTCAATCTACGATAAAAATTGAAATAATTGCATGATAATTGGTAGTAATAACATAATTATACTCTATTTAGATAAAACATTATCTGAATATTAAATAAACGAAAGATTAGAATGAATTGAGTGAAGATAAGACGTTAGGTAAATACGCTCTTTAAAATGGCTCTTGCCACGCTACCTTCTCACTTATGATAAAGTAATTGTACTAAGAACAATGCAGACCCGTTACGGCTCTTGTTCAGAGACTCCGGACAGTAGGAACATAAACGCTAGGAAAAGCAAGATGCATGAACTATTTTGTCCCCAGAGAGGTATACTAGGGGGAAAAAATCCCTAAAATCGCATTTTACGAAAACTTATTTAATTAATTTTTTTAGCTGTCTTAATTAGTTCACTCTGAGCGAACTACTTTTTAATTAATCGTAAATAAAAACGAGGTTCTCTTTGAAATCAATAGAACTCTATTCCGTAACAATCCTCATCATGAGTATATCATGAGTATAACTTACTTCGCTTGACAATATGTTTTAATTAAAATAATTGAATACGAATAATATCATACAAGAATAAGTTTGGTATTGAATCTACACTCAGTTCAGTTTTTTACATAGAAAAAAATTGAAATAGAATATAATACATAATCACTTGGTTTTCTTTCCATCCTATATGAGCAATTGATTTGGATTCTTTTATGTTTTAACGACCCATACATCATATGCAATATATTCTGAAAACAAACCTCCATGAATGGTAGGCTTACGGGGCCCGGCGTCGTAACCACTAATTCTCGTACATTTACATCACAGGCCCAAAAGAGAACAATGCCGCTTTTATTCCGTAGAATCTCTTCGTATTTTACAAAAAATGGCCCTGTGAACCATAATACCCGTCAAAACATTCGTTACAAAGCGTTTCAAAATTTTGATTGTTATACTAGTAGAACAATCGCCCACAAAGCAGACCACACTTCGTCATTGCTTTGGTCCAAATCCTACCTCAACTCATCTAATGTTACGTCCTTGTGACCATACAGGTGGGACTTAATTATTCCGTCGAAATATCATTTATAACCCATACTTTAGGAAGTTGGTGCAATTGATTTCTCGTCGAAAATGTTCGTTTTCAATACTACTTGACGCCATTGCCCTGTCCGGGTACACAGTTCAAATTCACTTCATTGCAAGGATAGAAGCGTTGATTTTGCATTGTGTTGAGGGTTGAGAGTTACAGCGGTAAGCCCGAATCAACTGCGGCACTGTTTTCATGCTTCGAGTTTCGTGGGTTCTCCTTCCCCAAAAAGTGTTCGGGCTGCAGCCCTGGTGAATTTTATCGTTCAGGGGTCTCTGGAATTCCAAGAAACTATCTATTGGCTTTCCCAAACGTTAAACTAAACACACATCTAATTACGTTAACTTAAAAAATATTGCATGTACTTGCAATATTGCAACTTGCAAGCTCTACTTGCAAGTACTTGCAAGCTCCCAGATGGCAGGCCCTTGAGAGCTCTGCTGGCAGAGCTTCATAAATACGACCTTACATCTTTGACCCCAGTGAATAAGCTGGTAAGTCCAAAAAACTTAATTTTACAGGGGAGCAAGGGTAATAACAACTTTAAACTAATGCCATAAATAAGGACTTAATGATATTCAAACAAAACCTTCACAACAATAGTTTTGTTTGAATATCACCTTCGTTAGAATGTCGTTAATCCCAGATTTAATTCATTTAAACGTTGGTTTTTGCTCTCCTGTAAAATTAAGTGTTTATGACTTATCAGCGTATTCACCGGGATCAAAGCTATATGTCCTGAAATAATTCAAAATCACAATCTAGACGAAAAAACCATGATATTTATCAGTATCATCGGTCACAATACCGGTACACATGGTACCGGTCATCGGTACCAATTAAGGGTTAAGTTGCTTCACTCAACGAATTTTAGAACGAGCATGGCACCCAGCGCACGGTACATCCCTTGTTTCACGGTCGCGCCGTCTCTTCCATCCCCACCACCCTTGCCCCACCCCGCCAGCCAAGGCTCAACAACGCCCCTCTCCCTCCACCCACCCACCCCGCCTAGCACATGCTCTGGACAGCGCTTAGCGCGGCGTTGTCCGGCTGATACGTTAATACGCTCTCCCTACACGGCAGCGATAATTGCTTTCCGAAGTACCGTTCGTAAATCGAAAAAGTTCGCCGGCTGGCCTGCGACGAGCGCTCGCCACACTCGATATCGAGTTCATACCGCAAGGGGGGAGGAAGCGGGGAAGAGCGTCTGTGTGTCTGTGTGCGTGCTTGGGGGGGCGGTGCGTGCAGTGCGGGAAGTGGATGGTGGTGTGGGTCGAGGAGGGAGGAGAGGAGCGGAGAAAGAGGGCCGGCAAGCGACGAGGGGTGGAAACCGACGTAAAAGAGAGAAAGAGAAAGAAAGAGGGATGGAAACCAACGTAAAAGAAAGAGACGGCGGGATGGTAAGCACAGTGACGAGTGATGAAAGGGAAAGGAGGAGGGAGAAAGACGAGCTGCGAACATATGTGGTAGTCTGCAACATCTCAGTGGAAGCATTCCTGTTGCCACTGGACCGTCGTTCATGGAGAGGTGCTGTAGATGGATTTTCACATCAGATACGTAGCTAGGACGAATTCAACAGCCATAAGGAAAAGAATCTTTGCGGTTGGCTGCCCTGTTTGGTAATTGGCTATGCTTTCTCTGATCAATTCCAGGGGAATGCCGTAGCGGTGCCTTAACAAACGAGCCATTAACAGTGCGGGACATTTCATTTTTCATTCTTTTTCTCTCCTCTCCTTGCTCGCACTCTCTCTCTCTCTCTCTCTCTCTCTCTCTCACTCTCTCACACACACACACACACACACACACTCACACACACACACACACACACACACACACTTCCATGCACCACACTAACACGCAAGTTGCGGGACGGGCTGTGAGCTTAGAGCTTGCCTCGGCTGGCCCCCGCTGGAAAAATGCATGGAGAAGGAAGCTTCGCAAGCATATGTCGGCGCCGGATCGCACAATATAATAGCGGAGAAACACTCCAACCTCCCAGAAAATACATTTGCACACATTTACCTACATTTACGGGTCTGGCGATTAAATTAGTTGACGACCCAGAAAACTCAAAATCAAGCAATGAAGGAGGTGAGAGCCATAGCAGGGAAGGGCAGAGGAGGATTGTGAGTGATTCACGAATCAAAGGGGGGTAGCTGGTAGGATGGAGGGTTGACATTCTGTAGTAAACGGCTGTCATCTGCACATATCCCCGTGAAATGTAGACCGCAATATTCACAGAGGTGGAGAAGCCGTAAGTACATTGGCTTGTGCTTCTCCTTCCACTTTGGTGGAGTGTAAGTCTGTCTCCTGGTGGATCGGTACACTGGTAGCAAATTTGACAATAGTTTCAGAGATAAATAGAATTATTGAAAGCGCAACGGAAGTATTCCATCTTTGACTTTGTTTTTGTCTAATCTTACATAATTTGCATTGCGTGTTATTTGTGAATTTTAATTGTAATTGTTTGTAGTATGTGCATATATTTTTATAAACTTCATGTTTTACTTCATGAAGACTCAAGAACGGGTACGAGAGTTATATACTTCATGTGAAGTACCTTTTAAGAACAATTAAGTAGCATAAAGAGAGGCATCTAATATTGACAGAATTTTATCTTCAATATCTACATTACAATACCTATTAATAATATTTAGTATTTTAGATTTTGACAGAGAAATTAAATGTTAATCATTCTATTGTGTGCATTTTTTGCAACCTGCACATTAAGACATTCCTACCAACAAAGAAAAGTTTGAACTCTATGAAAAATATTTCCTGAAATGAAAATAATTCAGTTGCTGCACCCAATCCGACCACAGTCTAATTACCCAAAGTGCGTATTTCTGAAAAAAACTTCATACATTTTTTAAACTACTAGAAGTCTTTCTCTACGTAATGAAACACGAAAAGGCAAAACATGTTGCAGCTTTCAACAGTGAAACGTGCCCTTCATTACTTCCAGTTCCACCGAAGTAGCGTGTTCAGGAATATGACTACTAGAAAGCATAGGGAAGCGAGTGTAAACAATAGAACGCTCCCGTCGGCGTCTGTACCTCCGGCACCCGGTCCGGCGCCCCCTCCCGCTCCCCCTACACCCCGTCCCCTCCCCTCCCGTCCCCGCCACTGCTCCTCTCCGAAGCAATAAGCCCGCGCCGGAGGTGATTGGGGCCTGATCAAACAGAGACCTGCTCTACCGACGGCGGCAGTCAACACGGGCGTCTTCATTTGCTGCCCCCTCCCCCGTTTCCCCCCTCCTCTCCCCTCCCCCCCATTTGCGTGACAAAGAAACTTTCCACATCCTCCCCGCCCTACCCGCTTGCCGCACAAACCAGTGCATCAAGTAGATTTTTCGTTTTTTTGTAGTCTTATATTCACATATTGGATTGAAAAAAGTATAATCGCACAAAATAAAATAATTCACTCTTTCATTTATTTTTAATGTTGATGAAAACTATCAAAATAATTGTCATGAGTTTTCAAAACGGAAATAGTTCGTTAAGCAAGCAAAGCGTAGAAACTCATTTTAAAAATCTGAAACTGATATTCTGAAATTGCGACACTAAATTTTATATGTAAACTACCAAATTGATGAACACATTTGGAAAACAATCGCATTCGATTGAAAGCTGTCTATCGAACATGTGGTGAAATTCTGGTAATGATGCGGATGCATTCAATGCAAACCTTTAATTACATTGCAGAAAAATGCGACAGTGGGTTACAATGTTTAAACGGTTGTAGTACTTCAATATATTTTCCATTATATTGGAGAAATATCGAGAAACATTTTTTTACTTTTTCGCTAATGCTTACACAGTAAGAATAAAATATTGTAATGCTCCGGAGAAAACAAACTTAAGAAACCGCGATATCAGCCAGACGTTTCACTGTCAACCAATTTCTCGGTATCAAGTACTAGAAAACATAGATTCTGACTACATAGCGTGTTAGATGAATTAATTTACTACATATAGGGACACGATTTATTCACAATTTCGTTACCAGCGACCGACAATAAGGGTTTTAGAGTCGAAAATGCGCTCCTTTCCCCTGGAGCATCACAACTTTTGGTCTATACTGCGTAAGAAGCATCAATGAAGTAATAATAATAAATTATTATTATTATTACTATTATTATTATTATTACTATTATTATTATTACTATTATTATTATTACTATTATTATTATTACTATTATTATTATTATTACGAATTTTTCACTATCTGCACAATGTGCAGGAACATTCACCGGACCATTGCTGGTCTAGGCTCGATCGATCAGGCAGAGACAAGACACGAACGAATATTAATCTCGAGACATTTCAATCAATTGTTTCCCAATCAGTAGAGCATTGCAGGAATTCTCTTACTATTCTGCAGCAGTCCAAATATTACTGCTGTCTGCATTAGTTCTGTGCATGAAAATGGTAATTCCAACACTTGAATTGCATGCACTTTGTGTTTTGGGATTAATCCTGTGGTGGGCATGATTATCGGTTGTATATCGATATTCTGAAGTCTCCATTAATGACGAAGCTCTTGAGTCCAAATTGTTATTGTTGACAACTGCTAAATCAATTATCATGACTGTTTTCTTGAGCTTGTTTAGAACTATTATATCTGACCAATTGTTCGAAATTGCGGTGTCTGTAATTTTGGTTCTGTCCCAGTATAGTTTCCATTCTTCATTTTCCAAGACTGTAGAAGGATGATATTTATAATATGCGACATAGCAGGACTCAATTCCGTATTCTTACTAAACGTCCGTGGTTCATTTTACCCACATTATCGTGCCTAACTTTATAGGCGGGTGATGCCAGTACACTACAGCCGGAAAGGATATGCTGGATGTTTTCATGCTGTGCACCGCATCTTCTACATTCATCACTTATTATTCAGTGATGAATATCTCTTATTATATAACGTAAGTAATTTCATGTTGCGATAACATGGTCTTGAATGGCTATCATAAAGCCTTCTGTTTCTGGATACAGTAAACTACGTGTCAACCACCTGTTAGAAACTTTTAAATCTATGTTCTGACCTGAACATTCATTGGGATGTAACTCTTTTCGACACCATTGTTGCATCAGGCTTTCATTTCTTGTGTACTCTGGTAGAAATTGAGCGTTTCCAAGATTTAAGGGGTGAAACTAAAATCAGCCGCTACTCTAGCTTCGTGCAGTGTCGATGTTTCTGACCTCTCAAGAAAGTACTTTCTCATTAGAGATACTTGGTTGGCATTACTGTTGGTTATATTTGTAATGCCTCGACCTCCTTTTTCACGTGGTATTGATGATGGTGATGCCCCGACCTCCTTTTTCACGGTGATTGATTCTCTCAACAGCAGGTTTAAAATGATGATATCGATATTGTGTCATTTGGGTTCTTCAATGTCTATCAATTGCTTCAAGGTCTCACTGACTCTATTTTATTAAGCCCATTGAGTAGATGGTCAATGATCAATCACAGAAATAGCATAAGTATTTATTGCAGAGGCAATATTTCGCGAATTCATAGATGTTTTAAGAACATTTGTGACTCGGTTCTTGAATTCTGCGGTTATACATTTCTTTACTTCCGAGTGAGCTACTGTTCAAGCCAGCTCTATACCAACATACTTATACAATTCATCATGTTCTAGTGGTTTAATAAGATCGCATACGTCACATACAGTTTTTGACTAAATAAATAAATAAATAAATAAATCGCTACTTTGCGTCTCATATTCCAGTCCCCTCGTCAATTTGCCACGTACCACGTTACAAATAGAGGATTATTATTATTATTATTATTATTATTAATATTATTATTATTATATGCCGTCCTTACTTACATCTTATACAAAAAATTCAATTACATTAACACATCTGTAAGCTGTTTCCTGCATGTTGTTCGTTGAACATATCCAAAGATAGAAAATATTTAGTGGTTTATCAAAAGTAGACGAACATTTTTCTACAGTTTGAGTTATATTTACTTTTGTCGTCCTCCGAGTAAACGAATATAAAGTTCTGGTCAGAAAACCTCGATTACTCCTACATTTCAATACCTATTTGAGTTTTAACATTCAATAGCGAAACAAAAATGCTTTGTATGATTTTAGTGTGTGGTGTGTAATTTTGTTAGACAGCGAGTGTTTGCGGTATTTCACTCAATCATATGTATTGCACTCATATAATACTAACGTCTTTCATTCTTTCAAAATTCTTTGGATCTTAAAAATAAATATTCCTACTTCAAGCCCTTTCAAATTTCGTTTGTATTTTGGAAATAAACCTCGAGTGGAGCATTAAAAATTAATGTTACCGGTTATTACACCTCAGTCAATTTGGAGGAAAATTATCTTCTATCAAATGTGAGTTCAGTGATATTGGATAACTTTAATCACACGCTGGGATGGATCTAGCAACCCTAAAAGAAAATGCAACGTCAGTTTTGCCCGAAAGATATAAGAAAGTTATATTATTTGGAGAACTCTGGAAATGCAATCACGAAGATACGCGATTACACGATAATGTTGAAAGCGCTCAAACTCCTGGGAGACAAAAACCCAACGACAATATCGTATTAGACAAGCAGGAAATAAAAGTACTTCGGAATGAATCGATGGTCCGTTTACTCTGCTGCTTTCATTAGAAGTTCGGGTAACGTCGATCGCGTTGTTCGGTGCCAAAACGTTTCCGACAAACCATGAAGAAATCTTCGATATCATTTTTCCCTACTTTATTCTTTTCCATCTCTCTCTCGTTCTCTCTCTCGTTCTCTCTCTCGCTCTCTCGTTCTCTCTCTCGCTCTCTCTCTCCCGTTCTCTACTCTCTCCGTTCTCACTCTCCCGTTCTCACTCTCTCGTTCTCACTCTCCGTTCTCTCTCTCGTTCTCTCTCTCTCTTTCTCATCTCTCGCTCTCTCTCACGTTACCTCGCTCTCGTTCACTCTCTCTCGCTTGTCCCCGTCCTGTCGTTCACTTTCTCTTCTCTCTTTCGTTCTTTCTCTCTCTCTCTCTCTCTCGTTCTCACTTTTTCTGGGACCCTTTCCTAATTGCTAAAACTGTTACAACTTTCACCTAGAATTCTTTGGACGAAACGAACAATCAGAGCGAACAGGCCTCATCAAGTTCTCATGCGAATTCTTATGAATATAATTCGCTCCCTCGCACACACACACACACACACACACACACAAAGAGTGGGGACCGAGCTTGTTTTACTCTATCGAAAATCCGCGACTTAGGTTTACGAAGCTCCGATACTTTTAGGTGCCTCAGGACATCAAGTGATGTCACTGCAGTGCCTTTGACGGGGATTTCCAACGATTCGAGCTCTGACTGTCAGGATTTTCTACACTACCCAGATGGCTAGGTTGAATTCAGCCACTATCTGGAAGAGAATTCTAGCGGCTGGCTATGGTAGTTCTCCGTAGTTTCTTCGATCAACACCAGGAGAATGCCGGAGCAGACCCTAACAAACGAGCTACGGTCGATCCTTCCAAACCCCGACGCAAACGAGCCTCCAGCAATCTTTCCTCCTCTTTTTTGTTGTACCCTCACTCCCAACTTACACACACACACACACACACACACACACACACACACACACACACACTTATTGCAGTATACGGCCCATATGTCATAATCGGAAGCATAGAACTTGACTCCCCTTGTCCGATGACCCGTTACTGAGAGGTACCTGCTTGCGCAAATTCCCTCAATCCAATATGTAGGTCGGCGCAGGATATCATTATCCATCGGGGTAAGAACATCGCTATCTCCCGTGATTAAAAGATGTACTGCACTCGCAGAATCAATGAAAATTTCAGTTGACGCATTTACAACACTAAATTATCAATAAATCAACCAACAAATGTGTGCGCGTGTGCAACGTTATAAGTAGGCTACAATCGCTAACGTTGATGGCCTGTTCGTGCGCCCACTTCAATGAAAAGTCAGAGCAATATTGTTGGAGGCGTTCGGTGCCAAGCAGCAAGATGCGACTGTCGGCGCCGTTGACTCGGGCGTGCCATTAAAGAACCCGACCAGCGTCTTCCCCTTCGATGACCGCAGTAATTTTCCGATTCGTTCGCGTCGACTCGCAGAGCTCCACCGCCGCGGCGCCCTGGTTGTTGATTTTCTCCGCGAGCGGCGTCGTAACTCTACTCGGCGGATAGTTGGAGCGCGCGACGCAATGAAACTGCGGGCGGCAGCGCGTCCGTATCTCCCACTGTCCTTGTTTTCGTCGGCGATGGCGCGATCGCAAGCGGAGACTTCAAGTCTCAGCAGTTAACGGGCACTCACATCGCTGTGACGGTTATGAGTCGATTTCTCGAATCGGAAAACCAAATATTCCCTAATATTTTGTCATGTTTGACTGTGTAATTCTAATGAAACCATCGAATCCTGTAAGTTAAAATCTCCCTAATCTCTCGTTACTACAAATTGAAAGAGTTAAATGTCGTTACTGTAAATTCACTCTTCAACAAGAATAACGAAAATATTTTATTTTTATACTTTTCTGCTTTTCGTGTTAAAATCATTGATACAAAGTAATACAATGTGCATATAAATATATATATATAGTAAATCCTTGTTAGCACGAACACGCTTAACACGAATTTCGCTGTAACAGGAACAGAGCTTCCATTCCGACAAGGGATTACGGTAACGCGGACCTTTATAGTACTCGGATAACACGAAAATTTTTAATTTAGGGGAAGAATATATTATTTTTTATTTCTAAATATTAATTTTTTAAGAAACGAAGTATTGTTTCTTAACTGAAGAAATATTGATGAGCCATTACATTACGAACGTCCTGATCCGATATCAGATTTCAGCCTGAAGTGCAGTGAATAACACAAATGTGCCGGCTCTGATATATTAAATAGCAGCTACACCGACTCACTGATAGTGTCGTCAAAATGTGAAAAGCGGACAATCTGTCAGAATTCGACATGTGTAATAATGCAATGCCTTGCAGCCTTAATAATACGAGAGTATATGAAATGACTCATCTTCATAGGTGCCTTTGTACGGTATTTCTGATTATGGATCAAATGGGATGACTCCGTGGGGCTAAAATGAACCGTTTACTACGTTTCATTGATGCCAAAGGATAGAGATGACTCTCCCTTTGTTACGAGAGACCACAACACCTCAGTTTGATAAATACACTGATACTATAAAAGTTCCCAGGATTCGTAGCTCACTGTTACCAGAACACGGATTTGCAGAGTCGAATATTAACACACACCCAGAAGAGATGAGACATTGATGTCGATATTTTACAATTCGATGTATTTAAGCCGATGTGTTTCTCACATAGATATTTTATGCTCGATGATTTTAGGTTCTCAATGTGATTTGTGAATGAAAAATGCTCATAATCACAACTTTCTAAAAGTTAAAAAGAATATCTGGTGCCACCTCTGTCAGTTGTGTACGAATCAAACAAACTCCATTTGTACTACCTACATTCATCGAGGAGTATTCATCGAGATGACCCAGATATCCTGTTATTTCCTTTGACTTTTCTGGAATTTCTGTGAGCGTAGGACCTTCCCCTGCCTCCTGCACCATTCTCCCACGACCTAACAACTAACACAATGAGATTTTCCTGGTCGCACAGACTTTCTGGTTTAGTTTTGTCAATTGTCCAAAATAATGGATGATGATGTTTGGTTGATGGTTTTGGTCTGTTTTCTTCACATCGATGTTTAATTTTGAACACCGGCGATTTGGTAACATGGATGTTTTTTAACAATGTCGCATCGCTAACACCCATAATACGTTAAATTAGTTGAGTACATTATATTAATGCACAATATAGAAATCTAACAAGGGGCATTCGCTTATCCAATCTTCTTCTTAAATTTGATACATAATGTTTAAAAAATTGCTCGACTTCTTTTGAGTTTCCAGTCTTCTACTGCTTATCAAAGAGCACAGAACTGCCAGGAAATAAGATTATTCTATCATTTTATGGAGATTTACGTAACTAAACTTTTAACTGCGTTTTTGATGTTTTGAACTCTACGTTATAAACGGGCTGAGTTTAGCTCCGAGCCAACATTAGCGCTGTCTCTAGGGGCTCTGATCGGGAGGTCGTAGATTCGGTAAACATATTTCGCAGACTCTCCGACATCCTCTCTTTATCATCTACAAGATGAATTCCTTACGTTACAGAATATTCCCGTTTCCACTTGTCATTTTCCGCACATTTATCCTTAAAACAACCCTCTTTGTCTATTCCGTTGTTTTTCTACACTCTTGAGATTCTCAGTCCATTGACTTTATCATCTGCCTTACATCACATGTGATTCCTCTCTGCTGTTCCCAAAGACTTTTCGGTCATTTCTAACATCTACACCAAATACATTACTGTCATCAATGTCGACGTAATAACGACGATGGAGCTTAGACCTTACTTCCTTCATCGATTTCAGGGCTCTACCATGTGCAGCTAACGACACTGCAGTTTAGAAAGCTTCCAAGTGTTCCTAATTCATTATTGAAACGTTTTGTCGGTCGATCGGAAGTCCGTGTAATTGAGGTTGCTTTGATAATGCATGGATATTCTTATATATTCCGTTTTGCTTGTGTGTAGGCCATGAAAGAATGTCATCCACAAAAATAATTGTTTCACAAAAATATATCTTAACATAGACTTATTTTTATGGAAAATGAGGATGAGACATACTTGGAAACCACATTTCATTTATATATATATATATATATATATATATATAAATATATATATATATATAAATATATATATATACATATTTAAATATATATATATATATATATATATATATATATATATTTAAATATGTCAATAAACTAATTTTTACTCAATTTTCCTCTACTATAATGATTCATTGCATATGCGATACGTATTATTCACATATGTATTATTCATTAATCGAAACAGTGAGAAAGCTTTTCTATCTAAGTTACCATGATAGAGACTATTGGAACGATAGATCATCAAATGTAGATTCAAACAATGTCATGACGGATAATACAGATATCTTAAAAATTAATCTAAATGGTGTAACGCACTGTGGTTGTAAATTTTGTAAACATGATTTTCCTCAAATAAAACAGTAGTAATTCACATTGTAAAAATATGACATTATTTTATGATGTAACTAACAATGTATATTTGCGTCTATTTTGGGAGAATTACTACTAAGTACTACGAGAGCCGTTTTTCTTCAACCTCCGATGAACCATTTACATAAGAGTAATGAACAAATAAATTGTGTACCAAAATGTATGTACAAACATGGTTACGTTTCTACGTAATCGCTGTGACGAATAAGGCTCTACAAACAAGCCTTTCGACCTCCTCTTCGACGAACGTTGCCACCACTAATGTGAGGTGGGCCTGAACTTTGCTTTGAAGCTCCTCATTGGTCTGAAAGTTCTGTCCTTGTACACAATTCTGTACTTCGAGAAAGAGCTGAAAATTACTGGACACTGAATTATACACCAGAAATCAGCAAAGCTGAGTTCTCTCTAAAACAAACATTTTTCACGGTTGAACAATTAAAACGAACTTCTTCAAAAAATAAGAGTCCGCATGATCTTGTTGTCGGTATCATAAAGTAACATCCGTTATCGTGAGAGACGGAATAAAAAACCCACCAATACCAAAAATAAAGACCACCCAAACAACTTCTTTAGAAATTCATGACAATAGTAGGAGGAGAGTTTTCCAGAATCCAAAAGTGCTGTTTGTTCCACATTTCTGTGTGTTCCCTTCCTTCCTGTTCCCCTCTTTGGTGGCCGCATCTGCGCATGCGTACACACGCAGCAAGAAGCTCCGATGAGGCGCCTCGTGGGATTCAACGCCCTCTATGAGGTTGATAATAAACAAGATTTATACCGCCTATAACCCTTAATAAATGACGGCTCCCACTGCTTTTACGATCCGGGCGTTCGTTACTCTTTTTCATCGAAGAGAGTGCTGAACGAAGTTTCCAGAACAGGCGTTTTGATCCCTTCCTGCTCAGCAGATGCGTGTCAGGGCTGCTGGCTTTCAGTTATTCTCGTTCAAAGTGTTTTGGATATTTATATTTTTTCTTACCTATAATGCACTTTGTTAAGGAAGGTTTTGTGAAGAATGTCCGACCATGATTAAATTATTTTATACTGCGTGCGTTCTGAATGTTACTAAGAGCAAAGTACTGTCATGTTCCTCATAGTAACTTATCTGAATGAAACGTAAAGGTTTTTGTCTCTAAATTCAGGCATTGCGAGTTTACCATAAAAATGACCAGTTCTTTACCAAAATTCGACTGCATTTTTCTCAAAACAGAAAAAAATTAATTGCTAATACGCTGCAGTGAACATTTCGTATACACATTTTAAATCAATTTCTGAACGCATTGGAAATTAAAGAAAACTATGCAACTTGTGGTTTTATTAAATAGGTACGCAGACACTTGGGAAAAATCCAGAAACAGTGAAAGAAATTCAAAAACAATTAAATATCTCGATTTTTATTGAATTGCAAATGGCTCATATTGGTACTCGGCCTTAAACGGCGTATATCTACTGAATTTTCATTCTCAGTACGTCACTGATTATTACGTAACTGGCGTAGTGTGACTGCAAGGCTCCAGGAAAGATGCCACCCAATATTTGCTAATCACGTGTTGCATTATGGAACATCACCTTTCTTTAAATTTTTGTGGTATGTAATGAGCGTTTGTACTGATTATTAAACCATCCTGCAAAGGTTAGAAAATGTTGGACCAACATGGAAGTGTTGATGATCCAAAATACTAGCACTATTCTAGAAACTGCAGGAGGCCTAATGAAGTATGTTCTTCACCAGATGTGATCGTACGTAGCTTCAGAACTGACCGAGTTAATAATTTTCTTGTCTAGTAATCATAGAGCTAGTTTAAAGAAACATAACAACCAATTAAACACACATTTAAAAAAGTCAACATTAAAAAAATTTAATCCAAATTATAAATAATTAATTACAATAAAAAAATTCAATTCTTACCAAAAGTGACATAAATGTATGAATATCACTAGAGTCATCAGTTTTTATGACGGTAATAAATATTCTGTGTATCACGCACATTAAATCATTTTGGTATTGACGCATACATATGCATATACTATTAAATAGATTACGTCACTTTCCTGACTTATTTCGTTTTCTACTTCCATATATATTTGAAATACTTAATTGTATTATCTTATGCTAGTGCGATTGATGAACACGCATCACACAGAAGACGGTGTGAAATTTCGCAGAGATGAAAACATGGTTTAGTAATTACCATCACGTTGTAATACGCATAAAGGGCGTCGTTCATGACGTACATTGTACGTCACCCAATGTTTTAGGGCTTCATTAAATACCTAGTACATTTCTGCAACGTTCCTTCCCCATCCACTTTCGTTCACTGTGTTTTCGCGTGGCTTGTTTCATACTTCGAGCTCTACCTTCCTTCAGCAAACAAGACTTTCTCTGCACCTCCGTAATCTTGTTAGATGTCTGTTTTTAGCAGAGATGACGCATGGGGGTTTGAGATAGGTATAGGAGAAGTAAAAACAGTGTGGCTATCACTTTCTTCGCAAAGGACTATTCACGTTGTCGTTATCTGTGAGGCAGCGCTACCAACATTGCTTGCAAATTGCAAGAGATTATTCCTGTCAAGTTTGGGGCGATTCTCAATGGTTGGGGTTGGTAGATATCTGGACAAAAATATCTTCCAACAAGAATGTAGTTACGTTTGTATTATTATCTTGGAATAAAGTGTTTACACGGTCAATATTGAAAATTTTTTGGTCAAGGCTACTAAGTCGAAGCAAAAAATAAGCGTGTTAAGCCAATAAATAATCGTTTTGCTCATGAAATAGAATCATGCAAAAATGCATCTATTAACCATCATATATTTCATCTCCTCTATCCATGGTTTTCAAAACAAAAGGCCAACTTCGTTAGCCATCTATTTGTGGTAATTCTGTTTTTCTGTGTCTTAAGAAAAGATTCATTTCTATGTTGAAAGTTTATGTGATGTTGCACAAAATTTAGTAGTTGGAATTGAAATTTTTAATGAAAGTAGTCCATCAAATCCTTGGAATAGTAGTAATATTTCTTGCCATACATTTGTGCGTATTTTTAATTAATAAACATAGATATAATAATTGTCCTAACAGCCTTGAGTAAAATTATTTCTAACACTAACTCAAAAATGGTTTTCGAAATAATTATGCTTTGAAGGAATAGGAAGAAACAAAATAAACTATTTTATATCGTTAATAAATACCAGGAAATGTGGATTCCGTAAATCCGATACATTTTTGTCGATTGTGCTCATCAATAATTTTTCGTTTGCGAGCCTTGTAAATAAAAATGAAAACAAAATGAAAAGATAAAATCAAACTTACGGTACTCGACCGTTAGTTTCTATAAATATTTGAATCGAAATTTGGGCAGTTAAAATTTCTCAATTTTGCCAGTTTTCTGCGAGTTTCTAACCACTGTTTGGAATTCTCCAGCAGAAATGGAGATGGCGAGAGTCCGGAAAGAGAGACAGAAAAAGAAAGAATTCAACACCGGAGAAAGCTTTTCTGTACTTTTAAGCAGTACTTCGACGTGCACGCCACTCTCCATTTTGCTGGTCGGCCGAATAATCACTCGCGAGAAATAATTCTTCGCACAAAATCGAGTTTCGCATTAGGGAAATTTTTTCTTTCAAATTTCGCTTCTGATGACGTCAGGTTTCTTTGTTTTCTGCTGGCGAACAAAAGCATAACTAAAAGAACGAGAGAGGCAAAAGGAAACACAATACCTACTGCTTGTCGGAATTACAAAAGGTTTACATTCTTACTCACTTTGGAATCCCTTTTCATTCGGAGAATAATAGTAGAGTTGTCTGTGTTGGTTCCTTATTAATTGGTGTTGCAATTTTCGTGCTCTCTGGTGCACTCTATTTTGAAAATTCATTAAAATAATCTTTAAACTTTATTGGAAGATGATAATCTCATGTAATTTTAAAGATCTAAATCAAAGTATCAAAGATCATGCATTCTTGCAAAAATTACGAAATTCTTATAAATACTTTGAAACTTGATGTGAATAAAGAAATACTAATATTAAGTTTTGAAAATTTCTCGTATTTTTTTCCATTTCAAATATCATCGTTCACACAGCAACTCCTTTTATCTCAATTTCGTGTCGAAAATGAATGATACACGTCATTCTCACATGGCCAATATGTCTATTATGTATGTTCATTCTACTCAACAAACGGAGATCTGCCCTAGAAAAAAGGAGCCTCAAAACAAATAGCAACACTGCATTTATTACTTGACTGACCTTTTGACAAAGTTAGTCTGCAGAGTTGAAATTGTTCTGAAATTTTGTGTATGTCGACGAGTTTCAACTCCAGATGCAAAACTAAAACTTATTTCGGCTTAAACGTGAGCATAAAGTACGAGGTGTTGCTTTGTAAGCGACGATATACTGAATTAATTTACTTGTAAGCAGTACGATGATACGATGATCATTATTATGGATCACTCATTGCGTTTTTTGTTCTAAAAACTCGCTGTATTAACGACCAGTCGTCAGAATACAAAATACTATATATAGATACGTACCGTACGAGTATAGAGTCGTAAGTTCTAACCAAACTCAATATTTTTAAAATCAAAATTCAAGGAAGAAATGTTATACCTCGCGTGGCATTCGCACAAAAACAGACATTCAGAATTGTGAACAGGTCAGCAGAGCGAAAGTGACACTAAAACATGGAACAGAAAGCGCGCAGTGAATCTCAGCATGGCAAAAAGGCGTGTGGCGTGCTGCACATACGCAGGATGTGTGTGGGCGGGGCGTTTCTCGCTCTCTCCACCAGAGCGCGCGTACGTCGTGTTGCATTCATTCGCCACTACCCACGCCGCAGAGGCGCAAACCCTTTCTGTACTGCACACTGAGTTGCGCCGTTCTTGTGTGGTCTGGCGCTTTCACAAAGTGCAGCAAGTTGAAAAAATACACCCGCAGCGTGTGTCTAGCTCTTTTTGCTTTTGGCATACATTCTACGCAAAAGTTCATTTTCTTTGTTGCGGATTCAAACTGTGGAAATAATTATTGTGTTCGTTGAAACAATATGTCACGTTTTGTTAGGATTGGAATATAATTCTTTTTTTTAATGAGCCAATATAATATCTCAGTATAATTGCAGAATACCTTGCAACATAATTATTGTGTTTTGGGCTGCACATTAAAAGTATTATTAAAAAAAAGAAACTGACGAAGGTATTTTTGTTTTTAATGGCGCGGGTCAAGGTAGTAACAGTAAATACGAAAAACGATACAACAGCATGGCTATAACGTGAACTGTTTACAATAGTGGTACATTGTAACCATCCCAGGGGACTTTGCAGGGACTTTGGGCATCATAACCCTCTAGTGAGAAAATAATATTTTTTCATTCAGCTGGAGTATCTGTAACTCAATTTTTAATTCAACCAACAAGCCTCAGGGATTCAGTTTTTAATAATGGAATTCAGTAAATTTTGTGATTTTTCATACTTGTTTTATCGAAAAAGGTTTTATTAAACAATTTGAATGAATTTAAGTACCTTTGACAATAAGTACAATGGAAAACACTACATTGAAGTTTTCTCATCATTGTCAGACTAACTATAGGTAACCAAAATCAAACTCTTTGAAGTAATTAACATGAAAATTCCTAACGCTCTTGACCGAAATGTATTTCAGTGACATGCAATCAATGACAAGTCCAGAATTTAGATTGAAAATAATAAAAAACACGAAAGTTGCGTGTAATAGAATTTTTCATTTGGGAATAATTATGCACCATAATAAATTATTGGATGTGTGTGTTGTATGTTTAGTGCATGTAGCAAGATCTTCACGAGAAGCAGATATTATAGATTTTATCTCTAGGAATGCATGCACGAAAATGAGATCAAAACATGCAACTGTGAGAATATCTACCTCTAAGATATAAGGGGCGAACTTATAGCGCACCCAGTGATAGCAATAAATACCGTGTCTACCTGTTAGGCACATGAATGGAAAAAAAATCCACCTGAATGAAATAAACTCACGTTCCCATGAGAGTGTTAGCAAGTCCCAGCAAACAGCTGGGACGATTAGAATGTACCACTATTGTAAACAGCTCATGTTATAGCCATGCTGCTGAATTGTTTTCTGTATATACTGTTACAATCTTGACGCGCGCAAAATAAAATGTTATGCTTAAATAGCACGTACTTTCTTCTCTGTACTTCACGCAAAATTAAGCGAAAAGTACTCATATTTTTGAAAATTTTACAGGATCTTATTTCAAAATCTATCTTTAAGGAACATATTTTATTACGATACAAAATCTTTATCTTAAATACTTTAGTTGTAGGAAGTCCCCAAAACAATTTTGAGCTTTTGTAATATTTTTAAAATCAGGGTTTTCAACGAGCATGAAAACAGCACTATTCTCTTAAACGTCCTTTACACTAACAACATTAATTAATAAAAAATTGTAGTCATTTTTTTTGAAAATTTGAAAAATATTCCAGACGTTTCATGTAAAGTATCTCCCAAAATTAAAATATTGGTTTTAAATTCAAGGGGTCGCGACATCAGCCAGATTAATTCGGACTATCAATTTTGGAGAAAATCCGCTGAACGCTTTAGCCACTAGAGTTGTTCACAGACGGACGGACAGACAGACGGACAGATAGACGAACAGATAGACGGACAGATAGCGGACAGATACGGACAGATAGACGGACAGATAGACGGACAGATAGACGACAGATAGACGGACAGATAGACGGACAGATAGACGGACAGATAGACGGACAGATAGACGGACAGATAGACGGACAGATAGACGGACAGATAGACGAACAGATAGGCGGATAGATGGACAGATAGTCGGACAGATAGACGGACAGATAGACGGATAGATAGACGGACAGATATACGGACAGAGTGAGGTTTTGCCGTCATTTGATTTTTCGGTGCAAGGACCCACAAACCGTGGATTCTGGCTACACCACGTTATATAGGATTTTTTCTTCTAAATTTACCCGTGGCATGTATCCACATTTTCATTACCTTGACCTGTAATAAGAGTTTTTCTATAGAACATTCGCTGTGATCTTGCGTAGCTTTACATATCTTAGTCTCTACTCCGTAAGGAGAAAGTATAAAAGATACCTTCGTCAGTTTCCACCGGAGGGTCGAATATGCAAGTTTGGACACCAAAGAGTTAATGGTTACATCCCATAAACTATTGGGATCTCGTGTTTCCGCATGCCAGGCCCTATTTTCCCGCTTCCTTTCAGCACCTACACAAGCGTTCGCTCCTTTCCTCGACCGTTCGCCGCCGCGCCTGGTAGCGCTAGTTGACCTCTGCACTAAATTCTTCCGTTCTCGTATCTCGCCCGCACTGCTGGGCGCGCAGCCGTTATTTTCTGCGTCGTGTAAACTCCGTTTTCCCCTTCTCTCGCCGCGCGCTCTGTCTTGTCTCGGGAGAAAAACGCCACCGCCACCGTCACCGACCGTTCGTTGTTGTGGCCGGCTGCCTTTAGACTCCGCCTGGAAACCGAATTCGGAGTGAGACGCAAAGACCAGCGGCAAAACCGGAGGTGGTACGAATACGGTCTACACAATACAAAACAATACAGGGGAAATATCAATATAATGTACTATACTCTCGTACCCGTATATTTCTATGTTCTTCTTCTGATGTGTTGTTCTGATGTCACTGCAGCGCCTCTGACCGGGAGGTCCTAGGTTCGAGTCCTGACGACGGCAGGATTTTCGACACTAGCTTTTCAGCTAGGTCGAATACAGTCGCTGTCTGGAGGAGAATTCTAGCGGCCGGCTGCTCTAATCGGTAGTTTTCCGTGGTGTCTCCGATCAACACCAGGCGAATGCCGGAGCAGTACCCTACCAAACGGGTCACGGACCTCGCGCGATCTGTCCTTCCTCTTCCTTGTCCTATCCTCTCCCCTTACACACACACTTACTCTAACATGCACTACATTATCACATATTCCGGGAGACCGGTCGGGAGCTTAGAGCTTGTCCCGGTTGAGACGGTACCCCCTGGTGTGAGAGTCCTGGTTAGTGGGAAACCCCACTAGCCGACGGTAGGTCGGCGCCGGATCTCGCCATCCAGTGGGGGAAGATCACCGCCATCTCCCGAGAAAAAACGTGCACTACACTAACGGGACTAATGACGAATAGTGCCTTCATACGAAAATATGTTGTTGTTTTTTATGTCAAATAACCTAAATGACAGGAATATGTTTGAGAAGCAAATTCTTTCCTTGTTTCTGTTTGCGTCGTTATTAAATCTTTCAGTTAGTCATTGTATTTAACAATAATGTGAAATGAATTAACAAGTCTTTGTATGTTAACAATTCTCCTTTGCGGACGGTCAGCGCTTTTAACAGACAAACATTTTTGTCTGTTAAACCTCCTAACCTGAACGTAGAAAGTTAATTCTTGTATATCACTCTCAAGTAAACAGAATCAAGCTTTTGATTCAAATTTTTTTAATTTTACTCTCATTTGAAAATTTGAAATGTTATTGATGTATTATTTCATTTTCATGAATCACATCTTTGCTTTAAAGAGAAAAAAGGAATTGATATAGCAAAAGTTGTTACAGTAACTCTCATTTAATTTCTCCCAAAGACTGTCATTATCCAGGTATCTACCGCACTGCCTCTCCAGTTCGTTTGTTCATCCCTTACTTTTAAATCTCGCACTCATTTCTCTGGACGCAGTGCCCGCGAGCTGTACTGAGCTTGTGACCTTGCCCGCGACCTTGACACGCGTGCTGTACGCTTTGTGACTCCCTTCTCTGGGCATCGTGACGTATGGTATACAATCGTACTCGAATATTTATACGAAAATTCCAAATGTTATTGTAAATTTATACTCAAAGTGGAAATCAGAACAAGTGGATTTTTGATTGATTGATTTTTTCGTGTTTCCGGGCGCGTCAACTACTTCGGTCATTAGTCCCGTTAGTGTAGTGCATTTTTTCTCGGGAGATGGCGGTGATCTTCCCCCGCTGGATGGCGAGATTCGGCACCGACCTACCCTCGGCTAGTGAGGTTTCCCCCTAACCAGGACTCTCCCTCTAGCGGGGCATCGCCCCAGTCGGGACAAGCTCTAAACTCCCGACCGGTCTTCCGGAATATGTGGTAGTGTTGTGCATGTTAGTGTAAGTGTGTGTGTAAGAGGAGAGGATAGGACAAGGAAGAGGAAGGACAGATCGCGCGCGGTCCGTGGCCCTTTTGGTAGGGTACTGCTCCGGCATTCGCCTGGTGTTGATCCAAGAAACCATGGAACCGAAAACTTCCGATCAGAGCAGCTGGCCACTAGAATTCTCCTCCAGACAGCGACTGAATTCGACCTAGCTGAAAAAGCTAGTTTCGAAAATCCTGCTGCCATCAGGACTCGAACCTAGGACCTCCCAGACAGAACAGAAATAGTGGAGTTTAGTTATCAACTTTCCTATAACGACAGCAGCCACTGAAGTAGATAGTTGTAGAGATACCTCTTGAGGTGTCAAATCCTAAGATCAGAACGTTAAATGTTCATATGTTTGTCTCCATTTTACCAAAATCTGTAGTTACTGTAAAAATCAATTTTTTACCCCGTTAATAATGGACCTAAAGAACACTAATACTGCATACAGGAACATTTTCTCTTACATGTTGCCATCACATTTCTGTGCCACTTAATGCTGCAACACCAAGAAAAAAAAAAAAAAGAATTTTAAACAACCTACATCACATTTACTATTACTAGGAGAACTGTACTACATTTCGCATGTACTACGCCATTATGGTTCTGAGTTCTAAAAATATTATTATTTGTATTTGCACAGTGCTTCTGAAGCATTCCACTTCACTGGATGAATATGTGAAGTGTACAGAGCGCGGGCTTAATTAGAGCCAGCCGTAATCCCGCTCGCGGTTGCCGTAAACGCTCTTTGAGAGCAATTCACTGGGCGGCTGGCGTGCCCTTGGGGCCCTTTATTGCGTGCGGCAGTTTTGTTATTATTCCTCGTTTTAATATTTGTTTTGCGGCGAGCGGTGCAAGCAAAACTGGGCTTTGAGCGCTGACGCTCAGGCTCCGAAATCGGGGACGCATTGAACCAGGGACGCCGCCAGCTTTGGCAATATACGTGGGCGAGCCGCGTTCTACGTGATATTGGAATAAATCTGCAGCGAAAGGTCGGGGGCGGGCGCAGCTTGTGTGTGTGTGTGTGTGGAGTGGAGCAAAGTCAGGAGTGTGAGGAGATGGCACGCGGGAGAGGTGGAGCGTGAGCCAGGGAAAACGAGTTGCAGGCGGGCGGCTTGTGGTGTGGGAGAGGAGTGGAGAAGAAAAAGGGGGAAAAACAAGGCATATAACGATTAATAGAAGAGATGGGAAGCGGACAAAGTGAGAGAATGTGAAAAATGGGGAACGAAAATGACTGCAACAAATACAAGGATAAGCGAGGAGAGATGATGAAAGGCGGAAGAGATGAAGAAAGACAGAGAACAATGGGGAATATCGAAGACATTTAAAAAAGGAGCAAAAAATATTAAAAAAGAATAGATGATGCAGGAAGAGACGGAGAACGCCTAGTGATATATAGAAAGTGGATGAAAGTGGATGAAAATGCAGAAAATCCGGGTAGGGAGAGGAAAGAAGAAAAAACTGAAAGACGAGTAAAAGTCGGGAAAATGCAGCAAGGAAAGTGAAGAAAAGTATTTTAGGTAAGAAAAGGGAAGCGGGTAATGGTGTAGAAACTTAAGTAATGCGCAGAAAGAGATGAAAGACGAGTAATCGCAAAAACGGCAAATAGATGAGACGTGGAAAGAGGGAACAAACGAAGGAGACACCGTACGAGGTGAGGATGGTGACCAGAACGGGGACGAAATTTTTTTTTTTTTTTTTTTATTTAAAGCTTTTTAACCTCCTTAAGGAAGTTATTTGCTTTTCTTAAATTTTACAATACACATTACTTCAATTTTTATACATTACATTGATTTACATTTTACACTACATTTCAACTTTTACATTCAGTAAATTTCTCTGTTTCAACAATTCCATATATCTTATACTTTTATTTTACATAATGACAGAAATGCATAAATGTATTTCATACCGGTGCTATTGGGTTGTGCAAGGAATATTTTGACATCTAAGGGTAAAAATATTTTTATTTTATTCAATCTTTTGATTAGGTATTCCCTTTCCTCTTTATATATTGAAATTGACGAAATTGTGGAGAAACAGGTAGCTTCGGGCGGGGCAGTAGTGGAGACGAAGCATCCGGGGCTGGGCAGGGCAGGGTGGGGCGGGAGGGTCAGGTCGGGTCAGGTCGGGTCAGGTCGGGTCAGGTCGGGTCAGGTCGGGTCAGGTCGGGTCAGGTCGGGTCAGGTCGGGTCAGGTCGGGTCAGGTCGGGTCAGGTCGGGTCAGGTCGGGTCAGGTCGGGTCAGGTCGGGTCAGGTCGGGTCAGGTCGGGTCGGGTCGCGTGGGGTGGAGTGGGGTGGGGTCGGGTCGGGGCGGGGCGGGGGCGGGGCGGGGCGGGGCGGGGCGAGGCGGGGCGGGGGGGTCGGGGCGGGAATAGAGCGAAGCAATAGGACCCGGGGCGGCGCGGATCGGCAGTGGGACGGGGCGGGGAGCGGGGGCGGGGCGACGCACGTCAGAAGATGGCGCTTTGCCATGTCCTCCTCCTCGACAGCACCGCCGCCTCCGATTCTGCAAACCTCCCATAACAACAAGATATTTCCATACAAGAACGCGAAACTTCAGATAAAATATTCCTCTCGGCGCGGGTGGAGTTTTGTTCTTCTTTCTTACGTCCCGCGTCGTTTGATCCTTTTTTTCTCCATGAGTCGTGTTTGAATACGATTTCTTTTTCCTTCCAATTTGTGTCTGCGAATCAAGCTTTTGAATGTTTTAATGCAAATCGAAACAAACATAGTAATTCGCATTCCAAAACTAATAAAATTGACGAGAATATTTATTGGAGATTTTACGGAGTGAGTATTTTATTTGTGGAAGTTTTCACGTGAAACTTCAATAATATCCTCTCATGTGTTTCAAACATTTTATCTTATGATGGTGTATTAAAATTTGGAACTTTGGTAATGTATACTAAATTCTTTAGGGACTTTAAATGTAATTCTTGTGTAACGTGAATTAAAAGTGACAGCAATTCAATTTAAATACACTTTTGTTGTGCATTATTGGATTAGGTTAGTAGCTGATATAAAATAATATTTAGAACATGTGCCAAAAGGAATATTTCATTAATCTGTTATTTACGTAATGACATTTGTGCGTAGGCAGTTGGGACTGAAGTTTTATTAATTTACGAAGAGAACTCGAGAAGTAGTATTTTATTCATTTTCAAAAATTATATTTCCGATAAAATTAAAACAACCAATGTGTATTATTTCAAATTAATCGAGGGGGATTATTAAAAATATATTTGTATTTAGATTAATATTTTTTCACGGGTTGGTTTTTAATTTTGTCTTAAAAATGTCAAGTACATATAAATAAATTAGCATAAATATTGGTATCATTTTTTTTTGTTTTAGTGTACTTGTATATCAATGTTTTTTACGTTTGATATTTGCTTAATGGGAAAACTATTAAGACTGGTAAAAACGTATTAGTGCAGAATTGTTATTAAATTTAATACGTAATTCAAATACGTAAGTTACATTTACTTGATTAATAGTTTCATATTTCAATTTTAATTATATTTAAAGGAATAATAATGTGTATTTTACTTTCATTTGATTTATTTGCATCATAAAATAGAAAAACTTGTATGTAACATATAAGAGAGGAGTATTTTAATGTAGATCTCGTCTTGGTTGTTGTTACGATATGATGCTATGTAAGCGAAGGCTACGTTCGTTCATTGTGTACTAAACATCAATGGCGTGTACTAAAAATTCTAGCCCGTGAATTCATTCATGCGTACTATTCTCAGCTCTCGGTATTGTGAAAATATATTTACAACAGATACGAGTACATAGAACGTTAGAACCCTTTGTAAGCGTAGAGTTCACGTTTCATTTCACAAAGCTAGAAACTATTACGCATGGATGCATTTGAAATTATTCGGATAATTTTGAAGATGGCTGACTGACCGTAAATGTTGCACGAAGTGGTGGTGAAAAAAACTACTAAAAATATTAAATGGATTTTATTAAATATTATTCCTAAGTATGAACTTATTCTATCAGCGAAGAAAATGTTTAAATCTAAATATTGACAGTATCTTCAGGATACCTAGCTTTCATTATTTTCACTGCATACGAAGCTGCTAGGACGTAAAAATATTTTGTGAGTTTAAAACCAAATTGATAAATTGGAATTACACATAGAAATAAGAGTAGATTTGAAACATTCCAAATATTGTAAGAGGAACAAAACAAAATCTAAAACATCCTTTCATTTTTAAACACTCCAAATACTATTTCACTCTACAAACTATTTTATTTTTTTATTCTGGTTGGGTATATTGATTTTAAACCTATCTTGCATTGCAGTTCACATATTCGCATAATTCTGACGTTGGAACTCAAGACAAACATTTGTCGGAAATATATCCTCTTCCGCGAGTATAGATAACTCTGAACAATATTACTAGGGAATTGAAGTTGGGACAAAGTTTATTTTATTTTATTGAAGCCTTGAGAAACAAAGTTACTGCGGGAGAATTATAGGGCTCGATAGGGCTGCGTGGAGCTGGCAGATCGCCCTGGAGGCGATACGTCCGCGCGCTTCTCCGCCGGAGTGGCGACGCCAGGAGCCGCACGCGTTGACCCGCCACACCCCGCCACACCCCGCCACACCCCGCCACACCCCGCCACACCCCGCCAAACCCGCCACACCCGCCACACCCGCCACCCCCCACCCCACCACACACGCCACATCCCGCCCACCCGCCACCCTACTAACCCCACCACCCCACCACACCACGCCACATCACGCCACACCCCGCCACACCCCGCCACACACCGCCACACCGCCACACCGCCACACACCGCCACACACCGCCACACAGCCACACCGCCACACTCCACCTCCCACACCGCCACCCCGCCACACCCGCCACCCCGCCACACCCGCACACCCCGCCACCCGCACACCCGCCACACCCGCCACACCCGCCACACCCGCCACCGCCACCCCGCCACACCCCGCCACACCCGCCACACCGCCACCCCGCACACCCGCCACACCCCACCCGCCCACCCGCGCCCAACACGATTCCGACACAACACATTACGATCCCGACACAACGTTACGATCCCAACATGATCTGGACAAAATCCCGATTGATCCTGACACGATCTCGGCACTTTTTTTTTTTTTTTCCCCCCCAACCCTTCCGCGTCCTCTCTACCACTGCCAAATCACATCCATGACACGCATCGTTAGATCCCATAATTGTTTATTCTTTCCCATCCACATCCTCGTTACAATCTTAGTCACCAGCCACCAAATATCCTCTACACTGCAGCAATGACTCACCACATCATGGCACCACCATAGTGTAGCCAAAGAACTAACATGACTAATATGGCCCTCCCGCTGCAACGCGACCACCGCCTGTTTCCGAAATCACCCACGCCACGTTCATTTTATTCCGCGGACAGACTGAGAGAGTAAGATTTCCCTCTCCGCATAAAATATACCCTGAATGCTGCCTTTTTCGGCGAAACTGGGAATTTATCATGCTCCCGTTTCATTGCTCGATCGTTTCCAATACCCCTTCGTATCCTCAGAATCCTCAGAACCTCTCCATTTCCCACATTCTGTTTCTTCTCGATATCTGACCTTCATTTTTAAATGTGCACAATAGTCCGTTGATCCTTGAGGCCAGTCAGCTTCCATGTTTTTCTGCCCGCACATTTTGTTACGAGTTACATCCTCTGACACGTCACCATCGCCGTTCGACTGTCTTCCCGGGATTCGGTTCCCCAGGACGACCTGCATCGTCTATTCTATCCGTAGTCCATCTCCTTCCCTCCCTATAACCTCTTCCAAGTCTTCATCTGCCCCGACTGATCTCATGCTCCCGTTCCCCAGCAGTCGGCGAGTGAGCGATTACCGACTGTATGGAGTACTTCTTGCTAGGTCCTTGCTATCTTCTCAAGATCACGTCTGCGAACGTCTTCCTCTTTTTCCACCACTACTGTTCCAACACATTTCTATCTTGCATTCGGTGCCGCACCAATGCGACCGTTGAATAGTCCGACTCCCAGCCGGGCCCCACGACGTCTCTACGACTAGCGAATCTCCTCCACCCCATCCCTACCTCCGTCTCCACCCGAGCCTTAGAGTTCCCCTTTACTTTCTCCATCTTCCCATCGGTCTCCGCCCTTTTTCTGCACTCGACTCCCGCAATCCTCCATCCGCGCTTCTACTCCCCGCCCACTCCCCATCTCCCACCCCCATCACCTATCTCCTTTCCAGGCCATTGTATCACCACTTGCCCCAACAACATCCCTCTCCTCCCCACCACACCCCTCCCCTCTCCCGCCCCCTCCCACCTTCGTCCTTCTCCTCTTCACCCCGTCCCGCCCCTCTCCCAACGCTCACTGCTTCCATACCATGGTGTCTCCACCAACGACTTCCCCTCCCCTCCCCCGCCCCCTCACTGCTTCCCTACCACGGTGTCTCCACCAACGTCCCTCCCCTTTTCAACCCACCCGTTCCCCTCCCGCTTCCGCATGTTCTTGTACCCCAACAGCCCCCTCTCCCTCCCCCCCCCCCGCCTCGCCCCCCCCCTCCACCTCTCTCTTCGCGACCCGTGCCCCTGCCCTTCCCTCCATCTCCGCCTTCACCGCCGCCCCGCCCCCCTCCACGCTCATCGTCTGCGGCGACCGTTACTTCTTACGACGGCAACGCGTCGCGGCGCCTCGCGTCGCGGCGCACAAAAACGGCTGGCTCGACGGCGCGTGGAGCAAGGCGACCTCCGCTGTCGCATGCGCGAGTGGCATGCGGCGGTCCGCAGGCCGAAACACTCCGTCACCTCCGTACGTGAGATGTAGGTAGCCCAGCTTGTGCGAAGAGTGGGTTTGATACATCTACTGTGTTTGGAGAAGAGTTAAGTGTTGCGTAAAACTAAGCGTGTGACTCAAGATCAACACAACTGCATATCATTTTTGATTACTTTGTTATGGGTATCATTATATTTTAAAAACTTTTTGTGAAGAATTCAGAAGAACTTTCTTGGCAAGCTATGTCAGCTAATAAATTCTTGAGCAGTTGTATTTACGGATTGCATGCGACAGAGGCACATCGGGTAGCATTGAAACATCTCGTAACGTGAGATGTAGGTAACTTAGTTTACGCAAAGAGTGGTTTTCATCTAGAGTGTTTGGCATAGGGTTATGTGTTACGCAACACTAAGTGTGTGTCTCAAGATCAACACAACTGAGTGTTATTTTCTGTTATTTTATTATCGGCACCATTATATTCTCAAAACATTTTGTGAAAAGTTTAGGAGAATTTTTCTGGCGATCTATATGAGCTAAGGGACAATGATTTCCTGCATAGTAGTATTATGCATGTGGCAGAGGCACATTGTGTGGCGGTAAATCATCTCCGAATGTGAGATGTAGACACTTCCGTTCGTGCGATGTGTTATATGTGGCCCATAAAAGTGCTCTTGATGCAATTAGAGTTTGGATAGACTAGTATGGAACAGCAGACTTGCTCAGTGTCTCATGATCTACGCACTGTGCTTTATTTGAGCTTCTACCACGATCCGATATTCTCAAACATTTTTTTCTGTAAACTAGAAAAAATATTACATTCACGCGCTGTGCGTGTTAATTACTAGTGCCTTCAGCACAGTCGTATGCAAAAGTTGCACCCGACAGATGAAATAAACAAGCTATGAGTTCGCGTGCAGCAGTCGTTCAACATGAAACCCGATATCTATAAACCTTGTCCGTGTGATGTGAAAGTGGTATCCCGAAAGAATGCGTTTCAGACAACTGATGTATTAAACGTAGAGATAAGTATGGTGACAGGCTCGGTTAATGTCTGTAGATTATCATCACAGCGTTCTTCTTAGCGTTTGGCTAGTTATAATTTTCTCAAATATTCTGATGGACAGCAAATATGTCCAGGATAATTTATCTGGTGATTTTTCGTGTGAAATTATTACCTGTGCTTTCCTCAACTTTCTTGTGCGCGTTACGTAGGACTATGCGTCCTCTGTATGTGACGAGGATATTTCAATTCGTTGCGATCGGTATTTCGAGAGTTAACTATTGATTAAATTGCGGAATTACGACTTGTTTAATAACAGGAATGGTAAGCTGCCTCTAGTATGATAGTTTCAAACAAGTAATATTCTAGAACAACATTGTATGAGGTATAAGTTTCGCTTAGGCCTCCTAAGCGAAACTTATACCTCATACATTGCGAGTTAGGCGAATATACAATTTTTCAGTAATATCATGTGGGTGTAGTTTGCAGAAATGCCGATCACGTATGTCTCATCCTTCTACTTTTAAGTGATAAAGTCAATTTAGATCTGGTTATGGGCCCGCAGTATCTCTTATGTACACTTTTATTGCAGGTTCATAAGTAAGTTGTGGGTGAAGATTAGCTTTGAAAAATGCTAGTCCTCTTCACATACGTTGTGATATTCAGAAACGTTTTATTAAAACAAAATAGAACTCTAGTTGCATTTTACACACATATTCTGCATTTATATTAAAATTAATTATGGATTACCCAACTGGTGCATGTATGAAAGGTATGTGATAGCTCGCGTTGCATAGATTTTGATCGTTTTGGTAAGAAAGATGAGGTTAATTTGATGCCTACACGGTCTCTTGAGCTAGTTCGTATGGCGCTCGCCTCGACCTGCTAAGACATCGCGTGTTTTTCTTCAGCTTTGGATGATATGTATCTTAGCTTCAGGCGTGAAGCAAGTTTAATTAAATGTCTCTCTAACAGAATTTGACTCTCATATGGTGTGAGATTACATATGTTTTTGAGATTTACAACGAATGCCACAACACAAGCGTGTAGCATGCTGGTGTTTCCATAATGTGGTAGTATTATTACTTGATCAGAAAAACTGATAGTTACATTGCTCTAGGATAATTTTATTAACAAGTCTAGCTGGAAACTTTTAGAAAGTTGCATGGTCCCTGCTTTTGTCCAGTGTCGCTCTTACGTATTTGGCGCATGTCTACTTCCATCTAAAGGGGCTGTACCATGTTTGTGCGTAAAACAGAACTCTACGGGAACATTCGTCACCGTTAAATCAACGTAAACATCGCCGTCTCCCGTTTACGATTGTTTGATGTAGTCGTATGTGCTTTATTCAGGTACCTCGGCACGTAGCATACTTCATGATTCCGTTGGAAAGGCTCTACAAAAACATGGTTGGTGCTACAACACTACCTACGAGTCATTCATTTACAGTGTAATGTTAAGCCTGGTATTCACGGTACAGTTTTTGTGCAGATTGAACGTACAGAAAAAGTGCAGTCCAGACTATATTTTTTGCATGAGCATGTTCATAATTTTATATGATGAAAGCCTACAGTTTGACTCTAGCGCCTCTATCGGGAGAATCGTTCACTAGCGGTAATCGGCCATTTTGATTTTGTGGTTAGGAGTGTCAATGTGCGATTATGCGAAGTGATATATTGTGATAAACTTTTCCTCAATTCCTGCCTTCCTACTTTTATTCCGTATTATCCTCACGATTAGTTAATAATAAATAAAGATCAC
This sequence comes from Teleogryllus oceanicus, assembly GCA_964035755.1. Lineage (NCBI taxonomy): Eukaryota > Metazoa > Arthropoda > Insecta > Orthoptera > Gryllidae > Teleogryllus > Teleogryllus oceanicus. The sequence continues at coordinate 181,444,145 of CAXIVR010000003.1, forward strand.
AGACAGAACGCACGCACTGAAATACCGCGAATGGAAGTACTCGGCGCTTGAAAACGGCAAATGAAAGTAGTGGCGGGTTGTTGCGATTCGTGTAGGAAATGTACAGATTGTGTATGCGCGACTTTTGGCTTTTATACTTCTTATTTGGGATCTTGAAGTTTCTGTACAGAAAATGTATGAAAATCTGCACAAAAATTTCACCGTGTATATCGGGCTTTTGACTAAATTTACGAGATATCACTTCTGTTGTTCAATGGGTTTGCAATGCTAACACATTTCTTTGAAAGTGACACAGCGATATTACATAAAACAAGTGCAAATACTTTTCTCTATTATTGGTGTTCTGTGCAATTACTTCATTATTGTATAACTACCATCGAAACAATCAGTTAATAATGGTTGTTCATCCAGGGCTGAAATGGAATCTAGGAAATGTTCACAAGATAAGTAATGATTTGTATCATTACTTATCTTGTGAACTCTTCTTTACTACAGGTATTTCAAAGCCAGCCAAATACCTCTGCCTGCGCTATGGTATTTGGGGAATAATGTATTACATTTAAAGGAAAGATTTCTTTGAAATAGTACACTCGCATTTTTGGAAAGGACACTATCTTTAGATCCAAGCCACAATGTCAGCAGACTCGCAGTATGGCACTTCTCTGAGAATGATTGAAAGTCGTCCAAGTTTTTCTATATTTTTGTCTTTTATTAAGATGTTAATGCACTTGAACGATTCGTTTGGAAGAGGCATTACCATCACGCAATGAATCCAAATTAGGAGGCGTGTACTGACATCATTCGCGACCGTCCGTTTCTGCTACCTTAGTACTTAGTTATCATGATTGTATGTGTACTTGTAGTCAATCTTTACCATAACTGTTATCTTAAGGGAAGGGGTGATATTTCTAGGCAGAAATCAACTTGAAAGACTCGCTGAATAGACATCTTAGGTCCTCGTAAATGTGCGATGTTCAATCTTGTAGACATTAATCAAATATCAGAACTCATTGCATGTATACGACTTCATTTTTGAGTGGAGACACAGCTATAATATCATATTTTAATCAATCCTTTAATCGTGACGAACGCCAGTTTCTTAAATATGATCCCTAAATTAGCAATCATTTGCCATCTGCTGTTGTCTCGAGTGATAGACGGTTAGTCTATTCGAAGAACACATTACGTCTATGCACGAGAATTAGGCTGAATCTCCTACAAATGAAAATGTTAGGAGTAACTAAAAACTTAACAGGTATTCGAATTCCTATTCTCGAATATTTATACTTCTCTTTATATGCGAATATATTTGAAACCAGTTCGTTAGGCATATTTTATCCACGTAAGTGAACGAAAAAGGTCCTTATAGAATCAGAAAGCCCGCACTGACTATCCACGAGTGTTCGAATGAATTAAGTTCATCTGCTTTACCGTTAGTACTTCACGACAATATTATACCATTTGGAACGATCTTACTTTTAGTGTACATCGTAAGTCAAGGAGGCAAGGTCTCAGATACATATCTTAAGGTCAGTAGAGATCCAAGGTCGATGTAAGTCCATTGCCCGTCAGTATTCCTTTCCTATGATAGTACCTGCGAACCAGCCATGTAATCATTAGTGAATCAGGCAAGGCCTCATTAAGAAACACAAGATCAACAATGCGTACATCTTACTGACATTTCGTGGGCATTCAACCATCCGTCTCTTTTCTCCGTGACCCACCATCGACGCAACGTCTTGGTTCTGTGCGGACAGTTCGGTCTCCCGAACTCGGTCCATGATCTCATGTCGCCTTTCTTTTCCAGGCAAATTTAGCACTCCCACGCCAAGCCGCAGGCCATCGCCGGCAACCGTCCTTGCCAGCGCCACCGTCCGGAAGAACCTCCAGGAGACGCGCGACAACCGCTCGCCTCCGCCAACCACCCAACCACTCGCCCACCACCGACCGCTCATCTGGGCCATCGCGCCCCGCCCAATCGCCGCCTCCCGCGAAATATGGCAGCCGCTGCCACAGTGCATGAAGGGATTTTGAGCGAGTCGTTTGATAAAAGTGAACACTTCTAAGCCGGCCAAGGACGAAGTTCTATGTATATCCGGCGAGGAGTAGACCTATTAACAATTCATCTAGTTCCTCATCGATTGGGATGAATCTTAGAACTTTTCGAAGTTTTGTATTTCCTCTGTCTGCGGTGTAGAAAACTTCTTCTTCTTCTTCTTCTCTTCATCTGCACTCTTCACTTCTTCTCTTCTTCTTCTTCTTCGACTTCCGCACCCTTCTTCACCGTTTTATACTGCACTGCACGTAGTTGGTAATCGTTTGCACTCTGCACGGCAAGGAAGTCACTACTAAGACAACACTTTTCATCGTGGATATTAAGCAATATAAAACGGGTTCCATTTACAAATATTTCAATAAGCCTTTAGAAGTTTATACGATTCACAACAATAATAACAAGAGCAATAATATTTAATATACCTCTTAGCAATAACAATAATAATCGTCGATAAGTTGTTGCATGAAGTGAACCTGAAGAGTAAACTATACATTGCTAAGCAGGCTATTGTAAAAAAATATTCATAAGTGCAAATAGAAGAATTATAACTATCAGTGATATCACCTGTGATTGATCAAGCAGTTTTTGATTGCTGTGTGTGATATTATTAATTCAAAAAGTCGTCGTCGAAGAATCTACTGAAACAACGCTATCCTAGAACTCATCATCCTGGTAAGGATCGTTTCTACTTTTCAACCAGCGTTTACCAAATCCTACTACAAGAGAGTGCGACAAATTCCAAAAGTCGAACCCCAGACTCCCCGAAGCTCAAGTTTTGCGTTTCGTCGACTTATTTTAACCAGAAAAAATTACCAGCACAACAGGCATGGCGTTCGCGGCAGCGCGAATGATATTAAAGGACAAAAGACGTAAAACGTCAAAAGAAGACTTTGCTCCAAGAAACAGAAGTAAGGTAAATATAACATTTTATTTATTTGCACTCTTTTGGTAACTTTACATTTCATAGATTTTCTCTGATGTCTTGTGTTTTCTAGAAGCCTGAACCTCGTAGTATAAGAAAAAATCGGAGAGAAAGAATGGTAGTTTCATATTCTTTGAAAAATAGACAGCTAGAGTATTAAAGCATGGAATGTTTATTTAGGATTTGGCAAAGTGCAACAATTAGATGTAGATAGAAAATATTAATAGGTAATAGTATTCTGCACAAATAAAGCTAGAAATGCCATTTGTCATGAATATATTACAATAGTATCAGAATTAAATTAAATAAATTAATATCAAAATTATGAATGAATAAACTGAAAGCTAATGCATTTGGAGTGGCGTAGATTTTTTGCTCTTTGCCTGTTGAGTTAAAATTAGTTTTCCAATAGACCCAGAAAATAATATAGACCTCTCTTCTAGAAATGAGAAAATTTAGCATAATCTCACTGAGTAATTGTGAAGTTACAACATGTAGTTTAGAACAGAGTAGTGTAATTTAGAAGCACATGTAATGTACCGAAAATGTTAATTCACAAGGAATTTAAATTTCACAGTAATTAACTCACTCATTCCAATTGATTTTTTAGAAATATATTCTGCTGAAAAAGGGGAGTTGAGTAACAATTATCATCGACAGTATTAGCTATTGTTATTAATGCAGCTCCACACATTCGGTATTGGGCGAGAAGAGAGCGACGGTTCGCCGAATCCAGAATAGTATGGATGGGTTGCTTGGAATTTGCCAAGAGACGAACATTCGGTGCTCGCCCTACGCACCACGTGTCGGTCTTTTGGACACATCAGAGGGAGCGAACATTCGCCGAACACTTCAGCTGTTTGGGATTGAGGAAGCAGTAACTGGCTGCTCGTCGAATTCCGAATGGGTGGAGCCACCTGAATATTATACGTTTTACTGCATTGCAAATAAATGTTAGTATACAAATCAAGTGCATGTTGTTCAAACATAATACGTGACTCTGGACTTCCTTATTTGTATGGCTTCTTCTATTCGAAGATTAAAAATATCTCAAAGATTCACGATTGTAGCTGTAGAAATTGAGTAAATGTATTGTTATTAAGATGGAATAACAATATGCATAGTTTATTTGTTGCCTCAACATTTTGTGTGAATTTTATTCATAGAGATGATATTTCTGTGACAAAAAAGGAATAATAGAAGTATAATAAATATACAATGTCAATGACCGAACAAAATGTTTTAAGTGTCTGGGAATAAGTGATATTTTTCATTCATCGTTGGAATATTTCAAAATAATGTACGGAATTGCACGTTAATATTTGATTTTTTTTAAAACATAAGTAAATGTATAACTCTCAAGAAATATGCGACTTGATATCACGTGTCCTTGTGCAATCATTGAATAACTATTAACAAGCTTTATTACGAGACAGGTTTTTTGCACATGAGAATCAAATTAAATAAAACATAGCTTTCGTTATTCTTTGCCTTTTCAAAGTATTGAAAACAGTCTTAAAATATAATCTACTTCAAATAAACATGTTAGAATGTTTACCATGATTTATTGAATTTTTTCTCGTAACTTCATGCTCGTTGCCACACCCCCGACTTTGTGTTTCTAAGAGCGCCTCTCACGTCCCACTTTTCTCCCCCATTGGCGCGCAAAGCTCTCTCAAGCTAATTGGCGATCTATCTCAATTTTCCGGCGCTCCCTTGCACCTGTCAGATCTATGTCGTCACCTGGCATTTGCTCCCCTCCGTTCTTTCCCCGATTTTCCCCGAGCATCAACGACCTCAATCAATAGTTAACGACGTCTTCTTCCTGACCTACATAGCTCGCACATTAATTTCTCGTTAAGATACGTCCCGCTTGGCTCTGACAGACGTATTGTGCACCTCAGGAGCTAACTCGAACTTTTTAACGAAACTCCTTTCGGGAGGCTGACTTCAGTTCTCGGGAGGATCTCGCCGAAAAGCGTTCCCACTCTGAGGCGTCTTGCGAAGTTCCCGGAAATGTCACCAGGCGTGCTGGCATCGCTTTCACGGAGGTGGGGTTGTAAGTTTCCGGTGCACCCTGGGACTTCTAGATGCGTCTTATCCTCCTCCTTGCTTCGCCTCTTTTTTGCTCCGTCGCTACATCCTCTCTTCAACCTCTTACACCACTCTGTCGCCCTAATTCCTTCCAATTTTTGCTTTCTTTAAATTCAAATTCCCATAATGCCACTATCCCACGTCTCCTTCTTCCACGGCCCTTGATACAAACACTTTACACCTTTCTTGCTGCTGATTATTCCACAAGTCCAACAATCTCTTGTTGAACAGTTCCTTATTCCATCATGTCTTTCTACATCGCCCGTAAACATCACTCTACACCCCTTTCTTCCCGTTACTCCTCAGCCTCTTACTAGATAACCACCTCTTAACTCTGCCACCCTCTAACTCTATATACCTGTAATTCTACCACAACCTCTAACTCTACCACGACCTTCGACTCTATTTTGACCTCTAACTTCACCCCCATCTTTTATTCTTCCACTTTCCCTTCACCACCACTTGTACCACCTCTTGTTCCACAACTCTTCATTTTCGTTACCCTACGCCACGACTTTCTGCGACACAGATTTTTCTGTCACCCTCGCTTCACCACCCCGTCGCTCCATCATTCCCTCCTCCATGTTCTTGCTCTGTCAGTTCTTACTCCGTCTTCTCCTCGTGACAGTGCCAGGCTCTTTTCTCCCTACGGCTCCCTGTTGGCGGCACGCCGGGACAGCTTCGGAATCGCGCGGTGTGCCTCCTGACGCCCGACGCCCGGCGTCCCGTGTCGCCTTTCACCCCCTCGAAGGAGCGCTGCCGGTCGAGAGGATTCCCTTGTCGAGGCGCGCTCGTGAATGCGCTTGAATTACGGTCGACCGTTGCGGAGGCGCTTCTAACAGCCTCAGGGCGATTGAATGGCTTGAATTACGGTCGACCGTTGCGGGGTTAACCGGGCGCTTGAGGGGAAACAGAACGATCGCTTGAGAGGATTCCTTGTCGAGGCGCGGCCGTGAATGCGCTTGAATTACGGTCGACCGTTGCGGAGGCGCTTCTAACAGCCTCAGGGCGATCGCTTGAGGGGAAACAGAACGATCGCTTGAGAGGATTCCTTGTCGAGGCGCGGCCGTGAATGCGCTTGAATTACGGTCGACCGTTGCGGAGGCGCTTCTAACAGCCTCAGGGCGATCGCTTGAGGGGAAACAGAACGATCGCTTCAGAGGCTTCCTTGTCGAGGCGGGCCCCTTGGCGATCGCTTGAGGGGAAACAGAACGATCGCTTGAGAGGATTCCTTGTCGAAGCGCGGCCGTGAATGCGCTTGAATTACGGTCGACCGTTGCGGAGGCGCTTCTAACAGCCTAAGGGCGATCGCTTGAGGGGAAACAGAACTTTCTCTGCTCACCGTTCGAGGAAAAGGAGGTGTCATCCAGACTTTCTTGACAGGCGGAGGAATCTGTTTGGGTTGTTGGTGACTAGTTCTTATAAAATAAAGTCGGAAACTGGTAGACCGTTCAATTCGGGTTTGCAAAGCTCAAACTATCAGAGTAATCAATAACATTCGATGAATGTTGTTTATTTCAATTTAATTTCCTCTATAAATTAGTTTTCTTATTGTTAATATCAAGCACTGATATCAATTTATTTTAAAGGTAATGACTCAATTATATTTTTGTTTAATTACAATAAATAATTTATTTGAAAACGTCCTTGAATCATAGTTCATGAAGCGGGGATGATCAGTCATGTCCAAAATTTAAAAAAGAGATCATTGGGGCTAAAAATCTTCTTCTAAATTTTAGAGCGAGGTCATTGTAATGTATGAAAATCCTTTGGTATGACCTCGTATGACTTTTACTGTGTTAAACGTTTCCTATAATAGCATTTTTTGTTATCCAAAGTTTTATCATATTTTCAACCATTTCTGAAGCGAAACGTTTCTAAATTCACGATTTACATACGCCGTGATAATATATGTTTGGTGTCCATAGTTTTAATTTATTTATACTCGTATAGGATTTCTTTTATACACTTAAATTCAGAAAAACACCTAAACATTTTAAGTTAATATTTTGCGACGTTTCTCGGAAAAGGCCTTTGAATATTTCATAAATCCACTCGCTTCCAAAGATTGTATTTCTTGGCAACTCTTACGATTCCACGCGTAGCAGTTACGCGAAGCGAATTGTGTCTCCTTAATGAGATCACGGAGAGTACAACTCAGCGTCTGGCATCCTCTGTGTGCGTGTTTTCGTGACAAAGGAAGCGCGTGGGACGTACGCGTGAGTCGAGAATGTTTCACAGCGCTTACGTTTCATTACAGCAAACGCTGACGGCTGTGAGTAGTTATTTCGCGAAGCCGACGATGCCCTTTGCGAATTAAACAAGTAAGTGTTGCGAATTATTCACCTGCCACCTAACGCCTTATACCGGCTATGTCGCGTCGTCTGCTAATTAAAAAAAACATGTTGCCAACCGCCTCTACATTTATTTCCTCTGAAATTATCCGATTATTATTTTTTTTTGTTTTTATTAATCATAGCGGATTACAAAGACCTGTTTGTACTTTTTCTCGCAATTTTGAAAATGCTTCAGTCTCACATTAATGAGGTTGGTATTTTTATTATCAGAAGCCCTGAGTAGCAACATTGGCCGCTTTGCTTTTCAGATTGCAGATTGCGTTTCTGTTGTTGATTGGCATAGTTTATGGAAGTGGCTATTGCTTTGCTGCATAGAAAAACTCACTACAGAGTTGTATTTGCGTTTTAGTGACTCCTTATGCAAAGTACGGATTTTATGAATGATGGTATAAGTTCATGATTTATTGGAATTTTTAAGGAATTATATTATAATCATATCATCAATATTTTCAAAATTCCCAGAAAAAGAAACGGGTCTTTGTAATCCGCTATGTTTAATAAAAACAAAAAAAATTAACCGGATATATCCAGAGGAAATACACCTAGAGGCGGTTGGCAACATGTTTTTAATTTACTGAACATATTATGTTCTCACCCCTTGCTACGAAATAAATTATATATATTATTCTGTAGTACTTTATTTAATTGTAATGATTGGCAAACAGACATCATATACTGATATGTCAATTTTAATTTGACCATTCACGACTTCTTAGCGAAATCAAAGTTCATCATATAAGGTATTATTGTCAAATAAGGTATTTTGCTTGTCGCTTGTCTCTCTGCAACCCGCGGCACATGCTGGTGTTGCGGAACCATTAGCCCCCGAATCAATTTTACTACACGTTACGCACGCTGTTCTGCAGATCGTGTGCTCAGGGCATTGTTGGAGCTATCTGGTGGCGTAATATTTTTCCATAAATAAATTATCTGTGATAACATGATATCTGTTGTAGTGAAAAACGGTTTCATTAAGTACGCTATCCAAACTTGCGTGAATTGGTTTATACTTTGATTACAATACTTCACTGCACTACACCCGCTTCACTTCTCTTTTAGTTTGCGTAATTAGGCATAACGCAAAACTTTTATGTGCCACTACACTTCAGGGCACAACCCTGATCTTTGTGATGACTTCAGCACTCTTTAGTGCTTTATTTATAAGCTTCCTCATATGTGCAGAACTACTACTACCACATGGTATTTAACATTTAATCTAAAACCCGTTTTACACAGGGTATCTTTCATCCATTTTCATTGGTTCTGGAAAGCGACGCACCCAACCGGATGTAATCGATTCAGAAGAAGCGAGTGTTATTTTCCCTCGCAAACAATGTCCCCCAATCCCCCAATCCCCCGCGCTTGTGGCGCGGTCGCTCATGGTGACGTTCTCGGAACCCCGTTGAACTAAACTCAGCGTCCCCGTCTTTAACGCCGCTTTGACACGATGGCTGCAGCTACTAGAACGACAGCTGCCGCCGTCGTCGCTATTGCTTTTCCGTCCCTTGCAAATGAAAACGTTTGTGCAGCGTAAAAACTACAAAGGAAAACTATCTCCAATGTTATCACACTTCTTTCTCAGCGTAGACCCAATGTCGTTCGTTTCAAGTGGTGCGATGCTCAACTGTCCTCACTCCTGAGCTCGTTGAAGCATAGGGAGGAAAGATTTTGGACACAGATGTACGAAAACCGAAATAAATATGTTAAATGCTAAATATCTTTAGTTTCTGCACAGAAACTAAATCGTGAAACATAGCAGTTCATTTTTCTAACTCTTTTGTTCGTGTATAAGGAAACATATTAAACATGATTTTTTTTAAGGAGGGCTTTACGAAAGTTGCCGAACATAAATATTTCCGATTACAATGCCTGATGGGCGAAATGTAATTTACAATTTTCCAATTCAATTTCATATATATTTATGAAGTTTTTTATTATATATAAAAATTGTCAATATAGCAACCTCATAACTCGGTTTGAAACATTTTTAATTTACACGTGTTAAGATATAAAATTTCGTCATTTTCGTCAACATGAATTAGTATTATAAAATACTGCCTTTATCATTCTATTCAAAAACACATGTATAAATATTTTCAATTAACAATATATATTCAATATTTCGAAATTAAATATGTTAGTCTCCACTCCTATATTTGTTGGCTCTTCCTACATTAGCTCTCGCAAGCCCGGTATTTGTAACTTATAGTTTTAAGCAATACTTTTTGTCGTACATTTCATGTTATTTAACGTTTAATTTACTAGTTTTTAACACAAGTTCATCTTATTTTGATGGAAAAACTATTCTCAATTGCATCGTCACATTTCATCGAAGAATTGACCGAGACCCAGGCCGCCCAGTAGCGTCGCCTCGGGGTCGACAGCTGCCAAGCGCCGCTTGCGGGCAGACGCAACAGCGGCGAGACACGGAATAAATAACGCACGGAATATTTACTCGGAGGCCCGAGCGTGTCGTGCGACCTCAGCGGGGGCCATCGAATATGCATGGGCGAGGGCGGACGGGGCGGGAGCCGAGCGTCACAGAGCGGCGCAGGGCGATGTTTGGGGTCGCCAGGCGTCTTTGGAGGCGGAGCACACAGCCACGCCCCTCTCGCAGATACACGCGTCACCCCGGCCGCTTGGAGTTAGGTACGCGGCGTCGAAGCATAACATCGATGTTTCGAAATGTTGATGTTCAATTTTTAAAATATTGATGTTCAAAACATAATGTTAAAATATTGATGTTCAAAACACACCGACAGAAAACGATCAATATTTCTAAACATAGATGTTTGTAAAACTAGTAACCTCTAACATCACCGTTCACATACAGGGAGCGTTTTTATGTCGCGGATGGTGTGTTTATTAATTTGTGATTGAAATTTAGCTGACACATAAGTCAATGAATTTTTAGAACAAATAATGAAATGTTTATAATATTTTTGTATAATACAAAAATAATAGACTATATTAATCAACAAAACTTTGACTAACTTATTTTAACTCTTGCTGACCGGTCTGAATAATGTTTAAAAACGTCGATATCATTAAATTGATGTTAAATACATTGATGTTTGTACAAAACATGTTTTGAGAATACTAACATCTACGGCACATCGCTACTTCGAGATCCTCGCCTTAACGACGCAGCCACAAGCTGTCTCCACACACTCAACCTTTTATGTTGAGTAGGTATGCATGTTTCTTTTGTTTAGTTATCGTATCTAAAGTCTATGTGAACTTCTCAGCTATTCAGTTGTTTTTTTTAATTTACCGATTAGAAAGTAATGTGTCTCGGTAGTACAGAAACATACCTAATAGAGTTAACAAATGGAGTTTGGTCGCAGCTTCCGAACCGAGCCCTGCACTGTACACTCATTGTTCTAAAGCGGTACACACATGAGAGAGTTTCTTTTTCTAATATTATCCAAACGGAACACAGGCGAGCAAATGCACACTGTAATTTGTAATTCTTTCTCCAAAATGTTTCTACGAAATGGCAAGGAGCAATATACAGCACATTCGTCCGGATCACGTTTCCCTACCACACCAAATAACGAAGTGAAAAATCTACATCTGCCACACAAATAGAACCGCTGGTCAATCGAATAAAGAGGTATTGTTGATGGTGAGCGTTCACGATACAAAGGCTAAAGGGTCATGGAATATGCATGGTTGAGGGAGAACAGGACGGAGAAGTGACGTCACAGCGACGAACGGCAGCGCTCACGAGAGTGCGCGCACGGGACCTCGCTTGCCCCGGTCGCTCGGTTCGTCTCCCGGCGCTCCCGCTCCCACGTTGCTCATTGGACGAGAAATGTGCTCGTTGTTTTGGAAAAGTTGAACATGTTTGTTCTTGGCCGCTTGTCTCATTAAAATGAAAAATATCTGGACCCGAAAAAAAAAATTTTCTAAGATGGAATATTTTAACATATTTGTTCTATTGTTTTTGCTTTTCTTGAAGGTATTAAGGAAAAAGTCTCCAGAAGACGTTAATAATAGCGGAAAACATGTCCACTTTCATTTATAGTATAAAAAACTTTCAGCTCTGCCCTGAAAAACTGCGTAGCAAGTGCTTTTTACCTTCCAAGTATTGAAATATACATATTCAGAGCGAATAAATTACCAGTGTTTACATCATTATTTGAGTTCATCAAATACTAACACATTGATCCCCTAATTGCGGTGGTATGTGTTTATTTGAAAAATATTAAGGAATTGAAATATTCCTATAGTCTGAGAGAAAACATACAGATGATGTACATATAAACAATACCGTATAAAAATGCAGTAAGTAAAGATTTACAGAAGGTATAATAAATGTCAGATCTGATGACGCGACATCCTATACCACATTATGATATACAGGAAGAACTTTTCCAGTGATTTTGAGTGATGTTGATAGTTATTTGCAACACTAGTAATAATGCTAGAGAGAGTACTTTTTTTTCTTTTTGTTCAGTCTCACTCAGAGTTGAGATTGTCATCATATCGCTGTCCTTTGGTAGTACAATAACTAGGGAGTAATCTATTACAATGGACAAATCTCTGCTTGTTTTATGCACACCAAAAACGTAATATGTCTTAAATGAGGAGTACGTATGAACTTAGCAAATCTGAAAAAAATATTCTCTGAGTAAACTGGTTTCATAATATGGTTTATAGCCGATTTATGAAGTAATAAATTATCATAGAATACTATTTTATTCACACAGTATAATCGATTCCAAATTTGCCCTGGCTCTCTCCATTCCAAACCTTCATTTTCTTTAATTTCGCCGTTAAGATAAAATACAAAACGCAAAGCCCGCTTGGGATCTTAAAATCTCACTTCATTTTCCAGTCTTCACGTACGCGATTGGTTTGACTGATTGATTTTTTTCGTGTTTTCAGGCGCGTCAACTGCTTTGGTCATTAGTCCCGTTAGTGTAGTGCATTTTTTTCTCAGGAGATGGATGGCGAGATCCGGCGTAACTCTTCCCGTAACACCTAAACCCATCTTCTATTTCCAAGACCCAACTTTACCTTCATAACGCATACTGTGCTCCATCGTATGAGGCCATCTAACATGCGGTGTGTTTGTCGCGGCCCGGGTTGGTTGCTTCAGGCCGTCTCGTCCCGCCCCCTCCCTCGCGCACCCCCCACCCTACTCCTCCACCCCGGCGGCATGGTCTTGGACGAGCGGGGCGACGTCTCATGCATACGCTATTCCATTTCGAGGCGGTTGGCTCTGGGGGCGGGGTTATCTGCTTCGGGAGGAGTGTTTGCCGCGGGCGCCGCAAGGCGGCGGGGGCGTCGCCCGCCCCGGGCGCTTTTCCTCGCGATTGCGCTTTCGCAAAGGACTTCGGCCATCACGCGACATCTGGCTAAGCTGATAGGATCAGGAACGATCAATTTTTTTCGTAATGCTCTATTGTACATGCAACCTAACAGAAAACAAAATTGACTCTGAACAGCCGGCTCCGTTTAGGATTTAACAGACCGCCGGCCATTAAAACCAATCTAAAAGATGTATTGAAGTTAAATATGGCATATGAATATTATATGCCAAAAAACGTATTTATATGATTAATATGATTGAGTAATTATATGCATATTTTCCTATAAGACGGTGGTTTTGCGAAAACCATAGAACGACACATGATGAATATTTCAAATAAGGGTCTTGAATCTGCTACATAAGGGTCTGTGTGTCTCTGCTACAAAATAGAGCTCTGCATTCCATGGGAAAACAATCGACGACGGTTGACCGGCTTCTGGCGCCAAGCAGTGGACGCTCGAGCGCTTTCTGCAGCCGACAGCCTCCGCTCGAGCGCTGACATCCGGTGACGGACGCTCCCTTCACCGCGCAGGCTACCGCCATCAAATTCCTTACGTAAAGCAACGGTCTTGGTGAGCTGTGCGTCTCAACTACAAAATTCCGCTCTGCATTCCATGGATAAACAATCGAGGACGATCGACCGGCGTCTGGCGCCAGGCAGTGAATGCTCGAGCGGATTCTGCAGCCGACAGCCTCCGCTCGAGCGCTGACGGTCGCTACCTTCACCGCGGTGACTGCCGTCACCTAATTTCTTACGTAAAGTAACTTTTCCATTTTGAATGAACGCGTGAGCGAATTGTTTTACAAATTCCACTTTTCACAACGGGGTTAGTGGGAAACGTTGCACTGTTTATTGAATAAAGCGGACTGAAAATAAATTGCAATATATCCCCCTCGGCTAATGCCGGTTATTAACCTTTACTCGATTTTATAGGATGAGCGCTAGTACTCCATTGAATAAGTATGTAAGATAATTATAAGTCAAATTCATACCAGTGACTTTTAATAATGTTAGAGAGAATCTTTTCTTTTTGTTCTCTTTCACTCACACTTGAGATTGTCATCATTTCGATGTTCTTTGGTATTACAAAAACTAAGGAGTTATCTATTACAATATCCAAATCTCTGTCTATTTTGTGCATATCAGAAACGTAATGTCTTAAATAACGACATCGTATGAACTCAGCATCTCACGGCATCAACTGATGTCCCTACAGTGCGTCTAACCGGGACGTCCTAGGGTTTAAGTCGCCACGGTGGCAGGATTTTTGACACTATCTTAATAGGTCAATTTCTATCGCTGTCTGGAGAAGAATTCTAGCGGCCGGCTACTTTGATCAGTAGTTTGCCGTGGTTTCTCCGATCAATACCACGCGAATGTTAAAGCAGTACAAACGGGTCGATGACCGCGCGGGATCTTTTCTTTCCATTCCTTATCCTTTCTTATTCTACCCGTTACTTATATACACCTTCACTTACATGCAAAATTCAGCTACACATGCCGGGAGAGTTGTCGGGAGCTTAGAATTTATCCCGGCTGGGGGCGGTGCCCTGATGGTGGGAGATATCTGGTTGAGGGAAACCTCATTAGCAGACAAGAAGTCGGCGCCGAATCTCGCCATCCTGCGAGGAAAGATTACTGACTCCTCCCGGAAGCAAGCACTACACTTACGGGACTAATTACCTTAGCCGTTGACGCGCCCGTAATCACTAATAGAAAACGTGAGCTAACAATGATTTTCTTGACCACGGATCACAGAAACCTTGTTTCTTTTTTCTACCGTCCTCCGCTCTATTTTTGGGAACTATCTATCCTTCCTCGTAATTTAACAGGGTGTCCATAAATACTTCTAGTATACCAGAAGAATTTTCAAATTTGGTATCTGTGAAAGGAATAAAATACGTATATGAATGAACACGAAAGCAAATATTCGTATACAACGGAAATTTCTTTCCACACGTACAATATTTTCATAATCAAAAAGAAAATATCTCTACGCGAGTGCGATTTATGAACTTATTTTTCCTTTTTCGTAATAGAAACATTTTTTCTTCAACAAGTAAATGTGAGAGGTCACACTACAGGGTATAATAAATATAACAGCTATGGAATTTTACAAATGTAGCTTTGTATGTCTGCTGATGATTTACTTCCCTCCGTGAAGATTGTGAGGATATTAAAATTTAATTTGTTCTGGTTGTTGTTAATATTGTGTGTACGTTTTGTCACATGTTTCGGTGTGTCCTAAGAATTGCTTATCCTGACTCTAAATGCTTTAGTCACAAAAATATCAGTGAACATAATTGTTCAGCAGACGGAGACAGCTGGTAAAATATATATCTTTATTTTAGGAAAAATAAATAGCGCGTGTAATTGGAGTAATTCGCGCAGATCGTAATAGACAGAAGAGTAGTTTTTACATCTTGTTGTAGTTGTTTTCAGTTAGCTACTTTCAATGTATAGTTTCATTTAGTTCCAGATTTTCTTTTGAAATATTGCAATATTCAATATTTTCATTCAATCTTTTTGCGAGAATAAAATGTAAATATCAGAGAAAAAGTTCTGAAGTGAGGTAACATTTCAAGGAAACAACACAGTAATAATAATAATAATAAACGATTTATATTTACACTATGAGCCTCTAAATCATTTCATTGTTTTTGCTCCCACCACGATATCTCAATTTCAATTTCGCTCAGAGGTAAATAAATCTCCCGTCTGAATATTTGAAATCACCTGGTGATTGATTTCTAAGCCAAGGGGTTACTGGCGTGTTTGCTACTTGGGGATTTTCCCGTGTAGGCGACCTCATTCTGAAGCGCGAGTCGGTGGCAATCGCTAGTCGAGCGCGATCAATCGATTGGGATCAATGACCTTTCGCTACGCAGCACTCTCCTCTTTGCGTTTCTCTCTTCGCTGCCCAGCTCCAATTTCTCATTCGACATCAATACCTGTACTTGAGGAGAAACAGTCCCAACCTGAAAAGCATAATCCCTGACATCGCTCCAGGTTTTAGGTGAAGGGTTGCTCTCCAAGAATGTCACTGATATATAGAAACCAATCAATGCCTTCATTAGCAGAAGTTAGCAATACCCGCACCCGACTAATATCTCATTGTTGGCGTGCATGAAATTCAATGCTGCTCTTAATTTTAAGATGTGGATGTCTCAAATTTCTTTTTCAAACTTATTGTATCTTGTGGTTTCGTTGTATTCTAAATAACATCATTTATTTCAAGTACATGTTTAATTGATGCCATGCATAAAAAAATATAATTAATGTATTGTTTAATAACACAAAAAGGAGGAGACTATTTCGGTATCCAACGCATTTCTCAATAGTTGAATTACAAAATCGCATTTTTCTTTACAAATAACGTCACATAGGTGTTAAAACATACATTTTGGTGAAAAATTATAAATTAATTTTTATTTTTTAACGTAAATCTAACTATAACTTTCCAAACTTCTACTAACTATCGAAACCCCTTAAATAATCAACAATACTAACATTTCATTAAGGAAATCTCTTCCTATTAATTCTACGATACTGGTCTATGGTAGGCTATACGATATCTTCTACTTTGTTGAACACGTATTGAACATGGAGTAAATATGTTATTTTCATCTTATATTAATACTTGAGGTGATTCTCACGGCACATAGTTAAGAAGCTTCAAATTTGCTCCGGATGCTAGGGTTATAATGTTTCATTTTCTAGACGCAAGCAATAATTACACTTCCTAAAGTACATTTTGTACTCTCTCTCCTGAACTGGTGCATCACAGAGAAAAAGATATGATCGTACATTTCAAATAAAAAATACATAATATTGGTTATATATTGATAAAATAGAATAAAATGTTTGCTGTAACACAAGACTCTACTCAAACTAAATATGAACTTGTTAATGAAATGGACTAAAGATTTTTGGTAACGAAATAATATGATAAGAAATTAATTTCCTGCTGTATTCCCATCCACGTTTATTTGAGAACGTTTCATTATATATTTTTCATACCAACTGTGAGTGTGAAAGAAACACTGAACCTTATATTACGAATTAACAATTCTAGCTAAAGAAGGAATTTAAAAATGAATATACCTACAAACGATATGCGGATTCGGTGGTGAAACGGTCAGCGTACCGGACTGTTCTACCCGAGTTTGTGGGTTCAAAACCGATCGAAGCCGTGGATTTTTAAGGGCGAAAAAATCCCTCGTACGCCTTCCTTCGGAGGGAAAGTAAAGCCGGCTGTCCCATGTAGTAGATTTACTGCATGTAAATGATACTCAAGCCTAAAAGAAGCCTCTGAGCAAATCTGCCAGTTTCGTCGTCAAATCCGCCAGATCCGCCAGTTTCGTCGCCCAGGATAATACCTCCTTTCTCCGCTAGGTGGTGAAAGGAGCGTATCGAAATTTGCGTGGTTAGACGGAAGAGCGGGCCTGATGGCCCGAGTCTCGCCACGTAAAATAAGGCATTAACTAAGCTAAACTAAACTACAAACGTGCCGAATCGTAACGGTTAGATCTGAATGTGCTCTTGAAGAATGAAGAATACATTCAGTACTAGCTATAAATTGAGTCGTAGGGATGCACGAGTGTAATTCTCAGGCGTTGTGCGATAGTGTTTGAAAGTCAATTTGCATAACGTACTCAAATAGCTTGAAAATAAGGAAATAATTTCCAATGTAGCGGCGCAATCACTGATGTGTTCGGAATGTTTGGCCGGTGGCCAACCACCTGTAAGATTAGGTACAAAATCCTACGTTTAATACAGTACGATACTATTTCAGAAGGCTTTAAATAGTTTTCTGCTTTAAGACAAAATTTAAAAAAGGAAAATAAGTGAGCAGCCTTTCCGAGATACTGTCTTTGAAAAATCAATACTCTCATGCAACTTTTTGACAGAAAATTCATATTGGAAAAGTTTTTTACTAGAAATGATGACGATAGTGCAAATTATATAATTGATATTTTCAATCGCTTTCATTGAAGTCGACATCCACTGACGACATCTTGTAATTTATGTTTTACTCTTTAAAATAGTTGGACGGTTTCTTTTCCTAACATTGTGGCTATTGCATCATGTAACATAAATAATCATTTTATTGGACGATATAACTTTTATTCCATAAGGTTGCATCTATTAATTATTGTATTAGAAATATAAGTTCAACATAACACAATAAAAGGAAAAAACATTTCAAAAACGTGTCTAGATATCACAATATTCTTTCGTTCGACGTTTTAAAATTACAATATTTAGTTCGTATGATTGAAATAATTCATTCATTTAGTGAAAAAATTCAATTTTTTTTATTGTAATTTATATTATTTGTGAATTTATATGAAAATTAACAATGTTTATTCATTTAAATTGAAAAGGAATATTGAAATACATATTTTCTCAAAATTTGTTTTTTTCCAAATGTTTTCAATTAATGTCATTTCAGGGTCTAGGGCATCATCACCAATATTACTTGACACATTCCTATAGTGCATAAAAGAAAATGAACTGAATATAACATTAAAATTCGTTTTAACATTTACGCTTTTTAAAAGCGAAGTGACTGTATTAAATATGACGCTTTTTTCCAAATACTTGATGGTACAGGAAAACATGATCATCCTATCCCATTGTAATCTCAACATTCAAGAATATGTTTTCACTTACAAAAATATCATTGTTCAAAAAACTTTCTTCCTGGTGTTTTGTACCTTTGATACTCTTCCGGGGTCTA
This sequence comes from Teleogryllus oceanicus, assembly GCA_964035755.1. NCBI lineage: Eukaryota > Metazoa > Arthropoda > Insecta > Orthoptera > Gryllidae > Teleogryllus > Teleogryllus oceanicus. The sequence continues at coordinate 181,462,638 of CAXIVR010000003.1, forward strand.
AAAGCACGATCTCTCAATGCTTTGACTCTCTTGTTTACTCCGAAGTGAAAGAGCTTGATTAAAGCGCCGCCACAGCCACTCTCCAGAGCGCGCCAGAGTCTCTTATTCTCGCTCTAGTTTGCCAGGTCATTCACCTCAGGGTAAACAATATAATGAAGTCTATTGGATATCATCATTCGATGAACGTACGTTAGTCTAATCCGCACACAATTTCTTCACCAGCAATCATATGCGTAAATTGCTGCGAATTAAAATCAAATAGTGAAAAACAAACCAGTAGGTGAAGTAATTTGATATATTGTGACCCAAATTACAAAGCACAAATTTCTGTAGCTGAAAGTTAAACAGATTTAACGCCACTTTGTTTATTTAAACTGTTTCAAAAATTAAAATTATCGACAAAATGTATCTATTTTTTTAAACATTTTGTTAGTATTTTCAAAATAATCTCTATACATTTCAAATACAAAAAAAGAAGATTTATGGTACAGAAAATAACGAAATTTAAGAATCTCGTTTATTTAAAAGTAGTAAAAAGTAGTAAAGATGAAGGTGAAAGTTGGTAAATGTTAGTGTTTCTTGATCCCAGACGTATTTCATATAGATTCGTTCAAAATGTTAGAACACATGTTTTACAATCTTTTTCCGCTCAGGTTTTTGATAATGTGCTATGAAAATATTTGACCCGAATGTTTTCGGGTAAATGCTTATGTATGTACTTTCAAACGCACCCCATCAATGTATTATGGAAAGATGTGCAATACTAGCTTTGAAATGTTGTACCATTTTCCTTTCTCTTTGCGTCATTTACTTTTTAATATTGTATATTACTATGTTACATTTTTGGAGCCCCGTAGGAGAGAGGGAGAGCATAACCGACACCAACGTAACTATCGAACCGTGTTCAAAATCTGGTCTTACTCACAGCATAGACCCATATTACGGCTTTTGCGTTTCTTATTGGCTGCTTTGCAAGGCGTTGCGAAGTATTCTGCCCTTTTGCTTGCATGAAGGGGTGAACGACCCCAGTCGTCGGTTCATACGACTGGCGCCATATTCGCATCGAAAAGATCTGTGCCGGCGAGACGACCATTTGGCTGCTAGACGAGAGGGAGAGAGAGAGAGAGAGAGTGCGAGGCGGCCGAGGGTATCTAATGTACTTCACAGCCGCATCATTTTCAGTGTTCCCTCCGGCTCGGCGTTTTCTCATTCGCTCGCTGCGTCACTTGAAAGAGTCCTTTCGCGACGCTCGACCAGCTCCGTCTAAAGAGACGATATACTTGACACTCTCTTGGAATGCAATGTGCTTCTCTCATTATTCCTGCCATTGTAGTATGATTTAATTTTTTTCTTGACTCAATGCATTTTAAATAGTTTGCCATACAAATTTTAACATTCTTCGTGATCGTTAAAGATGAAGTGTATTTTGTAGCTGATTCGTATGAGTTAATAAAATGGCATTCAATATATTTGTCTTACAAAATTAAAATAATTCCTTACCTGTTCAAATACTTTTTTATAATTTCGAATTTTAATGTTACCTTAAGCTTTTGACTTGATAATTTTATTTATTGTAATAAATTGAATGGTACACTGTTACATAGAAATTGAGAATCCACGGACCCTCTGTACGTTACATAGCAGGCTATTCGAAATAACTAATAAGTAAAGAAGTTGATAATATTAACTGAGCACAGCCAAAGCTCAAGCTTTGAAATTGGTTTAATAGGCAATCTGTTTAATTTTAACGCGGTAGATGCTTCCGTGTTACGATTCTTGTCATGGCATTTACATTATCTGATTCAGAGAAGAAGACAAAGGACAAGAAAAAGTTGATGAAGATAAGGGAAAATGATAAAGAATAAGATGAAGTTAATGATAATGAAGATAAAGATAAAGATAAAGATTATGGTAATGCTTATGATTGAGAAGATGATGAAGATGACGATAGATATGTTGACGTAACCCAATATTGTCAATAACTTACCGGGAGAGGTAGCTCAGTGCATCAACTGATGTCACTGCAGCGCCTCTGACCGGAAGGTCCTAGGTTCGAGTCCTGATGGGTCGACTAGCTCTTCAGCTAGGTCGAATTCAGTCGCTGTCTGGAGGAGAATTCTAGCGGCCGGCTGCTCTGACCGGTAGTTTCCCGATGTTTCTCCGATCAACAGCAGGCGAATGCCTGAGCAGTATCCTTACAAACGGGCCACGGACCGGGCGCGACCTGTCCTTCCTCTTCTTTGTCCTCTCCACTCCCCTTACACACACATTTACACTAACATCCCCTACACAACCACATATTCCGTGAGACCGGTCGGGAGCTTAGAGCTTGTCCCGGCTGGGGCGGTGCCCCGCTGGTGGGAGAGTCCTGGTTAGGGGGAAACCCCACTAGACGACTGTAGGTCGGCGCCGGATCTCGCCATCAAGCGGAGGAAGATCACCGCCATCTCCCGAGGGAAAAAAATGCACTACACTAACGGGACTATTGACCAAAGCAGTTGACGCGCCCGGAAACACGAAAAAATCAATCAATCTCAATCACTTAATGAATAATGTATTCGTCACAATTCTCCATTTTGCCAATGAATTCCGTTGTCCCACTGGCCGAAACAAGTTTTCCTCTGAGCAGCCATCTTGAAAAGCAAAATCTGCACGCGAAAAGGCATTTTCTGCGCAGTGCGAGCCCCACATACGCTTGATTGCGAGTAGCATATCGCATCAGGCGGTGGCGGAGACAGAAACCGGCTCGCGATATCTCTTACACCTCCTCCTCTCTTCTCCACTCCTTCCTCCGTCGCCACAGCCCCAAATCCGCGCCATCTACATTTTCTTTTCAAAACCCCATTTCCCTCGCCACCCACCCACTCTCTCGCCTGCCAAGATTAGCGTTTTTTTTTTTTGTGTGTGCTTCTGCGTAATGAATTCTGCGGAGGGCTCTAGCGCTACGGCTGGGCCCCAAGAGAGAGTCGGTGCTACTCCACACCCAGGCTACACCCTACTCCCACCCCGACCCGTTTCGTATCCTGAACCCTCATTAACCCTCTAGTACGCATGCCCTTGACTTAAACACGACTACATGCGCGCCCTTGAGGGCTCCCGTGCCCCATGAGATGGTATGGAATGGGAAATCACTTGTTTGCTTCGCTTGTGAAGCAATACCATATGCAACAATGCCTTCCGTCAGCAAGTCTGTAAGAGAATTGCGAAAAGGGTGATGTACAACATACGCTACATTATATGTACGACGGGCCTGACAGTTCCTGGGCTGTACACGTGCGGTTTTTCATAAGCCATGCATTCTCTTGCTCGTTTCTTCAGTTTGAAAGCGAACATCACATAATATAACCTTAATTCTTACCTTGAGTAATATTTATGTAGTATGAAATTCAATTCTAAAATTGAAGACCCCAAAGAAAGCTGTTTTTAATTGTCTATAATGTAATATCATGTTCGTATTTTAATATAACATGATATGTTTTTGAAGTTATGATTCGTTTTGGTATCTTTTATAAAACAAAAACAACTTTTTGTTACTATTTTTCTCTGTAATTTGTCTGGTACTTGACTGTTTGGCCGACCGGCTAAAAGATGAGATTGGAGTCTATTTTCAGTGTTGAAGAAGGAATTTCAAGTGGTTTACGTAGAGATGGCAGCGTGGTTTTTGATATACGTTGAGATTTGTCAATTTTTGTACCCGATCGTTCATCTACGTTCTTTCTATTTTCTATAGAACTCTTCCGTGCATGGTCGGCAATCTCACAGTTATCTTAATTTCCTAAAGAAATATTACTTACATACTCTGAGATAGAAGCATCATTATATCACTATTGTGATCGGTCAGCGTACCGGACTGTTGTACCCGAGTTTGCGGGTTCAAACCCGATCGAAGCCGTGGATTTTTAAGGGCAAAAAAATCCTTCGTACGCCTTACTTCGGAGGGGAAGTAAAGCCGGCTGCCCCATGTTAGTAGATTTACTGCATGTAAAAGATCCTCAAGCCTAAAAGAAGCCTCTGAGCAAAATTGAGATCCGCCTGTTTCGTCGCCTAAGATAATACCTCCTTTCTCCGCTAGGTGGTGAAAGGAGCGTAGCGAAATTTGCCTGGTTAGACGGAAGAGTGGAACTGATGGCCCGAGTCTCGCCACGTAAAATAACGAATTAACTAACTAACTATTGTGTTTCACCATCCCAGTTTACTGTTATTTTATTCTGAATATGATAGGAAAATGGTTTTACGATATTTCAATTCAGAAATCAAAGGTGAACAACAGAGCAAGGTTTTGCGAGAAATAAATTAGTTTTTTAGGCATTTAAAACATCTCAATGCTCACTTGCTAGTGCAAATTCATTATTAAAATAAATTTTTAAAAAACGTTTTGTATGAAACGTATTTGGGAAAAGTCTCCACAGGCGTAAATGAGTGCTTTTATTTTACGTTTAAATAGTGGTGCATTGTTCAGTTTTTAAAAGGTAGTCATAATGAAGCAATCATGAAAATATAGTCAGCATCACATTTAATTTGCAGATTATTTGCTGAATGGTTGTTGTATTCCACATGAATTGAATTTTACGATCTGCATCGTATTTCTTTCCGAGCCTTTAATAGCAAATGATTACATCTCGAGCACCTTGAATCGCACAGTTGTAAATCTGAATGTGAATGTTCACCAACCCTTGAGGCAAACAGAGTTATTACTCAGCTCTCAACTTTACAAAGTGTGCAGTTTCGTGGATGAGGTACGTTCTCTGCATACCAACGACTCCAAATTCAACAGGGAGTTGAGTTCTCGCGTTGCTTACCAGAGGAAATGAAAGTAAAGCGGTTAGGAATCCCCGGGGCCCTCGGCGTGCCCGCGCTGGAAATTGGAGAACAGAAGACTCTGCTTCTGGACCATTGCCAACTCGAATATACGCAATCGTAGATATTATCGTATTTCCTGGAATCCTAAAATTCTGGATGTTCAAGGTACGAACATATCACAATTTATAACTAATATGTGAAAACTTTTATGATTGTTGAAAGTCGGATGCGTTTACAATTACACGTTATTTTCATAATTTTGCATTTTTAAATTTAATATAATTCGTTAGTCAGTAAATTGTGAAATAAAATTAAATGGGACATTACTAGTGTTTTAATATTATCATAAAGTGAGATCGTTTTTATTTTAGGATTTTGATTATATTTCATATTTTGGCAATTTATCGAAGAAAATCCTTTTTAGCATCAGAACTGAACCGGGAGCGAAAGCTCAGTGCATCAACTGATGCCACTGCAGCGCCTCTGACCGGGAGGTCTAAGATTCGAGTCCTGAGGGCGGCAGGATTTTCGACACTAGCTTTTCAGCTAGGTCGAATTCAGTCGCTGTCTGGAGGAGAATTCTAGCGGCCGCTGCTCTGATCGGTAGTTTTCCGTGTTTTCCTCGATCAATACCAGGCAAATGCCGGAGCAGTACCCTACCAAACGGGCCACGGACCGCGCGCGATCTGCCCTTCCCCTTCCTTGTCCTATCCCCCTTACACGCACACTTACACTAACATGCACTACACTACCACATAATCTAGGAGACCGGTCGGAAGCTTAGAGATTGTCCCGGCTGGGGCGATGCCCCGCTGGTGGGAGAGTCCTGGTTAGGGGGAAACCCCACTAGCCGAAGGTAGGTCGGTGCCGGATCTCGTCATCCAGTGAGGGGAAAATCACCGCCATCTCCCGAAAAAACATGCACTGCACTAACGGGACTAATGACCGAAGCAGTTGACGCGCCCGTAAACACGAAAAAATTAATCAATCAATCAATCAAAACTGAAACTTGCAACCAGCACTTTAGATAATTTGTGAGAAGTCCCAAAGTAAAAATCCTTTTGTTTCTTTTTTTAAATCAGACTATACCAATTGCGTCCGCACGAGCTATTGCCGACTGTCAAGCACAGCGCTCCTGCGAGCACGAGCGACATCCCCTAATTCCATTCCCTGTTCTCCTCTAAAACTCGAAAATGTCTACCCGCGCGAGCTATAGCACGGAAGAAATACAGGTATATACAGTAGCACTTACTAGAAATTTGACGTCCAATGGTTGATTTACACAAAAAATTTTAGCTGGATATATTAGAGCAAACAAAGGCGATTTTAAATGGGTTGGTAATATATTCATTTCTTATATTTTACTTCATAGCTCTTTATTTTATTTTTCATTTTTGCCTTGCATAATCATTTTTGTCAAGTGTCTGGAGTATTTTTGAATGGAATCTTTTTATCTGTTTTCGTTTTGGGTTATGTTTTAATTAATAATTGTTATTGGTTGTATCAGGCAATAATATAAAATTAATGAGCAAGTCTTTGTTAGATTTTATCTCTCCTAGCAAAAACCTTCCCTTAGATTTGCTATATCACACTTATGGGTGGAGAGCTCATTTAACTATCGTTATTCCTAATTTGAACAAAGCAAGTCAATGCAATTATTCCACCCTTAAGTAAATAAGATAACGAAATAAACGTTTCGACTCAACATGTTTAATTTTGGTCTCAATTGATACGTTCAAATATTACTGATGTATTTCATTTCACTTTTACATGGCTGCACGGAGAAAGGTCATTTGGGTTTTACAGTACATGCTTCCGATTTTTCCCAACCTAATAATGATTTAACCATTTAACATATTTTCATGATCTACTACTGATTTTCAATGGGGAAACGACATAAGATGTATTAATATTTTTTATAAATCAGGCATACATAACAGGGAGCACATACAAGATCAATAAAAATTCTTAATATATTCCCTGCAAGCTTCCGATTGTTTCAAACCTAATAATGACTTAATCATTTAACATGTTTTAATGATCGTACAACTAATTTTCAATGGGGAAACGACATAAGATATATTAATATATTTTAGAACTCAGGCTTACATAACAGGGAGCATTTACAAGACCAATGAAAATTCTTAATATATTCCCTGCAAGCTTCCGATTTTTTCAAACCTAATAATGACTTAATCATTTAACATATTTTAATGATCGTACAACTGATTTTCAATGGAGAAACGACATAAGATGCCATAATATTTTGTAGAACTCAGGCATACATAACAGGGAGCACATACAAGATCAATGAAAATTCTTAATATATTCCCTGGTCCTAATCCGCTATCATGTCAGACGTTTCGTTTCTTCTTAATTGAGGGATAATGTTGCCAGAATCCCAGTCGTGTCACGCAGTCTCTTGGGACGCTTACGAAGAAGGCAGGCCCTCTAACGGGGCCCGCCGCACGCCCAGGCGGCCTCGCCCCGAACGCTGCGTCCACTTGGCACGCGCGCCGCGTCGCGGCGTCGGGTGGCCCTCTTTTATTCGCGCCATTCCGGGCTCATGAAACTTCAAACGGCCCTGAATAATTCCCGCGCGCGCAGACACCCGGCGTGTCGGAGCGCGGAACCTCCGCCCCGCCCCTCCCTGCGCCAGCTCTCCTCCCCCTGCACCCCAGCCGCACTCGCCACCCTCCGCCCTAAACCGCTCCGCACCATCCGCGCCCCCGCGGTCTGACAACCGTGGTGTGCCTCGTCCGCCCCAGTTGCTCCGCTCCGCATTTGTCGGGCCTGTCGCCCTCCTCCCTTTGGTTCCCCCGGGGGCCCCGGTCCGCTCCGTTCTGCACCGGTCCGCTCCGGTCCGCTCCGGTCCGCTCCGGTCCGCTCCGGTCCGCTCCGGTCCGCTCCGGTCCTCTCTGGTCCGCTCCGGTCCCCAGTCTCCGGTTCCCCTTTTCCGGGGGGGTTCTCGCGCATCGTTGGGACCAGTACCGAACCTGGCCTTGGCCTTCTTGTATCGGGTCATGCCGATTTCGCCCGTACCAATCCAGTTACTCCCTCCTTCCGTCCCGTTCTGTACAATCCACTCCATCTTGAACCACCCCGTCCCATCACTCACCGGCCCGCAAATATCCCGTCCCGCCTTGGGCATCATCTCGTCGCCCCTCGCGATCTCCATCGTAGCCTCTCAAACCTCCGCAGCTAGTAGAGTACTCATTAGCTCCCTCTTGTTTTTTTCCTCTCTGATGGCGCCACCTCTCTAGATATGCTCGGTGATGAAATCTGGGTTTTGGTGGTACAGCCGGAGTTTTCTTCCAGGGGAACAGAAAATGAACAATGTGCGAAAGGAAGAGCAACCCAACTTCCGTTTCTAAGGATGATAAAAAGAGATCACGACGGCAAGGACAAGCCGCGAACGAACCCTGGCCCATTCTTAATGCATTGCTTCGGTATCTTGTACTAATAAATCAAAGATAAGAACAATAATTACATTCTAAAGCAGCCGGCGGAATTTTGCAACCAGGCAGTGTTAACATCCTATTCAAGTCTCAAGTATCAAGTCAATTCAAGTATCAAGTATATCGCTCACAAATTTTCCATACTTCAAAACCCAACTCTATTGATCGTATTTGCTTATCTATTACAAATAATAATTTTGAAAATGAAAGATTCAAAGGATTCGATTGATTGATTGATTGATTGATTTTTTCGTGTTTCCGGGCCCGTCAACTGCTTCGGTCATTAGTCCCGTTAGTGTAGTGTATGCTTTTTTCTCGGGAGATGGCGGTGATCATTCCCCGCTGGATGGCGAGATCCGGCGCCGACCTACCGTCGGCTAGTGAAGTTTCCCCCTAACCAGGACTCTCCCACCAGCGGTGCACCGCCGCAGCCGGGGCAAGCTCTAAGCTCCCGACCGCTCTTCCGGAATATGTGGTAGTGAAGTGCATGTTAGTGTAAGTGTGTGCGTAAGAGGAGAGGATAGGACAAGCAAAAGGAAGGATAGATCGCGCGCGGTCCGTGGCCCGTTTGGTAGGGTACTACTCCGGCATTCGCCTGGTGTTGATCGGTGAAACCACGGAAAATCAAAGAATTCGAGAATCTTTATTGATCCGCGCCGTGAAAATGATGGATTTGTTACATTTTCAGAGCAGAAAGTTCTGAAGAATTGAGGAAGCGAGTTTATAAAACCAGTTCTTTCTCGCGGAATCGCTTTTGAAACGCTTTAGTTCCTCCGTCCTCCGCAGCGGACGCAGTGCGTGCAGAGCCGTTCTGCTCGCAATTCTCGCGCGGGTGAGATTTACGAGTGCCTTATTCGGTGAAACGCGAGTAGCCTAACTTTTCAAGCAGCGCGCTCTTCTGAATCAACTTGATTTACGCTCCCCTAATCGAACGAAATTCATTGGCCCGCGCATTCTTTCCTCGGTATTGTGCGGTAAGGTGCTTTATCTCTCGCTTTGAAGCGGAAACGCTGAGCGTTATTCAGCTGCAACGAATCGCCGACGGCGCCAGATCACGTGGTTCGCTCGTTCCGCTTCTCAAAGCAAAGCGAAAAGCGCACGTTCTCTGGGTTTGAAAGCGATAAAGTGAAGTTAGCACATTTTACGGCAATAAAAGTGATATTCCGCTTCTGGTTTCTGTTAGAAGTCATTTATTCAGTTATTGATTGGCTCGTGATGCGTTGATGATGTATTAATACATGGAATTATTGACTTGTAGGTGATATATTTGTTTAATTGTCGGATTGAACAACTAAAAGGTTAATGTGGATTAAACAAATCATTAATAAAAAACATCATATTGAATTATGTGTTTTACATGATGTTCATGATTTAGAGAGCCTTTGAAACTGTGAAAGCCAGCTGCGTCAAGATACGATAGGTCGTTTGTGGTAAACGATTCTTGCAGAGCCGTATGCGTTTTCCTGTAGGCTAAGAAAAGAGAAAGGCTAAGAAAGAAAGCAGTTCGTGGTGACAATACTTGCGATACACACGACCTGGGTCCATTTACTATGTGCTACGAGAATGAAAGTTAGAGAATGGTACCAAGATGACGTACAAAAGTGAAAACAAATAGACGGTGGTCTTGTAGCCATTTCTTACAACTATTTTCTAGTCGGATGTGAATGGGGATGGTCCACATCCCACAATTTATTAATGGGCTTGTATTGTACAATGGTCCATTATTTTCTTATTATTTTGAAAAGACACTGCACAGTCTTCATCGCAATGATCAACATTTTAACAATTATTAACTGTAGCGACAATTATTCAATAACAGCTGTCATGTTGGATGCCTCTTTGAATCTCTTCCTTGCTGATTTTCTTTACTTATTTCTTCTTTTCTCAACTTCCTCCCTTCTCTCTCCTTCCCCTTTCTCCCTCTGACACATAAATATACACACACGCATATACACATAGATTCTTGAAAATAAAAAAACACATACAATGGTATCAGATTTGGTACCAAACCATATTCATTTAAAATAGAAGAAAATTAACTGGAGATAGGAAACGTTAGATAATTTTTGAATTATGAATACCATTTAATCAATTTGCAGACTGGAGCTTCCACAAACTGACATAACGATCTGCACAGCGATGCCCAAAAGTTTTAATGACTAGGCAATACGTTAGCGCTAGATCAAATGGGGCTTGGCGTTGGGGGTTCGGAGGTCGCGAAAGGGCAAAGAGCAACGAGCAACGAGTAACGTCGAGCGCGGGAGAGAACGAATCATACACCGTCGCGGGGGAGGGGGGTGGAAAGAGAGAGACCTTAGGAAGGTGGAGGCAAATACAGGGAAAATGCAAGGATGGCGTGTAATTTTGGTGGAAGAGAGTCAAGAAAGCGAAAGGCAAAGTGAACTGCCTGACTGATGTGAGAAAAGTCAGCGAAAGAGCAGGGGAAAGGTCCGGTCGGAGAGGGAGGTGAGCGGAAAGAGCAGACAGAAAGAGAAGAGCAGAAAAGCAGAAAGAGAGACAAAAAAAAAACAGAAAGAGACAGACAGAAAGAGACAGACAGAAAGAGACAGACAGAAAGAGACAGAAAGAGAGAGACAGAGAGAGAGGAGAGAGGAGAGAGAGAGGAGAGCAAGAAGAGAGGGAGAAACGCGAAAGGGGGAAAGAGAGGGAAGGAAAAGTGGAGCGCAGATGCGTGGGAGGGGTAGTGGAGGAGTGAGAGGTAGGAAAGGGAAAGGGAAAAGTAAATTCAGAAGGTCGGGTGAGGGAGAGGGGGAGTGGAGAGGGGGGCCAGCGAAGCGAGCGAGGAAAGAGTGCCCCGGAGGCCGGCGGATTCCCGCCGCTGGTAATGGGCCCGCGCCATAAAGCGTGGGGGCTGCGTTAATCTGCGGGCGCGGATAACGCTGCGCCGCTAGAGGACGCGGGTGGAGGCGTGGAGGGGGCGGCGGAAGAGCCAGGCATACGCTGCGGACTGAGTGAAGAGACCCACGCGGAGGGGAATATCGGCTTGGAGGAATAACAGGGAAAATATCCTATAATCGTCATAGCATATTACAGGCGATTTTTAGCTCGTCTGTACGAATGCGTCAAAAATAAAGCCACGAGTATATTAAAACTTTTGATGGGTATCCAAGTCGACAACGGACAAGAAAGTGTATTCCGAAACTCCTAAAACACGAGTGATATTTAATAAGACTATTACTAGAAAGTAATTGCGTTCAAATGGGTTTCAAAATGTGCAAAATACTAATTTTATTAATGATACTCGTACTTTAGTGCACGCTGTCACTTCATTCATGTGTCGCAGCTTAGTATTGGCATGTAGAAAGAGGTTTAAAATATGAAGAAAAAAATGCTTCAATTCATCCCGCCCTAATTTGGACATACCAGAAGTATAGGTAAATTGTCTATTAAAAAAATGGAATAGTCTTTTTGAAAACAATTGAAATTATTATTTAGTTAATACTTACTAAAGAGAACGAGTGCTTATATTAGGTATTTTGAACTGCAAAATAACGTTATATTTTTTCTTCGAGATTTCGATCTCCAAGAAGAGATTGTGATCTCCAAGCTTGTTTAATGGCAAACCCAGGGAACGAACGTGCACACATTGAGATTAGTATAGAACTTTGTAGAATGTTTTTGATACGGGAAATAGGCTTTTCCGCGACGTTTTACTTTAGACATTAACAACTTCCTGAATTACCGTCAGTGTAACATACCTTGTAATCTCCCACCCACGGTTTGCGTGATGAATCGCATTTAGAGAATTTTACTGCAAGTGAAAATGAGGCTTGTGGCTTTTTCGAGACCAAAAACACATGCCGACATCATCATTTTCAGAACGTTTACATAAACATTCTCACTCTATTTAGGATCTGTACAATTCCAGCTGAATATTCTGTAAAATGGAAAGGACACAGGGTTATGTAGATCAATAATTTTACAGAAAATGGCCTGTAAGCTGTCTTCCTTCTTTTCACTTCAGATCTCACGAGATAAGACATAATTGAAACTAAGTAATTTGATTCTGGGATATTGTCTTTGTTGAAGTGTACTCAGCACTGTTATTGCAATTTACTCTCAGTGGCAAAAGTTGTATGTCGTATTTTACTACTTAAATCGTTTATTCGTATAAAATGAATGCTAAAATAAAATTCAAAGATAATAGTGAGAAGACACAATTTACGACTTACTCAAATTGGGATAGAGTAAACCTGTTCTCAAAATGAAATATATGTTACAAGTTAATGTAAATGGTAATGAAATATATGATTATTTTGACAGCAATTTTAAAATACTTACAGCTTATAGGTACTTGAAGGAGTTTAAATGAAAATAATATAAAAATTAAACATGCATCATTTTCTAATTGTTTTTGTCACCAGAACGATAGAATACAACAGACATGCGTATAACTACTTCACAACCGTTTATTCCATTTTCTTCAACCGTTTTTGTTTGGTTGTCTTTGAAAACGACAGCCCATATTTCTAATTTGTTAGATTGACTTGCAGCAATACGGTTTAATTCGTTGACGTATGTTGGCATACAAATGCCATTTAAAAAGTCAATTTCGGTATTTCATAACTTTCTACTCTTTCCAATTTGCCTTGAAAATAATTATTTCTATGAGATTATTTCATGAGAAAATTATTGTGCGTTCCATGAGACTCCGTTACTGCGTGTGATTTTATTTTTAATTATATTAGCAAATGCATCACTGGCTACAGTGTCATAATCACAAGACCATTAGGAATCAGTACAACCATTATCGGAGACAGAATGAGAGTAGACTAATTCAACCAAATATAATTCGGTTAATATAGTTTAACACTGGAAAGGATATCCTGCATCTACAACCCTTGTTAGACGCTATAAATCATGAAATAAACATCGCACTCCAAATACTAAGATATAATTTTCGGTGCAAACAAAATGCTTGTATTATCTAATCCTTCCGTTCAGTTCTGATCATAATAACATTTTTCCTTCATCAGTAGAGTAATAAACAAAACACTTTAAAATGTATATACTCTTAGACAACGCCCAAAAATTCGACTTGCTTTAGCGTCCGCCTTTTTGGAGGTTTCCTTGTCCCCTGGGAAGGCTTTCCAAAAAGCCCTGACCCAGACTTTATCTCCCTCTTCCCTTGAGACACGTGCGGTCAGTCACGCCATGTCCGCTCGCCCCCGCCATCGCTTTGCTTCTCTTCCACCCCCTCTCCCCTGTACCCCTCCGTCCTTGACCTGGAGCGTCTGCTTTTACGGAGCCGACAGAACGCACGAACTTCTCACGAGGTTGTCGGCTGGCTCAGAACCTAGGCAGGCGGCGCGACGGAGGATATATTAAGCCTGTTTTACACGGTCATTTTTTCATCATGTCCCGTCGATACGGAGCAGACTGGATGTAATTTGTACGAAAAAATGAAGCATGCTTCATTTTTCCGTACAGATTTCATCCAGTTTGACTACAGCGCCCCTAGTGTCTCTATATGGAACTTTCTTCGATTGCGTGAGTTCTCCGGCAGGGAGTATATTTATCTGGTGCGTAACGTGGGCACGTGTTTGTGATATTGAGTCTTTGCGTTCAGTGATCCCTCTCGCAAATAAAACCACAATACCTCACACATCGTTCTACTCCTTACTCTGCGAATTCGTAACTATCTGATCATTCTTCCCGCTAATTTAATTTGTTTCTGTAAATGCGATGTTCAACTGTTAAACTTCCAGCGCTTTTTGCGGCGTTTGGAGGAAGTATTTTCATCACGATTTCGTACAGACCAAGAATGACCGTGTAAAACGTTGGAATCACGTTCATCCAGTTTCGGTACGCATAGAACCGAACGTCCTTTTTCCATCCAGTTTCTGTACAGAAAAATGATGAAAAAATGACCGTGTAAAACAGGCTTTAGGCTCTGGCGGTGGCCACATCGATCCTTCGCGCTGAGCTAGCCAATCAACTAAAACGATGACTCCGCCCCTGGGGCCGGCGAGGAAGGAAGACACCGCGTCGTTGCAGTCTAAAGGAGGATGCGGAGGACGGCAGAGGAGGACGGACTGGTAGAGGATAGAGGACTGACTTACAGCATGCAAACGCCGTGCCGCCGCCTGTATTACGATGTCGTTACCCCCGTCCCACCTTTATTGAATGAAGAGAAGAGAAAGGGAGGACGAAAGATTGAGAACGTGCTTCAGCTAATACAATTAATGTTGCGGCACAGGTCAAGCGCAGGTAGAGTAATTAAATTTCTTAAACAAGTGATCTAGGGATTTTGTCCGGAATTCAGGTTTCTAGTGCCTACTATGTTAAGTGGTTGAATGTGACGTATGGAAATATTATGTTGATATTAAAAATCTATGAATTTTAGTCAGAATATTTACTCTTAAACTATTTTGTGTATAGCGTTATAAATTAAAAAAGAGTAATAATGAAAGTTGACCTAAAAACTTAATTTACAAAAAACAAAAACACAAACTTCAAAATGCGCTTTATTGTCTAGTATGTGCACAACAGCTCACGCTGAGAAATCAGGTGAGTCACAACCATATGTGACCAGGAACGAACTCTTTAATTTTCCTTTACTACACTGACTATTAAATGAGGACCAAGAACCTTATTTCAAAAAGACATTCTACAATACGTCTACTCAAACACTGTTCACATTGTGAAGTTTTCTTCTGGATACCTCCGGTTCTTCCCCTTCAGCCCGGCCCATGTTCAGCCAACTCGACGGCGCACCCCGTGGGAGAATGTTGAAACTATTTGTCGCAAAAATGTCGCAAGCAGCTGCTGAAAATCGACGCTTCCTCTTTCCATCTCGATTGAGTGAGTGACGCTTAATCAGATTCTGGTGCTAGCATGGACAGTTAGTAGCCGTAAGGTGACAGACCGGGAGCGGTAGATCAGTGCATCAACTGATGACACTGCAGCGCTTCTGACCGGGAGATCCTAGGTTCGAGTCCTGACGGCGGCAGGATTTTTTACACTAGCTTTCCAGCTAGGTCGAATTCAGTCGCTGTCTGGAGGAGAATTCTAGCTGCCGGCTGTTCTGGTCGGTAGTTATCCGTGGTTTCTCCGATCAACACCAGGCGAATGCCGGAGCAGTACCCTACCAAACGGGCCACGGACCGCGCGCGATGTGTCCTTTCTCTTCCTTGTCCTATCCTCTCGCCTTGCACACACACACACACTTACACTAACATGCACTACACTACCACATATCCCGGGAGACCGGTTGGGAACTTAAAGCTTGTCCCGGGTGGGGCGGTGCCCCGCTGGTGGGAGAGTCCTGGTTAGAGGGAAACCCCACTAGCCGACGGTAGGTCGGCGCCGGATCTCGCCATTCAGCGGGGAAAGATCACCGCCATCTCCCGTGGAAAACATGAACTACACTTACGGGACGAATGACCTAAGCTGTTGACGCGCCCGGAATCACTAACCAACCTACCAACATACCAACCAACTTTGGGGAAGAACGGTTTCAGTAGAGTGTGAGGTTTCAGTGAGTATTTTTTCAAAAGCCTAAAAATGTTAATATTCAAATGTGAAAGCTGGAGTAAAGGATGATCACGTTGGAAAGTTACTGTACATTTTTTCTTAGTATAGAAAATAGAAGTTAGTAAAGCCAAAAAACGTATGTAATCTACCTTGTAAAAAGTGTCACAAGAAATGGAGTATTCACCACATGATAGAGACAGGAATAATATCTTTATTGTGGGGAATGTGTGTTTTGAACATAGTTGGGTGCGTTGACTGTAATGTGTATGACAAATTATCTCAGTTTCTTAACAGTTGTAAGCAGTAATCCAAAGTGGTGTGTGTATCTTACGTGTAAGAGTGAGGGAAGTTAAGTTTTAGTGTTGTGAGATATGGTTTTCGTTTCGAGAAAACACATGCACTACAACGAAAAATACACCGAGATAAAAACATGCACTACACTAACGGAACTAATGACAAAAGCAGTTGACCTGCCTGGAAACACGAAAAAATCAATCAATCAATCAGTGAGGTGGCAGAGTGGTCCCACCCAGGCTTCATTGGGGAGGCAGCCGGTGGGGTGGTCCGTTCAGGCATTTCCGAATGCAAGCCTAAAGGTGCACCTGTAGGCTCGAGTGTGTGTGAACAATTCGTAGAGCGGAGATTGCAGAGAAGCGGTGCTTCCAATCACCTGTGTTAAATCTCAATCTTGGCTGACCTCATAATTACTAACATTTTACTTTGTACGGTCGCCAGCTGTTGAAAACAGCACATTAATAACATTAATTTTCGCTATGTAATATATAGCGAACTGACCATGCATTTGCCTAAGGAGATAATTATGCAAAGCTAACACAAAAGCTTCTAAGCTATCGAAATTCAAAAGATTGTCGTCACACTTGAACTTTTCAAATGGACGCCCCAGGTTTTTAAAGAAAAGGTATCACAACTTATAGGATCTCAAATCAGGAATATGACAATCAAATAACTTTCAACACAATACATTTATTGAATAAACAATTTTACATATATTGGTTTTTCCTGATGCGCAGGTTGCAAAACAGCTGCGGGAAAAACAAAGCAGAATTACAATTTACAAACAAGAATGAAGGACGGTCGAGGCCGTCTCACATGAACAAAGGCGCGTTAAAATGCGCCGACATACAGAATTAATGATTTCAGTCGACCTCTTGAAAAAACCCACTTTAGGGCGAGGAAGCTGAAAATTCAAACATAAACCTTATAACAAAAGGTGAACACTAACTTAGTAGCGCATCAACAACATCGCGCTAACACATACAGAAATACTGTCTTATAATCTACCTTTGAATGCCCAATTTAGGACGAGGTAGATAGAAACGTACATAAACAAATTTGCTAAAGAAGCCGTATTTAGGCCTTCTTTCCTTACATAGCATTCGTGATAAACAGAACTACATATGAGCCATGGAACAAACTTTCATTGGAGTGCACAATACCAAAATTCTTGGAAATGGATTTCTTACTGTACCTTTCGTAACCATACAACATAGGAATGCAGCAAGTTTACGCGTAAGCGAAGTGAGCGGTACAGAGCGCCCGCCCGCTGCTCGCTGAACAAAACTGTTCCTAGACACGAGCGCCGATCAGCGTGCCGCATCAAGGTCAGCACGTGACCCCACCGCTGCGTGCCGGTGACAGCTGTAGCCCAGCCGACTTCTCTGCCGGCTGCGGGGCCGTGACGTTGCAACAAGGGCCGCGGTTCGAGCTACCGCACGGGCCAAGCAAACGCCTTTACGTAGTCTCCCGTGTGCCGAATGCGGCCAAGCGCCGACTTACTCTCAGCGGGAGCACCTTTCCATAAATTGCCAAAAGCGGCCAAGTGCCGTCTTACTTATGGCAGGAACTGCAACATTAACAACATTCATAAGTAATGCGCAGTAAACATTAGCTGCACCTCCTCACCAATCAGAGGTCAGCGACATACATAAACATAACATTTGTAGTAAACGAGCTGCAAACAACATAAACATTAGTAAATCATTAACATTTCAAAGTAAGAGTTCCATTTCCAAGTCCAAATCAACACATTAAATACATTTATGCACTCAATTTCATTAACACATTGTTTGGTTCAAAGGAACCAACAAAAAAAACAACATGGCTCTTAAATACATTTATATTAAAAGCACTATTTACAACAAATACTATATACAAATTTGATATTCATAACGACTCTGAAGGAGCCGGGCTCTATGAGAAAAATTAACAAAACTACATCACTGGACGTAGCTGAAATAACAAGAGAGCAAGAGAGCTTTGTACAAAAGAGAAAGAACAAGAGAGAGCGAGCGAGCGTCGTGCGCGAGAGCGCACGCTTTATATAGGGGTTGGTGAAGGGGAAACAGCCATGAAGGGAGGGGGTCATAGCAGTGGGGAGAATGGATCGATAATTTGGAACCTCTTTGCCAAAGAATACGTAAGGGTAGCGCCTGCAGGGTATGTGACCCTCTTGACACCTGTTCGATGCTAGCGAACCCTGTGAGTGTCCGCAGGGACTGTAGCTGCTGCTCAGAATACAGCTTGAAAATATTTCAAATTGACCAAAAAACATCAAATCTGAAGCTACAGAGGTGAGTGAGGTGTCAAAAAAGTCCTAAATTTGATGTAGATGCCGGATTTTGATAGAAGAATCCGGTAGGACAAGCGTTCTCTTATAATAAACAAAACCTGTTTTGAAATGAGAAAAATTGTTGCATAAAACATGAATTTTTTTTCAGATCACACTGAGGCAAAAACTTAGCTGTTACTAACAAAATCTCAGGTTTTCAAAACCTTCTCATGGCCATGAGATCACAGTTCAACTGTAAAGTATTACCTTTTAAGAAAAATTAAGGTTAAAAAATATTATTCATATGGTACCATACCAAACCTAATTATATGAATAAACCTTATAAATAATGGATGTGTTTTCTTCTCAGATGGTCTTCTAGGATGATTGATGGCTTCACTGAAGGCTTCACATCACAAAACACAGTGAACTGTAGGCACTTAAATTTCCAAATTTAACAACCTGAATCACCCAGATTTTTTAAAAAAACAACAATATATTGTTAAAGCGATTCATTGTAACTTTATAGCCTGCATATTTGGAGAGAAAATTTTTTTGGTTGGTTTAAATTTTTTTTTTTCAAGCTACGAAAATTGTTTTTCCTATTGGCATAGAAATTTTTTTTTTTCTTTCAAACGTACTCTTCTCGATTATTTTGCTTCTTTAACTGTTCTCGCTCTTCTCTGTTCCCGCAGATCCTTCACCTACCCCTACTTATTCTACAACTATCTTGTTTACATATGTGCATCCCACTGTCGTTGCAACTAATAGTATGACATTTATCCTCATTGTTCTCTTATTACTTACTGTTAGAACAATCTCACCGTCAACATCCGCTCAGTCCTCATCACCTCATTCCTCCCCATCGCAGTCCTCGGCCCCTCAAGAACCTCAGCCCCTGTGCCCTCAGCCCCTCAGTCCTCAGCCCCTCAGTCCTCAGCCCCTCAGTCCTCAGCCCCTCAGTCCTCAGCCCCTCAGTCCTCAGCCCCTCAGTCCCACCCCCCCCCCGCAGTCCTCCCGTCAGCCGTGAGGCCTCATCCCCTTACTCCTCACCCCCTCCTTCCCCATTCCGTTGTTTCTAAACCGCCATCATTGTCCTCGCGCCGTCAGCAGCCGCCATAACTCTCTCAACGAACACACAGTGCCGGCCGCGGGGGACGTCGGCTCTCTCGGCTCACAATTAATGGGCGAAAGAAACTGTGTATGATTAACATTCCGCGCCAGATTTACCGGCGCACTGACACGCAGTAAATACACGCACGAGCACCTCACACGGCCAGCCCTGCACCGGAAGCAGCGAGCGCGCCGGCAGGCGGTGGCGGTGGGGGCAACGCCGGAGGCCACTTATATTTCATAACAATTTTCGCGGCTGTAAATAACACGCCGCCTCCCCCCGCGCGCGAAACAAAACAACGGCGCGCGAGCGAAAAACGCCCGCGGCAGACCCCTTTCTCGCGTGTGGCGCGCGTGTTAAGCCCAACGTCAATATTTGAAAATTTACGCGCCGCTGGATTAGCGCACTAGATTGCCCGAGCCACCGCCGGCTGCGGCTGCTCCTGCTGTTGGGTGGATTAGCCCAGCTCGCGCACGTGCTCTCTCGAGGGTTGCTCGAAGCTCCTGCTCCCAGGAGCACATCTGGCACACCTCGTGAAGTCTTACGGGGGCGTGCCTACAGCGGGGGTCTGAGAGCCACGGCACAGGACCTGGCTCTCGTGTTGCTTACGGGGCCTTACGTAACAAGTCAGGTCAGTTCTGGGAAGAAGTGTTTCGTACAGGGATGTGATGTCAGCGTTCGTTCGTCCGTTCATCTGTACGTCCGTCTGTACGTCTGTCTGTACGTCTGTCTGTACGTCTGCCTGTATGTCCGTCTGTACGTCCGTCTGTACGTCCGTCTATACGTCTGTCTGTACGTCCGTCAGTACGTCCGTCTGTACGTCCGTCTGTACGTCCGTCTGTACGTCCGTCTGTACGTCCGTCTGTACGTCCGTCTGTACGTCCGTCTGTACGTCCGTCTGTACGTCCGTCTGTACGTCCGTCTGTACGTCCGTCTGTACGTCCGTCTGTACGTCCGTCTGTACGTCCGTCTGTACGTCCGTCTGTAGTCCTATTGTTTTGACAGTTCTGTAAGTCGTCAAAGCAGGAAACACTTTCGTCTTGTATTCGTATTACCAGTGAATACACACGAAATGATTAATGTGTTCAGTCCACAAAAACCTTCTCTTACTTTTTGGTAGTTTCCTTCGGAGAATCTTTTAGTACATCGTTCGTCAGCTCGCTCTCGGGTAAAATGAACGCTCCTCAATTCGTAGCAGGAGTGCTGGTGTTGCAATTTCAGTACTCCACGACTGGCCAGTTGCAATTTGGAAAGAGGAGAAAAGTGAAGTGAAGAAGTGGCCTTCACAATATCCGAGATATTTTCCGTACCTTCATTCTCTGAATCCAGATCGTTGCTCGTGTCTGTGTAAAAGAGAGAGTACACACTTTAGTTATGTGACATTCGACCCCTTTCTTTCTAACTGTCCGAGCAAATACGAATCTGTAAAGCCCTTACATTATTTCCCGGGGAAAGCACATCATTCAGATGCCACTTCACAACCCGTAACTGGTTCTATGAGTCAACACCTAGAATAATAATCAGTTTAACGACAAATATAATCAAACCTCTGACCCACCTCTGAAACCACCCAACATGTTCAACACTATGGACAACTCAATATCGGCAGCTCTTCTCAAATTTCGTCCTGTAAAGTCCTCAGCCACCAGTGTTTCTCTTCACCAAATCGGGGGACGCGGATCCGATCCCAATGTTGTTGTATTCAAATGGGTTCGCTTGATCAATATCAACCATACATGTGTTTTCAACGATGTCTATTATTACATTCACTCCTAATGTATCACTGGGAGCTTACCTATGTTTTCCTGCCCAACGGTGTTTGTTATTCTGTGAAGCTAATTCTGGATTAGAATCAAAAGTGAATCTGAGAATGTTCAGATTATGGAAACACCTATTAGTTTGCAGTGTTCGATTTGGAAATGCAGTGAATTTGAGGTTGTAGAAAGCATGTAATAGCATATACTAACGTATGTTCTTGCATTATTTCGTAGAAATACATAATAAAATGATCATGCTCTTTCATGCATTATTATATATAAACATTTTATCTTCCACTCACATATTTACCAAGCAATTACTTTTATTCAATTGTATGTGCATGATTTTATTGCATTTTTAATTCTCCATCTACATTTCGCATATGTATTTCCAGTTTCTTCACCTGTATTCATATATTTCATGATAAACCAATTAAAATTAGATGCCACATAAGATAATACAATGCAGTATTATTCGATAGAATTACTTGCATACATTTTGAAGTATAGAGCACGGTAGTTTGATTAACACTGACGATTTAGAGTATAATAAGTTGCATTCATTAAAATTGGTAGTGCTGCTATGCATACGATTTAGTTTATAATTTATAGATGCTGTAGATGGTTCAAGTAAGCCTTTTATACGTATGTAATAGCAGACAAGTTACAATATTAAATTTATCAGTATTTTAGAAAGGTGACAATCGTGATTAATTTTAGGTTTTATCCGAAAAGTCATTTGCATTGTAAAAATGAATTTAAAACAAAATATTTTTCAAACTGTTAAAATGTTCAAGTGCGTTGTATTTTTTGTACGCTATTAACATCCCTGCTGAATCAAATTTATCGTTCTAAGAGTATAAAGAGTATATTAATTGCTAAAGTAATACTTCTGTAATTTAAGGAGTTGTCTGGTGTAATGAAAGTAGCAGGCGATTTGAACGAATGATTCCTTTGATGCATGGCACACAACACAGGGTACAGGTAGCGTCAATGAGGGCCTTGCACTGAGAATGACACATAGACCACTAGATGCAACATTTTAGAATGGCATGGAGTTTCAGCATTACCATACTTCTCTTATTATTAGTCTCTTTTTCAGTAACACTATTATTGAAAATCATATGAATAGTTTGGGCTAGCTTATACATCCATTTTTGTGTGATTATAGCCATCATTCATCACAGCAATATAAACAAATGTTAGAATCTATTAACTACAGTATTATGTAGAATAAACAAAAGTAATGTGCACTAACATGTGCGTTTATGCATGGGCTAGCCCAAGTTTACAGTTACATTCTATTCTTACCCTGAATTTCTGCTGCATTGTTTAACTGGACTCCAATTTTATAGAAAACTCTACAAAAAGTATTTAAATAATTTTGAAGTTAATTTCAATCTACATACAATGATTAAAGGTTATTTAATTTTTCAGATGTGCTATTTTAATTGTGTTTCCAAATCATACAATAAAATTAATATGTATTCTAAAAAAATCTAGTAAAAGGAAATACATGTAATTGACAGCAGCAATTTGGGTTCGAAATTTAATCTAGAAACGCATTTTAAAACTTCTTTACGTCGTTAGATCGTTTCAGTCTGAAGCTTTCAATTTACTATCTACAATTTACCATCTATTCTCAATTTCGTTAATTTTCTATTCAATCGACTATTTTCATTTCTTTCTTACTCCTCTAACTCTCCTCTTCTCTCTGTCTTTCTGTCTCTTTTACAGGCGCGGAATAGTGCGAGTACAAGTAGCTTTAGGAGTCTGAGTCAGGTATAGTGTCCAATGATACTCTTTCTTAGATGATTAGGCTGCTAAAGACTAGAAAACACTGCATCCGCTGCTTTCACTATTAAATCAGGCTTCATTTTATATTTTTTATTTAATAGGTAATTATTACAGACAAATTAGAAAACTTGATGCAATGTGGCTAGGCCGAAGGCCTTTAAGCCATTACAATACCTACATTCTACCGCGTTCTAACCTTTCGAATTCTGGTATTCACCCCAAATGGTCTCTCCTTCGCATAAATTCATTTTATATATGACATGACTTCGAATAAATTCATTTTATATATGACAAAGGTACTCTTCAGCAGTTCAACACAATTTTCTAAATAAAAAAAACACAACAAACCCTTAATTCACAAAAACCTTTATAGAAGTGTAAAATAATGAACGGATATGATAGGGCTACAAAGAATTTAACTAACTAGTTATTTAACGATAGGAAATGTATTTAGCTATTTGAAGGCAAATAACATTATCAAACACTATTTCTTCAGAGTAATCGTGCGGAACAAAACAATCCTGTCTTTGGTTTATAGAAACGTACATGACCTTCAGATATTTTCAAAATAACCTTGATAAATAATTTCATTGTGAGTTTTTGTGTGCGGTGTCCTGTTTTTAAAGGTATCTTCTAGATATTTTTAAGCCGAAAACAATCCAATTAATTCATACATTTTTGGACTTTAAATTAAATGTTATATTTTATATTAAATAAGCTTACGAATTTTTCTTTACTTTTTGAACGCAAAATAATTGAGAACTCATGGTGGAGGGACATTTCTACTATCGATGCTCAACCTTTGCATTCCGAACACGCTAATATTTTAATTATACAAGTTATTAGTGATTAAAGTAAGGAAATATTGTCTTCCCATTTTTTGGAAAAAGCTTTGTTACGGAAAATACAATTATCAGAAGCAAATAGAAATGAAATTGATATACGTTTCTAAATATATTTTGATATGAAAAATTGTAATTAACTGAGACGCAGACTTTCTTATTGAAATAAACTTCACGATTTTAGTTTTTATTTTCAATTCTGTTGGTAATTATTGAAGGAACATCCAAAACTTTTTATGTAATAAAAGGGATATGGTAATGAAGAGATAGTCATCTGATAATGGAGTTTTTAAAGAAAGTAATGCTTTTCATTTCGATTTACATAACAATTTTGGTGTTCTCAATTCTATTCGTATATTTTTCGGCAAATAACTAATTATTGGCACAGCACTTTCTTGGTGAGCACCAAGAAATAATAATTGTCAAAAGTTTCATGACATTGTTTGATCCGAAATCCCCACAGTTACTGTCATTCGTATTTGTCGTGAATTTAAAGTTTCTTCACACCAGGATCCGAAGATACAATTTGCAGGTAAGATATATATATATATATATATATATTTTGTGACCGTACTTACCTCAGTTTCCCGAATTAGGGATTCAAGTTGACCAAGCAAGTACTTACCACATATTAGAATTTTAAATGCAAGATATGCTGTTATCGAAATGATTAAGGACAAGGAATCGTTCTTGGGAGGAGCGCCTTTACTTGGAGGATGTTGGCTTTAGGCTTGTTACTTTTCTCATTCAATCCACGATGCACCAAGTTACGCATTAAAATTGTTCATTTATTCACGAAAAATCTAAAATGTTTAACTAGACAAATCTTCATTTCTTTTGAATTGGCAATCTCCGTTCCTTTTCTGCTTGACAGCCAAATGACCGTCAGGTCATTATATATATAAAACGTTTATGTTCTGACAATTGGGTGGTTTGGAATAATCGAATGATGGAATTGAATTATTGGTGAGACGTTATTCACTCATGTTTCATGTTCGAGAGCCGATGACAACAAGCAACGTTCTTAACCTTTCGTGTCAGCAGTTTTATTTGTTACAGGAATATTTCTCTTACATAGAGCTTCCAAACTTTGCTGATTTGATCCTCGAGAAAACGTGTGTATAAACTACCCGGAAAAACACTATCCTTCTCAAATCGGTCAACGTGTAGATGAAATATTCCCGAAGAAAATTTAATGATTTTAAACAATTAATATTAAATCAAATTGTTTCAGACTGATTGAGAAGATCGTAGATGCACATTCAAATTGAAAAGATAAATCAATTGTCCTTAGATTCAAGCAAATCTCCTCAAGCACTCTTGTGTTCGCAGCGACCACAGGAGTGTTAACTAATCGAAATTAAAACTTTATGTTGTATAACAAATAAATGTATATCGATTTCTTCTCATAAATAGTTTCTTTTTATCTCGGTAGCAAACGCGTCAGAGGACGCTCTTATTTATCGCGTTGTTTACCCAAACTCGAGTCATATCTTTTCACTTCTCCGACCGTGCAGGTGAGAAGGATGGAGGAGTAGGGATGGAGGGGTGCCGAAAAGCCGGATTCCCCAGGCTCGCTTCCTCGGGGCCTCCTGGGTTTTATCGACGTTCCACGCTCGCCACGCTCTCTCCCGAAACTTCGTCCATTATTTAAAAACTGCTTCGAATGATCCTCCATCACCGAGCTGTGGTAGCCGGGGCGCTTTCGACCTTTTCGTCGGCCAGATAGCGCCAGCTCTTCACGTCCCGACTCGGAGATTGCTGTCCCTATAGCAACTACTCCCCATAATTTTTAATGAAGCCTGATTTAAGATTTCATTACTTTTTATTTTCTCCTTAAACTTTTATTAGTTTCTTAGATCTCTAGTTAGAATGATCCCTGCTTCACCAGAGGACACTTGCTGGAAAGAAAACGCAACTCTTCTGTTTAACAAGCGAGTGGCAGTATGCCTTGCGACCTGTTTTCCGCTCGCTTGATTTGATTACAAATCATAAACTTCCCTGGCACGCAGTGGAAATATAATTCTGATTTAACTTTATTTTAGAGGTAATTAATGATTATACAGACACGAATTATTACTGCACTAAACAAATGAAAATAAAACAATAATAATGTATATGATGTAGTACGTAGTAGAATAAAAGTTTTTAAAAAAGAACTGCAATGATACTGGTTTTGGAAGAGAATTTTGGGAGCTGGTGTCCATAAGACGGTACATATAAAATTACAAGAAATGGCAGCTAAATTATTAAGTCTCGGTGTTTCTTTAGTAGTTAACACGTTTATTATAGAATTTATCAACCAGATTACTGAAATAAAACGTAGGCTTATTTTAAAATCATACTATGAATAAGTTGAAGTATTAATTCACTTAAAATGCAATTTAAAAGAACTGCAATGCCACAAGGTTGTATTTGACTTCTACCTCATAAGTTTCCTCTATCAGATTTTACTTGTATGCGTCAGCATGATCATTGAAAATCGGTTCAGAAATGTGTTGTGCTTTTGTTCAAATCCAAACCAGAATTAAAAGTAGAATGGATGTGCACGTTATAAACGATTTAGTCACGTTCGGAAAAAATACTTATCTTTTATCGAGTGTGAGCGCGTTACTAACTGCTTCCACAGGCGTATTCAATCGTCTTATTATCTCGCACTGAGTATTTGCATCGGTCTTACAAACTGATTTTTTATCGTTATTATTAAAATAAAAGCCAAGACCAACAGTAGAATGTTAGAATCACTTGAACACCTGCTAATGACTAGAAAAATAAGCAATGTGATAGGTACGCTCGTAGGTCCAGGGATCTACGGTGGTTTCAACGCCCATTGAATTCACTTTCTGTCAGGTACTTCGCCCCCCCCCCCCGATCTTGTAGACCTCACCGGCTATTTTCTGAGATTTAAAGGCTGAAAATAAAGGCAGTTGGAAAAGCTGTTTGCATAGGCATTAAGGTAAATAAACTGATTATAAAAGGTGAGTCCAACTGCACTCTCAGATGTTGTGTATCACACGTTTACCTTCTCACATATTTACCCACCATATTTGCATTAAAAAAGCTTACAAAATATACGTAAAACAGTAAGTTACAAATGCAATAAAAACGTTAACTTTCACGTCCGTTTTTGAGTTTCTTGATCTTCAGAAACTAATAACCAACAGACGTAAAATAATTCTCCCAAGTGATGATGCGAATAACCAACAGTGAATAGCTGGCAATCTGATTTTCAGATTTTTTTACGAGAATTCTGCTTTTTATACAAGGTGCATAAATAACTTTATCATTTCTCAGAAACTTCGTCAACTGGGTAATAATCTCAAAACTGTTCCTTTCATATTGCACTCGAGACTGGAATCAAGAGAGAAACTTTAAATAGCAAAAGATATTTCTGGATCTCATGAATAGTGTGACAATCTCAAGTCTGAATTCTGAACATTTGGCATGTAATCATGGAAACGTAATAGCGTCAGAGACTCGTATTTCCTCTGTTGAAGCGCCGAGTAATACGTTTTCTTCCCACACAGACTGCTTACGCAAATAGCCGTCGCTGACAGTCTTCTCTTGGCTTAAAGCATTGGAACACGAGCTCACTTTTGGGGCTCAGAAATGAATAGATCGCGAAATGTATTTTTAAGAAATAATTTCACTTTAAATTATGTGAATATGAAATTTTTAAAAAGTTGTCTTTTTCCCCATGAATAAATAATATATAATAATTAATATAGTAACTAATATTCCTCTGAAATAAAAATAATGAACATAAATCGCTTCGACAAGAAAACGTAGATACGTGGTGATTACACAGAAAGAAATAATAAAGGTCATGATTTTTAAATACACATGAACATGTGAATGCACAATTGCAGTAAATCTTCAACATCACTTAATTTTTATTTGTTTCATAAACAATAAAATTTTTGAAATAATACAAGATTCTCATTGAAAAAATATTTTGCCAAGACGTTGCGCATCAGAATCATTTATTCAGCCTTTTTTAGGAAATATTTTATTAAAAGTGTTATAATGAATTATTGTGTTAACAATGAAAGGAAATGCGCGCAAACTAACAAATTACAAACCACATAGTTTGGTTTGTTTTTTTCGTGTTTCCGGGCGCGTCAACTGCTTTGGTCATTAGTCCTGTTAGTGTAGTGCATATTTTTTCTCTGGAGATGGCGGTGTCTTCCCTCACTGGATGGCGAGATCCGGCGCCGACCTACCGTAGGCTAGTGGGGTTTCCCCCTCACCAGGACTCTCCCACCAGCGGGGCACCGCCCCAGCCAGGACAAACTCTAAGCTCCCGACCGGTCTCCCGGAATATGGGGTAGTGTGGTGCATGTTAGTGTAAGTGTGTGTGTAAGGGAGAGAGGATAGGACAAGGAAGAGGAAGGAAAGATCGCGAGCGGTCCGTTTGGTAGAGTACTGCTCCGGCATTCGCCTGGTTTGGTCGGAGAACCCACGGAAAACTACGGATCAGAGCAGCCGGCCGCTAGAATTCTCCTCCAGGCAGCGACTGAATTCGACCTAGCTGAAAAGCTAGTGTCGAAAATCCTGCCACCGTCAGGACTGGAACCTAGAATATCTCGGTCAGAGGCGCTGCAGTGACATCAGTTGATGCCCTGAGCTACCGGTCCCGGTCCAAACTTAATACATATTACGTAATTTATTTGTAGAGTATGCATTTGTATCTGTACAAATCTATTTGTCTATTTGAAGTGTACAAGAACGAGTGGTTGCGTTCATTAGATCTGACTCGTATTGAAATGCAGAAATCCGAAATATTTATAGCTGGCCCATAATATTTCTTTGGTTCTGTTATCACAGTTATATATATATATATATATATATATATATATATATATATATATATATATATATATATATATACGTTCATCCTTTTCAATTAAATCAGTGCAGAATGCAGTCTTGGGCATCATTAAGATGTGAGTTTTCTGCTTCCTTGTTGAGCACATTGCAGTGAAAATTTGTTATTCAAATGTCACTTGTTTCTCTTACACTCGTAGTAATGTTGAAGGTTGCATTTTTCTAAACAATCTGTACACAGTGTACAGGCAAAATGGCAGAGACAGCTGACGGGAGCGAGGTGTCAGCCGAGCGTAAGATGGGCCAAGTCAGGCGGGAAGGCCGCGGTCCCTGGTTCATTTCAAGGCTGCGCCCTTGCCGCCTCCTCCGAATGACAAATGCCCTTCGACGGTGCCGTCTTCCGGGCCTCAGGCTGCTCCAGCGTCTCGCCCCCCCCCCCCCCCCCCCGCCCCCCCCGCCCCTCCCCGCCCCTCCCCGCCCCTCCCCGCCCCTCCTCGCCCCTCCCCGTCCCTCCCCGCCCCCTCCACCCTTCCCCCCCCGGATAAGACCTTGCTAATGGCCTGCGTTAAGCGTCCCGCCCGTCTCAGCCCCGCCCCCTCCCTTTCCATCCGTGCTCTGGCAACGTCTTTGCCGGCCGCGTCAATCTTCCGACGAAGCCTATTACGGCACCTCCGCCCTCTTGAGGGAGGTGGGGGCGGGGAAGAGGACAAGCAGACGGGGACGGGGACGGCGAGAAGTCGAGAGGTCACGCCGAAGCTCCGGTTGCCAAATTACGGACGACGTCATCCCGGGTTTTAGAGATAAACATGGCGACAGGAGTGTAACGGGTTGTGTGTCTTCAAACCCCTCGAGCTCTTTCACTACTGAGTGGTTTGTTTCTAGTAGAATTTACACTTTTTCTCCTTATGTTACACATTCTTTTGGATCGGAGTATTGCTAGCCTTACTGTCCTTTTGGTAACTCGTGCTTCCCGATATCTCGCTATTATACTAAATTGCGGGTTTGTGGAATAGTTGTCCGTTCCTTTTGTCCTTAAGACAAAAATGCTATCGCATTGCCGCTCCTGAAGTCTTAAATGAAGTGCTGTAGTGGCGATCTAGAGAAGAAAATGAAGACTTTAACTATGGCAAATGAGATTATTCAATAAAGTTCGGATGGAATACGTAGAAAGTAAAAGAACACGATGAAGCCACAACCATATGTAAAAAAAAGTATAGCCCCCAAGAAATACGAACTCGCAACCGCGTCTCTACATGCCTTGACTCTGTTTCAAGACAATGCGCCACTGAAGGCGATAATATCATCAATTCTACATAAATCATAAATATTCGCCTCGTGAAGATTCTTCCTAAATTCCATAAATTGATTAAACTTAAATGATATTACTTTCCGTCGTGTTCATTTGAAATGTATTTTTTAAAATGAATACGTTCTCTTTGCAACGGTGATTTAAATGTTGAAATCATTCTCTTTTCACTCTGTTTACTGTCACAAAAGAAATTAGTTTGCTTTTACTTATTTTTCATCAGCTTCAATTTCATTTATTTCATTTATTTCATTTAAATATGAATATATTTCTTTACAGGCTTCAAATTTACAGGTTCCAATTTCTTCACATCATAAAAACACCTCAAAATTGAATGATATTTTGAACTCAAACATGGATGTTAAATGCAATTTGTAAATGCCGTTGTATTCCACTCATTGAAAATAGATTTCTTTGAAAATATCTTTGAAAATAGATTTCATTACATGGGAGTTTTTTGTTTTTTCTCCCTTTCAAAATTCAAAATTTATTGCTTGTTTATCCTTGAAAATAGATTTTATTACATGGAAGTTTTTTTTCTCCCTTTCAAAATTCAAAATTTATTGCTTGTTTATCCTTGAAAATAGATTTTATTACATGGGAGTTTTTGTTTGTTTTTTTCTCCCTTTCAAAAATTCAATATTTAAGTAGTATATGACTTAGTGTAGGGATCACAGAATTTTGAAAATGTGCACACAATTCACTTTTCCCCATAGCACGTCATACGCAGTTTTTAACTGTTTTTTGACGTAAAATAAATAAAATAAATAAAAAACATTACCGAATATTTTACAAGTGAGCTAAAGCACACAGCCGTACGATACATGCAAAAAATTTCGCAGACGCAATATTTTATAAAATAATTAGGATTTTGGAGACGGCATATTTTTCCCGAATTTTTTCGTGACTTTTTTGGGGAAGATGTAATGCATTTGAGCGTATATCGCCGTGCGTGCTCTGCGTTTGCACGCGTGAATCGCATTCGCGCGTGCCAACGTTGGCGGCTGCAGCGGGGAACGAGTGTCTGGGCGGTCGGTGGCAGCGAGGCGGCGCCGCCCCGGCGCTAACCGCATTTGCGCGGCGCTCGCCTCGCCTCGCCTCGTCTCCCGCGCGGCAACCGCCCATTCACGCGCTCAATTCCTTCTAATTTCCATTCAGCGGCGGCGCCGGTGCGGGCGCGGACGGGAACGTCGCGCACACGCGAAATGGCGGTTGCAGCGCTGGCAGACGCAGCAGGAATCTGAGAGGGATCACAGAAAGATGAGGTTGGGGAGGAATGACGGAAGGGCATCTAAATGATGGCCTTCCAATGATGGAAGGCAGAGATGGAAGGCAATGATGGAAGACGCAGCAGGAATCTGAGAGGGATCACAGAGGAAGAGAGGGATCACAGAAAGATGAGGTTGGGGAGGAATGACGGAAGGGCATCTAAATGATGGCCTTCCAATGATGGAAGGCAGAGATGGAAGGCAATGATGGGGACGCAGCAGGAATCTGAGAGGGATCACAGAAAGATGAGGTTGGGGAGGAATGACGGAAGGGCATCTAAATGATGGCCTTCCAATGATGGAAGGCAGAGATGGAAGGCAATGATGGAAGACGCAGCAGGAATCTGAGAGGGATCACAGAAAGATGAGGTTGGGGAGGAATGACGGAAGGGCATCTAAATGATGACCTTCCAATGATGGAAGGCAGAGATGGAAGGCAATGATGGAAGACGCAGCAGGAATCTGAGAGGGATCACAGAAAGATGAGGTTGGGGAGGAATGACGGAAGGGCATCTAAATGATGCCTTCCAATGATGGAAGGCAAATGAAGGAAGATGAAGAGGCAGAGAGGAACCGAGCAATGAACCAGAAGGAGTTGATGAAATATAATATTCAGCAATAATACGCAATGGAATGATGACTCATACCAATATTATGACGGAGCAGCGAAGAATTTCGGTCCACCATAATGGTTAAGTTGAATAATGATTAAGGTTATTGTAATTATCAAAAAAAGAACCTTTGGTTGATAAATGGGTAGCGGATGGATGACAAGCAGTGAAATTATGTCGTGACACGGAAAGACGATGGGGCACCGGTGTAATGATTAATGGTGAAATCATGATGCAGCAATTGAAATGTGTATGCCGGTACAAACATGGCATTAAATGAGAATGATGGTGAGCATACAAACAATGTCAAGCAAGGGATTAAGATTATGACATTGGAATGATGGTAGGAACCGGGAAGACACGTGTGGAACAATAAAAGAATGTATTTAAGACGGTACGCCCCCACAATGATGGCATAACATCGTGACAGGCATAGGAGAGACAGACAGTTTGTGTCGGTGTAGCAAATATTTTTTGAAGACCAGAAAGATTGTAGGCATGTGAATGATGATTCATCGCGAACGTAGATGGGTCACAGTAGGTGTGGAGAATTGATGCAAATATGACGTCAAGTTATACACGCAAGTCAGAGCCCCAATAAGAATGAATGTTAAAATTATGGGTTCAAAAGTCAAATTCTTCTTCATTCGTCTTCTTTTCAATAACCGGTGACAAGTTTTTGTGAGCGTCACCAAACATCCTTTCCCTCGCGCCTGCGTTAGTACGGGTTAGGCAGCCACTCTCACACCAAAGTAACACAGGTTGCGTCCAGAGAAGCATACTATTTCAGAATCGTAGCATGGAAGAAAACCCACCGTTACAAAGTCAGTTACAGAATTATGTGGCAGTTGTCAGCTTGTTAATTAAAGACTTGTCCAGTTTCATGATCCTGAATCATCTCATAGTTACAAAAATTATTTGAGTCAGGAAGGACGGCATACATTCCTTACAAATAGTGGATAACTTTTGACAGATCGAACTTTGAAATAATGCAATAATTAATTAATTAACTTGTAGAAAAAATTGTCGAATTTTGATACTTTACTTCCGCAATCTTATACTATAGCACAGGTGAGTTTTAAATATCCAGTTTTTATAATTTTTTTTCATACTTCAAGATGTAATATAGATTTTATTAATGAAGCCCTGTATGATGTTGTGATAAACGTTTATTTCAGAAAAATAATGAAATAAAAATTGAACAATAATAGCTTCATATGGATGTCTCAAACATGACATGAAATCAATTCACATTATTTACATAAAACACTTTTTTGACAAGATTATCACAGAGTTAACAGGCTTTTATTTCCCGCGTGTGGTCAGCGCCTAATATTACAAAAAGTAGAGGAAATGCGAAATTTTGGGTCCGCCAAGATGAGTTTAATGTAAATTCTGAATGGAAAAAAAGGTTTGTGCTTAAGTAAATGGAACTTTTGACGGAAGGGGGGGGGATAGCTAAAATATTATCAATGAAAGCTAGCTCTCAAACCTGTCAGGAATCTATTGATTTGCCCAGAAGGTGATTTCAGTATGTTGATAATTCTGTAAAAACACTATCTTCATATTAATTTAGCATATCTGAACATGACTTAGAGAACTATTGCATTAATGATATTGACATACAAAACCTATAGAAGACTCAAAGAAAATACAGGTTCATTTATTTATGAAGCTGTCGATAAACTTTTTTCTGACAGATAACTCAAAATTAGTATTACCGATTTAGTTCACTCGATCACATTTTCTTCTTCGTATTATTATTTTTTCCGTTTACTACTTAATTTAATCCGTCTGATCATTTATAATTTGAATTGAATTGAAAATGAAGGTCATAAATACATGTCCTGAACATTTACAAGAGGTCAAGGGACATTTCCATTTATTGGTCTGCAATAGAATGATGATGCAGCTGAGTGACATATGCCTGGGAGTTACACTCTGGCAGACTCAGCTGTAAGTGGAAAAATTTTGTCGTATTTAATTTTTCAGTCTCACTATCAGAGTTACGTAGAACACTTCGGAGAAAACAATGTTTTTTAATTATATATTTTAAATCTAAATTAATTGCTAATTTTTAAATAATTGGGTGAAGTAAGGAGTATTACAAATAATTA
The DNA here is from genome assembly GCA_964035755.1 of Teleogryllus oceanicus. NCBI lineage: Eukaryota > Metazoa > Arthropoda > Insecta > Orthoptera > Gryllidae > Teleogryllus > Teleogryllus oceanicus. The sequence goes on from CAXIVR010000003.1 coordinate 181,496,601, forward strand.
TTATGTAAAATAAACCAAGAAAGCATTTTGGAAAATTTAATCTATTTAAAACACGTCAAATGAGACAAAATTTTGTTTTTTAGTGAAAAGAGTATTAAATTTCTGTCACAATTACAACACGAGTGACAAAAAATTAACTTATCGATGACATAATTTTCATTCAAACATTTTGAAAATTAATATCGTCTCGAAAATAATCTTTTGAAAAAATGAATTTTGCAAAGTTTTGCTTCTTCAAAGAAAAAAATGACATCAAGGTCAAATCTTCTTTCAATTGGTACGATTTCAGGCGACACCACTCATATCCGACCCAACTGTTCAAAACATTAGCGTAGAGAGCATCTTCTGCATTATTTCAGTGGCGCCTTTAAAATCCGAACTGTATTATTTCAGTTACGAAATATTGATAAAGTGTGCCCATATGCATTTTTCTGCTGTTTATTAAGGTATTTTATTGGTGAAATCTAACAAATTAGATATTAAGTGTTGAAAAATAGTTCAACACAAGAAAAACCTTCAAATTGTCTGTTATTGCGGTGTTGTTTTTCCAAGCACAACATACTTGTACGTAAGTAAGTACATCCACTACTGTCCAAATAAATCCAAATAGAGGAGGTCGTTAGCAGTTGCCGGCGGCGGGCAGCTCATTAGAGCATCCTCGAGGCGGCGTGGAGTTGCTCAGGCCACCGTCGCCGCGCGGGGCGTATTGAGCCCGAGCGTCTCGGGTTGCAGCTGCCGCAGGAGCGTGTGGCGGGTGGGGCGGAGGGCAAGTGGCGAGGCTGCGGCGAGGGGCGGCAGAGGGCGTCATTAGAGGCGGCGGTTGCCCCGCGAAGCCACCGCGACCGCGGCGGCGGGAGGGGGCGTGTCTGCACAGCGCCACGCCTCTCCGCGCCCTGCTGCTCACACGAGACAGCGGTGGAGGGGCCATGATGCAAGAAGGGTGGAACGTTGTGCATCGTCCAGTGTGGCAGCGAAGATGTGCTTTCGGAACACGTGATTAGTGACAGGCATCGAAACGAGTTTTACTCTCATTTTGACCATAAAGTCAAAAATTAGGTTTATTATTTTCATAATTGAAATGATTGAAGACGTTGTCATTGTGAACAATACTATTTATTTCAATAAGTGCAGCTTTCGATGGCTTAACCATCATCATCGATGGCTAAGCCATCAGAAGCTGCTCTTATTGAAATAAATAGTATTGTTCACAATGACAACGCCTTCAATCATTTCAATTATGTAAATGTCAACTACAACTCACCACTGAATCAATATTTATTATTTTCAGTTATATTTTATATGCAAATTAATGATTTTGACCATTATAAAATAAATTTCAAGACCATCTCTAATCTCAAGTTTACATTTTAATTGGATCATCGATGGCGTATCTATTTTTTACTGGACCACGCACAACTTTCTCTACTGTATTGCAACAAGAAGCAGAGGTTTTACTGCATTCCTACTCACTGAGAACACAAACAGCAGCGTTGGGGATGCCTTTCACGCCACTCAGAATACTGACAGAGTGGAAAATGATCGTCGATCAATAATCAACTGTGTCGCAGACTCAACAGAAAGTTCACATCTTCATACAAAAGAGTGATTTGTGTCAAATACAAAGGTAACCAACAAAAGTGATGGTTGCTGTGCGAGGTCATATAATAAAGCGTAAGAGAACTTGTATATCGACTTATCTATTTTTACCCCACTTTTCACATAAAGAGAGGAAAGGGCAGATTGTATTCATGGTGCTGGGAGAAGAGAGTAACATATGTAAAAAAGCTTTCGAAGGCCGTATGATATCTATGAAGCGTAAGTGACACAGCTCCTTAAAATTAATCATTCGTTTTTGTATAATATGTAATACTAATTTTTTAAATGTATTTCAGCCTTTTTTATTTGTATCAGAATTACGTCTATACGAATTCAGCTTTTTTGTCATGAATTTCGTGATGTAGGTGATCCGCTATAATTGTTGTCTATATTGACATGAGGCAAAACATTTCTTTTCCATTAAAGTATATACCAGTACTCAAAATAGATGTGGTTTCGAATCTGGGTCGTAACATTATACGTGGATGGCTTGTAACGTCTAGTGGTTTCTGCAACATTGCTTCTGATGGAACTGCTCACGACAGCAGGTGTGGGCGGGACCTTAGACGTGCGGTCGAGCGTTCACACGAGCGCACGTCGCGCGCACGCGTCCACAGCACATCACGCGTGCGGTCACGTGTGGTCACGCGGCGACTGGGAGAGGTCGGCCGCCGCCCTCTCCCCTCACCGCCACGGGTGGTCAAATGATGGACACGTGACACCGTTGTGGAGGAGGTTGATCGCCTGGGAGACGGAGACGCTCCGTGAACATTCACGGTGGCCGCGACAGGTGAAAAACCATTCATCCCATTCTTTAAGGCTTCTTTCTTCCTTCCTTTCTCCTCTATGCTCCACGAACATTCACGGTGAACGCGAAGGTTGAAAACCCATCCAGCCCATTTCTTAAGGCTTCCTTCCTCCTTCCTTCCTCCTTTATGCTCCACGAACATTCACGGTAAACGCGAAGTTTGAGAACCCATCCAGCCTATTCCTTAAGATTTCCTTCCTCCTCTAAGCTCCACGAACATTCACGGTGACCGCGACAGTTGATAACCCATCCAGCCCATTCCTTAAGGCTTAAGGAACGGGCTTCCTTATGGTAAGGGTTGCTTAAGAAATGGGTTGGATGGGATTTCAACTGTCGCGGTCCCTGTGAATGTTCACGGAGCCTAGCCATCTCCTAGGCGACCAAGCTTTTTTATCCAACAAAGCGTAATGGGAGTTGTGTTACTCACCGACGAGTTTGTTTCTATTTTCTATGATACTGAACAAAACAATGCCACGTTTTTTATTTCCACGTGTGTTAGCGCCACGCCCAGAGAAACCAGTTCCTGAGACGATAGGTGAGAGGTACAATACGATGCTGTAAATGCTATCTCATGGAATATTTATAGTATTTTTTCTGAGCCCAACGGCTGCTACAAAAAGGCACCGCACTACAGGGTACAGCTCAACTACCTCGGTTTTCCTTTTATTTTCCTTGACAGCGTCAACAAAGTAGGGTTGGCCGGCTTGAATAAACGAGATTGCTAAGAGCCGAAGTTGCCTCTAGCTTGAAGGGTCGCGTGTTCGTATTCCTGCTAGGGCATGGATGTTTATGTGGGTCCGTATACCATTATCGTTAACCCAAATGTTACAGTGGTAGCTGAATGATCTTAGTAGTTGAAAAGCGATCTTAAATAATTAAAAAAAGTAGGGTTGCTTGTTTTGCACCGTAGGTTTAGTTAATTTATACTCGTTTTCGTTACGTTTGTCCGAAACAACGATATTTGAACATTCGGGAGGGGGGATACTGACTTCCCGTCACACGAAAGAGCGGAGCAAATGCCGACGGCGTAGAGAAGGCGCTGCAATAGGGTGTGTGAGGAAGATAGGAGAAACCACTAGAGTTCGCAGATGACCCTCCGTCACTCTCACAATCCTCGCTGTGGCTGCTACTGAGGCCGGCGCTACCCGCATCTCGAGGCGCGACCTCCGTCCCCACAACTCTTATTTGTCTTCAGCCCCCCCGGCCATTTTGGGGAGAGAGGAGGGGCTTGGTCATTTTGTTCAACCCTCCCTCCCCCATGACTTTCTATCTGGGATGCTTCCCCTGATTTCATCCGTTTAAATATCGTACCTTTGATCTTGTTTGCCGAATTAATTTCTACCGCCTGAGTCAAACTTACTGTATTCTTACTGGTGGAGAAAATGGCTGATATGTTTGCAAGTGAAACTTTCTTACCATAGGACCTACTGTAATATTTGCGGTGGTAATTTCTGATGGTCCTATTTGACTTCACGAGAGGCCACCTCACTCACTGCAGTTTCTAGCGCTTACCTGAGTTCACTCCTTCAACACCCTGGCCTCAGCTTCATAGCCGTGCCGGCCATGACGTTCCATCCCGTCTCCAGAAACTCCGTCAGCCCCGCCGTTCCCCTACCCCCGTCACCCCCCCCGGTAAACAGCCGCCCAACCCCTACCACGCCGCCCCCGCCGCCCCCGCCACCCCACCGCCCCTGCCCCACCCCCCCCCCCCCCACCGCCCCCCGCCCCACCGCCCCCCCGCCCCACCGCCCCAGCCCCCACCGCCCCCGCCGCTCCGCCGCTCCCGTCGCCTCCACCGCTCCTCCGCCCCCGCCGCCCACGCCGCCTTCACCGCCCTCGCCGCCCAGGCCGCCCACGCCGATCCGCCGCCCCCACCGCTCCGCCGACCCGCCGCCCACGCCGCCCCACCGGCCCCGCCGCCCCCGGCGCCCCCGAGTCCCTACCACCCTCCACACCTTCATGGTTCCGCCACTCCTAAACGGCAGTCCCTGTTCCACACCTTTCACCCACCGCCAGCCCCGCCCACCCGATGCTCCCTCTGCCACCACTCCTTCGCCTGGCGGCCCCGCCGCCCTGTCCTCGGCGCCGTCGCCGGAAGTTGGCGCAAATATTGACTCGCGCGACGCCCAGCAGCGAGAGCGCCGGCGGCGGCGGGGGCGTCTTCATCCTACGCCCCCGCGGCGCTCACCTGCGTCTGAGCAAGCACTCGGCGTCGCCTCCGCCTCTGCCCCACCCCACAACCCCACGACCCCGCCCCCCTGCCACTGCCTACCCACGCGGCGGTGGAGGATTTCGATACCTGGGACCGCGGCTTTGCCTGGAAGAAGCCGGAAGCTTGAATCAGTTGCTTATTGATTTCATTTGGATAATTGAACAGTTTGACAAATCTCCAATAAAACTTCTTTTTTTTCAAGAGGGAGAATTATTCTCATTAAGCCTTATAGTTCAAGATTTATTTTCGAATACCATTTAACATACGAGAAACGAAGTTTCTGGACATAATATTGGACAGCGTGGTAGAGAAGCATTTATTGACAACATTCACACGTGTAACTAGAACATAAGGCAGGAAGCGGATATAATCGCTTCAATTTCACGTCGATACAGGAGTAAAATATTGAACAAAGGTCAAGGACTGGCCTTTCCTACACATTTTACCTTTTTCCATTCTGATCGTCTAGTGATTTTTTGTTTGATCAACTTACCCATCTCATTGAAAGACTCTTGCACTAGTCGGAATAGTGTGCAGATTTCAGACTATAACTTCAATTATATACTGAAGGAGCTACATTATATACTGAATTATACGTATACTACATTATTCACTGAAATAGGAATACTTAAGTAATATCTCTACAAGAACCTACAAAAAGGTTTTTGAAGTATAGTATATCATTCGCTTACAAAAAAAATATTGACAAAAAAATTTTTTTTAATCTATGACACACAATATAGTTTTTTTTTAAAAAACAATCTTTTCAATGAATTCTAGATTAGATTGGTATTTATTCCAAAAGACGGTAATAATTTTCGTACTAAACACTAAAATCATCAATAACCTTTTATAAACACTACTGGAGTCCAATAATTTAATGCGTTGTAAGATTCCAAGAGTCTGTATAAAACAGGGATGATACTATTGTCGAAGTGGTTGATCGTTCTCCTGCGGGTACTGAATCCCTTTATGCTTGGCCTTCGCAAAATCGTAAAGGGAGCGCCCATCGGGAAGTACAAGGGCGTATCGGGCGCTCTGGAGCCAAAGGGCCATCTCAAGGGTTTCAGGGGGATGGAACAGTCGCTTGCAGTGAGGCGTCGTATATCTAGCGTTTTATGTTCGCCTGCTTTGCGAATTTTGATGACAACATGGTGTTGGAGCAGCGAAAAGTGCACTGCGATTTGTTACTGCTGTGAGATACAAATTGAATTCAGTCGTAAAATACATCATAATGTTAGTTTTTTACGTTTGTACAATTAAAATTGTACTTCATTATCATCATTATATTCGTCACCCTTTCCATGAGCAAGTGACTTGCCTTTTCCCCCTTGGCTTATTTATTTACAATGATTTCAAGAGTGTCTCTCTGATAGTTTTTGAATGAATTTGAACCAAGTTTGAGGTATAAATTGAATTTTTAAGTTTATTTACCCATGCAAGCAGATTTTCTATTACTTCTGAGAGAAAAATTTATAATTTGTAAATGTTGCTAATCCTACTTTTTTGTTCCTTATTGTTACATACCAATATGTGAAACAATATGGTACAATATTTATTACGGTAAGCGAGGCTTCGTCAACATCAACAATCTTTATGCAGTGACGATCGCGGAGACACGAACCATAGAACCTCCAGGGCAGAGGCACACTCCCGGATCAGTTGATGTCCTGAGCCACCTTTCCCGGCCGTTCGTTATTTGGACCTCGTTCAGCAGCATACTACTTCGGAAAACAACCTCACATTTTACGGATCTAACTACGGTCGCACTGGAAGTTCAACACTGAATCCGAGGGGCAAGGGATTTGGATGGACTCGATCGCTCGGCTTTCGTTCACCTGCGCGGAGAATCGCCCGCTTGCGACACGCCCGCCGCTCGCCCGCCCCCCCGCCCCCCCCCGCCCTCCGCCCCCGCCGCACCCCGCCCTCCGCCCCCTCCCCGCCGCCCCCCCGCCCTCCCCCGCCCCCGCCGCCCGCGGCGACGCCGCTAAAACGCTTACCGTGTTCTCACACTTGGAGGTTGGGGGCGACAGAGGCATTGCAAGCGGGTGAAAGGTCGTGACGCGGGGGGGGGGCGATGGCGGCGGCGGTGCCGGAAGCTGTGGCGGAGTGGTCTCGCCGGAGAGGTCAACGCTACCGGAAGAGGGTCGCGAGGGGATTTGTGGTCGGTGAGGTGTCGCCAAGGAGTTCTCACAGGCAGGTAGCGTGGACGGGTGCTGGAACGATGGAGAGGTGTATATGCTGTTGCCAGAATACTTTTTTAAATGAGTGTATATTTGACGTAAGATCAAATTAGATTAGGCTAACGCAAACATTTAAATATAGCGTTTGGCGAAAATGAGCTTTTTAGTTTGGGATTCATATCCCTTTATTTCACAAATGGGCAAAGATTTGAATATAATTATTGTGATATTTTTATGCTAAATATAAAATATGTGTACCGGAAATTTGCAACGGTCAAGAGACTATTATGAATATAATAAAATCGTAAAATACGTTCGATATTATCAATATATCTCAGCTTGGGGGAGAGGACATTTGAAGTTTTGTTTGTGTCTATCTCAATGGAGTTATTAACTTCTGTGGCGAATGCGGATTTGTTGAGGATACTTCACAAAGGAAAGAACTGTTGAAATAGCATTTTAAAGAATGCTCTTCCATTTGAATAGACAACTATTGGAGAAAGTGTAACACTCTAAATAATGTGCATCTGAATATAAATGACAACCATTGCTACCCTGCGACGAAGAGAAAGTAACAAGCGTTAATGAATCTAGAAACGAATTTAAGCTACACTTGCGGTAACACTGCATTAAATGTCTCTTTTATTTTCTTGTTTTTTTATATTGGTACCGCATTATGATTTTCACGAATGTCGTAATTATGTTCAAGTGTTTGCTTTGTATTACAAACAGTGCGTTCAAGAGTGTTTTTTCTAAAAGTAATATTTCAGTTAGGTTAGAGTAACAGTTTTCATATTCTTGATTAAGCATAAGATATTTCACAAGTAATTTCGTAATGTAAGTTACTTACCTGCATAAATATTATTTGCAGTACACATTCAGTGTTTCCAACGTAGAAATCTATTCTTCATAAAAGCAAGTGTACTATATTTAATACGTTACTTAACTGCATAAATCTTATTTGCAAAACATATTCAGTGTTTCAAACGTAGAAATCTAATCTTCAAAAACAGGTCTACTATATTCAGTAATTTTTCTTCTTCAGTAAAACATATTTCATGTTGGTCTATTTCTTTTACTAATATAGAATATCTGATTACGTATACGCATTTCTAAGAATCCAAAAGCGTCTGTTGCAATGTAGTTTTTTCTTGGAATTCACTAAAGTATGGTAATATTTCGATAGATATCGGTTTACATTGTAATAAAAGACTAACTTATTTGAATTTAATATTATACTAATATGTCCAATGCGAAAAACCAGAAAGAAAATTCCACTGTAACCCTTAAAAATGTATCCTACAGATATGTTCTGATTGGTTCTGTCTCATCTTTAATTCTGATACTATATTTTCACTCTTCACATAAAGAATCTTAAACAATCACATTGTTCAGCAAGTAATGTGCCTGCAGACATAATTGTGTAATGGATTGTTTAGGATAAGGTATTGAAAGTAGGATAATGTGAAAGTTTATTCATAATTTTCAGACCATGCGCGCGTAGCAGAGGATCAAACGGGATTTCATTCTTTGTTTATTTCTGTTTTGCGTCAAAATGCCATTTGTTAGAAGCAATTTTTTTTCGCAACCTTTCTCAGTCTCTCTCGTGAAAATTCGCAGAATATATGAGTATAAAACTCATGTACCAGTATTGCAATAAGACAAATCAGTATTAATCGCGCAGGAAGCATTCATACAGATCGCTTGTACGGAGATAACATTTCTTAGAATATATTTAGCGAACATCACATTTGTTTAATACATCCTTTACGAAGGATTTCATTTATCTCGCAAACCAGTCGGCGCAGATGACCATAGTTGAATGAGCATACGGTATATGATACATGTAAGGGGTTTGGGGCAGTAACAGAATTAGCCAAACCAAACACAACGTGAATCCCGCTTTCATGAAAGTTCACATCTCGATATCGACAAAAGTGACATATCGTGTTCATGTAAGTGATAGGCTTGGGGTAGGAGCAAGGTAGGACATACTTCAATCAAAATCACAATATTTACGATCAGCGGTAAGCTTTCTATGAGCAGTATTTCTTATGCTGCTACTGCCCAAAACCGCTCTTATGTAAGAGAAAACATTTTGTTTTCATATCTAGCATTACCGCGTTGGGCGCAGATTTCATACTCTCGGCAAGTTACCAGAGAAACATTTCGCACTTTACAATCATGATTATTTTGATTTCGCATGCAGCTAATTTTTTGCTACAACTGGCATGACTTCAAAGGGGTGTAAATCCCGGATCCTCTACTCAATGGCACGCTGTTCAACGCGTAGGCGGGTGTCCACACCCACCCACGCGAAATACTCCTGGGGGATACACAGAGATGTTCTTTATTGTTCTTTTTGAATTGGTCGCGGCGGCGCGTTATCTCTTTTCAACATCCACGCTGTCACATTAATCTCATCTTATCTGCGCCACCACTCTCTCTCTCTCTCTCTCTCTCTCTCTCCTGCAGCCCACTTCACATGGCGCCCATGCAAGGACGCGTGAGCACGTGTGGACATGTGTGTGTGTGCGTGTGTGTGTGCGTGTGTGTGATGTGTGATTTTGTGTCTCTCTCGGCACGCGTGTTGACGTAGTGTTCTTGTGCCACCTGCCTGTTCTAGTGTGCTGTGTGTCAGTGTGAAAGTGTGGCGGTGACACATGCGTGTAGTATGTGTTTCCTGTGCGTTTAATTCACGTGTTAATGTGTAGGTTGTGACACGTGCTCAGCGTTGCTGCATGTCTGCGTGTGTGTGTGTGAATGGGAGTGAAGTACGCGACCAGTGATATCTTGTTTCGAAACAATAACGCAAACGTATACTAAACAGCGCGATTTAACGCTAACCACAGTACAATAAAGTGCAGTGGTGTTAAATGCGAGGTGAAATAACTTAAAACGCGGGTCCCGAAAGTGTGTGCGTTGCCCGCCAGCCACCAGAGCGCGTTGCTACAACCGCCGCCGTGCCGAAGACGTGTTGGTGATGGTGGTGGTGGTGGTGGAATTGGTGATGCTGCTGCTGGTCAGAGTGGAGCGCTGGTGGCGGTCCCTTGCGGCGGCGGCGTCACGTGGTTAACTTAGTCGCCGGTCATCATCTCCATAAACTCTGCAAAACAAACAGTCGGGTTCGGTTACGGATTTGGGTAGTTAGCAGCAGTGCACAAAATTAATTTAGCGAGGAGACCCACGAAACTAGACGGAGACATTTGAACCATCGTTTTCAACGCGTGGAGTTTCTCTGCTTTCGGCAACTAATAGAATAAATTTGCCTAAGGTTCTTTTTTTGTTTTTTATTCAAAGTAATTTTATTAATATCGGTAAAAAAATTTTTGAATATTGTTGAATACCACAGTAAACAATATTTAACATTCGGGAATTTTATTATTTCATTCCTAACTCAAAATTTTCAGTAAATATTCCTTCAAATTTTGTAATGTGGGACTGATCCAAATCTTTAATACATATTTTGAACACTTTATCGGATTGATCACACTACTCTCATCGACGTTATAACACGTCTTTTGTGAATAAAAATGATTCTTAATATAATAGTAAATAAATTAACAATGAAATGCTTCTTTTAAATTTAACTATGAGCTAATCCTAATTATCCGATACAGAAAGAAGAATGAAGGAAGTCAACAAACCCGAATGTCTTCACTTCATGTTCTAGATTAAAATAAACAGGTTGTACGCAAGCTTCAGGAAAATGCAGTGGTGTGTAACTGTATCCTTCCGTTTGCTTATCTCACTCCAGTACTCTCCGCCTTTACTCCTGTTTTCTCACAACCTCCCGTTCCTTGCGCTGGCTGATCTGACACGTCTTTCCATTCCTCACTTCGAATATTCAGCTCTGCCGTTCCTCACCACACTCCCAATTCCGCCCTTCCCCCCAACCATTCTGACCTTCCTTCTCCACACTCTCCGCAGTGCATTCCCGACTCCCCTCTCCCTGATTCGCACTCCTCGCACTTCACTTTCCATTTTACTTTGCTCTCCCCCAACCTTAACCCGCTCTTCCTCCTTCCCACCCCCTTTTATTTCCCGTTTTTCACTTTTCATCCTTCACTCCCTGCTCTTCACTCCCTTCCCATTCCTCCCCCTATCTTTACTTCCCGCTCTTCACTCCACGCCTTTTACTCCCCGATCTTCCCTCTCCTCCCCGCTTTCCTGGCTCCCTACTGTTTCCTCTGTCAACCCTTTGCTCTCTGATCATCTCTACTCGCGCTCGGTACTCGTTCCTCATCCCATCTCCTTCCTTCGTCCCCCCGCCACGACACCGTCTCACAAAACGAAGGAGGCACCCAGGCCGTCGTTTGAGGAAATAGAGCGCGAAATTGGGAATATGCCCCATTAAAGTTAATGATGCATTACTGCTTCTGGGAGTTTCAGAACAAAACATTCACGTTTTATGAGTCCAACTATGATTCACATTTTATAAAACGTGTGTGTTCACTAGAACACAATACCAACAAAACAAGTCCCCAACTAATGAAAGTACAGGAGTTGTGTTGCACTAGTAAATAAGATATTTTAGGAAAACTATTCTAAAAAATTACAGCGGTCCGACATTTTCTTATTTTAGCCTTCGCTTCAATACTTAAGTTACACCTAATCTTGCAATTTGTTTTACCACCTAAATACACAGAATACATGAAGCATATGAAAGTGAGACATAATTAGGATTTATAAATGTTTTAGTTTTAATAATGAATTGTACCTTATATCAACAATTAACAGTTACACGGGGGATTAGGGACGAGAACCGCGAAGGGTTGACAGAGGGAGGCAGGAAAGCCCATAGGAGTGTGAAGATCGGCGAGTAAAAGGCGAGGAGGGAAGAGCGGGAAGTAAAGATAGGGGAATGAAGGGCGGAGTGTAAAGAGCAGGGAGTGAAGAGCAGGGAGTAAAGATCAGGGGTGAAGGGCAGGGAGTAAAGAGCAGGGTGTGAAGAGCAGGGCGTGAAGAGCAGGGCGTGAAGAGCAGGGCGTGAAGAGCAAGGCGTGAAGAGCAGGGCGTGAAGAGCAGGGCGTGAAGAGCAGGGCGTGAAGAGCAAGGCGTGAAGAGCAGGGCGTGAAGGGTGGAGAGTGAAGAGCGGGAAATAAACTGTTGTAGTTGTACCTTCGAAGTCGACGGTGCCTGATCCATCCGTGTCAATCTCGGCGATCATTTCATCAAGCTGGTCGGCCGACAGTTGGTCGTCCAATGCTGCCAATATTTCACGCAAGCTTGAAGTGGGAATATATCCATTGCCTGTAAATGTGAAGTAACACATAATTCATGTACTGATTTTTCTGGAGCCTTATCATCACTAGTGACTTGTGGTTACGAAATTAAAACTCCATACTACTTTGTAGTGTTTTGTACAATTTTAAGTAAAATAAGAGAGCTTTCGACATGAAAATAATGGATGCTCTGATGCGTATATGGTTGAATGAAATCATATTTTTTGGTTCCACAATGAGGTATTTCTTTCTACGTATCCCCAATTGCCATGTTGTTACCTACGTGTTCATTACGTAGATCGTAAATTCATTTGTATCGTTACCAAGTAACCCTCAGATGCAAACGTGGGGTCAATCTGACCCCAGCACGTTTATCTATGGTTGTGTCTCTTACAATTTTTTGCTCAGAGATCTGAATCATCGTGACATCTTTTATTACAGTCTTAATATAAACAGTATTATATTTTAACTTTCATCATTTTTAAACGATAATTTGAACCCTTTTAACATAACAATTGCGGGGTTATAATCATGGGGACACCCTGACCCTATCTCTCTATTTTTTCCTTTTTGAAATGTAGTTATTTTTGTAGTTAGTATTCCTTCCCTTTTGAATAGAAATTATAAAACTGTACAATTTCACAAAATGCGGAGTCGATATAATGGACAAAAAGTTTGTAACTTACACATGCAATAGAATAAGAAAAGGCGACGAATGGCTTTATCCTTTGCTATTTTGGACATTGCTGCCCTAAGGTTTCTCCCATAGCAAGGTTTCTCACAGGTGTCGCTTGATTTTTTGATTTACTTTCTGACAAGATGATAAACCTTATGCAGAAAAGGGGCAGAAATATTCCTCAACAGGCAAATAAGAAATGCCATGAATACTTTTGAATTTGTTTCACAAAATAATTCTCCACCCATATGCACTCCGAAACCACTAACGAAAGAAGAACGCACAAATTTCGCACTATGTAAGAGGAATGAAGGGAGAATGAACCCCCAGTTTCATTACTCTTTATTTTTTCATGATATATTGTATTAGGATGTAAACAGAACATACTACAAGAAGAATGGAATCATAATTTAAATGATACAATTAAAATAATTTATTTCGTATTGGACCATTTACAGATTGTTGTTTCATTTGAAAAGCCCCTTTCCAAATTTCGTACATCAATTCTCCAAATTGTCATTTTAAGGGGGAAAACAAAGAATTTATCATATTTACGGAAATAAATATTTTTATGGCGAAGGATTACGGGGCCTCTTTCAAACTTTTGGCTTTCCCCCATCCACGCGCACGCCTATTAGTTTAGCTAGCTTTTAAATTGTTTCAAATAGTTTGATATTGAACCTGCAGATCTTAGGACACATTCAAGTAAAGAAGTTTCTTTTCAAAATAATTTTCTTTCCGAAATTAAAAAAATAAAAATAAACGAAAACAAAAAATAAATAAAAAATAAAAGAATTAATAAATGGTAAAATAAAACAAAAATATAAAAATGAAGTAAAGACTGACCTTCCTTGTCGTAGAGACGGAAGGCGTCCTTGAGCTCGCGTTGGAGGCTCTCATCATCTTCGTCCAGGAAGTGGATGGCCACACGGCAGAAGGAGTCAAAGTTGAGGCGTCCGTTCTCTGAAACACAAAGTTTTCTTTCACAAGTGAAGATCGAACTACTTTGAAATACCTCATAAATAATAAGATACTTTTTTAAAATAATTCATGAAAATAACAAAAAATATTTGAAATATATAAAAAATTATTTCATTATCTTTGTAATAATATATTATACTTGTTATTTCTGTGTACCTATATTAACTTTAAATTGACATCATTTCAAGGAGAAAACTCCATGAAATTGTTTACATTTTCCAATGATAAACTTCATACAAAGTTACCCGACATTTTCGTAACGGACATATTGAAATGACATGTGGCAGGGGCCTGCCAAATTTCTCTTGCAGCTATCTCATAGTTATAACTGAATACTGCATCTCTAACGCCAGTCTAATCTCGAAATAAATTAAAATATTTTACATTATGGTAAGATATTAACTCAGTATGTTCATCTCTAAGGATAGGAAAAGAAACGGGGGTGGAGAAGGGAGAATTCCACGTAGTCAGTATATCGTATGAAGTATTTCTCCAGCACTGACCGGTAGAAACCACAGAATCTGTCGATCTAAGTATCCGGCGTAGAATTCCCAGCGAAGCCATTTCATACACTTACGGTGGGAGTGGTTGTCTTCGTCGCAGCTACGTGATAGCGACAAATCTATGTGGACTCGATTGATTTTTTCCGAGCACGTCAAATGCTACGGTCATTACTTTCACTAGTGTAGTGAATGTTTTATTCCGGAGGCGGGAGTGTTTCGCTCTCTATTCAGAGCGAAATCCGGCGCAGTCATATACGTCGGCTCTTGGGTTCACTACACTTCCACATATTCTGGGAGACCGGTCGGGAGTGTAGAGCTTGTCCCGGCTGGATCGGTGCCCCGCTGGTGGAAGAATCCTGGTTAGGAGTCCCGCTTAGTCCCGCTTGTCGACGGTAGGTCGGCGCCGGATCACGTCATCCAGCGGGGGAAGATCGCCGCCGTCTCTCAGGGGAAAATATGCCCCACATTTACGGGACTAATGACCTAAGCTGTTGACGCGCCCGGAATCACTAACCAACCAACCAATCAAATCCTTCCTCATCTGACTATGGGCAGATTTTTTTGAAGATATTGCACGGAAAGAAACTAAATTAACTGTCTAGATTGACTCTAGCAAGTAAGCAGAGTCGCGCTCAAATTGCGCCTGCAGTTGAGCGATGCGTCCACGCCAACGCTGGGTGGCATGTTGACTCGAGCGCATCGCCCGGCGGACGGGCGGCGCGGGCGACGAGGGCGGCGGGGGCGTGAGGCGACGGTGGCGGTAGCGTTTCCGGGACGACGACGACGATCGATCCCAGGACCTCCGCGGGCGCCGCTGCGGCAGCTCCTCGGCGGCCGCCCCCGCTCCGCCCCGCCCCGCTCCGCCTCGACCCGCTCCACGCCACCACGCTCCGCTCCGCTCCACCCCGCTCCGCCCCGCCCCGCTCCGCCCCGCCCCGCTCCGCCCCGCCCTGCCACGCCCCGCTCGCCCCGCCCGCCCTGCCCCGCCCCGCCCTGCCCCGCCCCTCGCGCCTCGCCCCGCTCCGCTCCGCCTCGCCCTGCACCTCCCCGCTCCGCCCTGCCCCGCCCCGCCCCGCCCCGCCCGCCGACTCTCGCTCCTGGTGCTCGGAGGGCGAAGGGACGGCGACGACATTTCTTTCGATATGGGAGGCAAAACGGACAGAACTCGAGAAAAGAAGATTCCAGATAATAGTTATTTATGTACCAAATCCGAAAAATTAATGATTTTGGATGATGTATTTGCCAATCGATGCGGAGCTCAAGTTGGTCAACTAACCGACTCCAAAATCATTCAATTGCGGTCGAGGTGCATGCACATTTTTCGTAAACTCACCTCCCAATTTTAGGTTTGAATTTTTAACATGAGATATCTCGTTTATACCATGCGGTTTTGTCGCATAGATGCAAACGTTTTTCTATATTATCGCCTCTGAAGTTGTTAGAACTCTTACAATTGTTAAAGTGTGTAGAATTTGCGGCTAGTTTTGGCAATGTGTTTGGTAAGTATCGAGTGCACTATTTCAGAGATTAATTTTGAGGAAGCTGAAGGATACCTGGAATATTTGGTGGCGTATAAAAACAAAGTAGCTAGGATGATCTTGCAAAACAAAAATTGTTCTTCACTTATAATTGAGACTATTTCAATTCCTGTTGAAACGCCTAGCACGAGTGCTCAATACTCGGAAGATTTTAGTTGATTTAATTTTTGATGAAGAATCTCTGGGAACTTCCTTGAGGTAGCATTCTAAATTGGATTAGTATTTTATTTCTACGTTAGTAGACAATTTTTAAATAAATTTGTTTATTTGTTTATGGCCGACCTGGATGGCTGAGATGGATAGAGCCAACTCAACGCCTCGGTCGGAAGGGTCGCGGGTTCGAGTCCCGCCTTGGGCATTGGGGTGTGTTCCTTGTCTTTCATTTGTGGGTGTTGTCTCGGAGGGCTTTGCGAGTGGGCTAACCGCAGACTAAGGAGCTAGTCAGTGTCTAGTGTAAAAGTTAATGTGGCCCTATGAGGGATACATGGATCTCTGGCGTGGGTAGTCTGAATCGGCATTCCTTGAAACTGGAAAAAGCCTCCGGCAGAAAAAGGTATTTTTTTTGCAACCTGCGTGTTTGTGGAATTGTTACACATTTGGAGAAAAGACTCTGTAGCATGTGGCAATCGTCAATAAAATGTTCACCCTATGGGTGCGCTGCATGGGTTTATTTGCACGCGCTCGTGTATGAAATCTTCTCAGTATCACGTGTCGTGTTGTTGTGCACCCCGTGAATGGGTATCACCGCTGGAGGGCGCCCTTATCTCTCTCGCCGTTCTGCCTAATACTCTCAGAATATCTTGCCTAGGAATTAACAGTAGTCAACTCGCTCGCAAGGTTTCTCTCTCCGTCTACTCTGCTTTTATATTCGGCCAGTAGCCGTTGTGTTTTGCGCCAAGTGTCTGTTAGTTTCTGGTTGAATCTTCCCTCCGCGTGAACAACACACTTTGTAAGTTTCCCCAAAGAGGATTATGGGTGTCATACATTTTGAGTATGGTTAAAACGTAGATGAAAATATTCAGACCGTTTTCAAAGAGATCTTTGTTTTTTGAGTTTGAAAAAACTGGATGCATATCCTTGAAAATATCTATTTACTCGTACCGTAGTGTGAAATACTGAATAACAATTGTCGTAAAAATATTCTTTAAAATATGAGCCACTGGAACACTTATAATAATAATTAATGCCACTATAAATAAATGTCATAAATATCAATGAATTGAATAGAGAAAACTCAGGTATAAAGGTATGGCTCGTTAATACATAGTACAACAGTTTCTTTCGGTCGTTATCGATTTAACAGTTTGTACCTACAGCCGTAATCAATGAAGAAACAATCACCAGCCACTCCTTCATGGCAAATATAGTCACCAACTCCACCACATATGCATTTACATATACATTTGCAATACATAGACATTCATAACGTTAACAGTTGCAGGGTTTTATGTCACTGCTCGCAATCGGGAGAACGTCAGCCACATTCACACTGTCTTTATGGAATAATTTTTAAAAAAATATTCGGAAAGATTTGATCTATTACAGAAATAAGCTTAGTAAAAACCATATCAGAAATTTGCACTAGGACACGTTTGAGTAAATGCATCCGCAGTGCTATCTTCGTGCGTATACTCGCTAGAACAAAAGGCAAAGACGTTCTAGTTCTTTAGGTTATGTGATCTCCGCGCAACTCCCATGCTTGCGTGTGTCGCATATCCTGGTAGCACCGCTGGGGGTAGTCTTTATCTCTCTCGTCGTTCTGTCTAATACCCATTGAATGTCTTGCCTGGCTCTTGGCGGCGGTTTCCGCTCTCACAGGATATCTCCATTTATTTAAATGAGTCTGCAACCAGTAATCGCCTCGCTTCCAGTAAGCGTCCTATGGACTCAGTTTGGTCTGAGCACCATTTATTTCATTCCTTTTGGTCATTTTGTTTGACTCATGGAGAATCGTTGATGTATCTTCATTTGTAAAATGAGAACTTTTTAATATATTTCGCCTTTCATAATTAGAATTTCACGTTGTTTTTCGTGAGGATTTTTTGTAGAAGGTATAAAGTTCAAATAAGTAAAAGTAATTAAGTACATAAAAGTCTGTAATAGAAATATTTCTCCTTTGAATAAAATGTTACTCATTGCAATAGTGAATGTTAGTCGCCAATCACGATCGTTATAAAGATATTGGGTTTAAGTCTAATATTGAACGAGCGCCAATGAATTAAGCTCTGGAAGTGCTCTTAAGCCTAGAGCGCTTAGTCATTATTTAATATTCTAAAACTCGCTCTTATTACTACATTTGGAGTTTCTAATGTAATAATTTGAGTTTCCATTTAGAATAAAAAGATGTATGAATTAAAATTCTTTTTTAAAAACTAATCAAAAGCATTTGATTGATAATTTCAAAAAACCAGTAACACATTTGAATGTAAAAACTAAAGTTGATCAATTAATGACATTTCTTGTTTTTCCAGCCATGAAGTCGATGAGATAAATTGTGACACTTTATAATTTTGAAATGCATGGCCTTCATTCCCCAGAGGAAATTATAAATTGTACTTTATGACTGCGAATTCCTGTATATCGTGCTTTATCTGATGTTTTAACTGTTTACCGAACTAAGTTTCCTTCCGGTTATAAAAGTCCATATTAAATATCGATTCTTTAGGTATTTTTGTGATGATATGAATGTTGCTAAATCTGATATGAAATACGGTTACGGGTTACGAAAAATGAAAATACATTGGAGACCTGTACCAGTGTTAATGTTTGACAACTGATTTTAGCGTACATTCTTGTCAGAGATCTTTTAAACTGTGTCCATCAGAAATGCTGTATTACACAGATGTTGAATTCATTGGTATCTTATCGCTTTATTTTCATAGTTATTATTCGTACATCTTCCGCTGCCCAATTGCGTTATACTTCTGTCTTCGACAAATGGAAGTAGTTTTCGACAAATGGTAGCAATAGTTAGAAATAAAGTGAACCGAAAGCGCGAATCAGTATTCGTTTGTATTATTTTCAAATAACAGACTTCGTTTTCACGAGTTTAAATAATAATTTCTACCGTCTACGCTATTAGCATCATGCAGCTTTAAATAGTTATGGACAAAGTATTAAATAATGGTACTGCCCGAACATTACACGCTTTCTCATCCGGTAATTTTCCATTTTCTGTATATAGCCTTCATATCGTCTGTGTCATCACCATTATCATCCCTGTTTCTGCGTCGCTTGCGCACCCCCTTCCTCCTGCCCCCCGCCCCTCCGCCGTCGTCTTCGGCGCGAGATCTCATCGGTAAAGTCTCACGCATCTGGCGCCTTTAATGAAGAAGCAGCCAATGGCAAATTCCTGTTTCTTCCCTGCTCCGCTTTTTCATTTTCTCCTCCATGAGCACACACTGTCTCTCCACTTTGGCTGTTTTGTCTCGTCTGATTTCCAGGCTTTCAGAAACGATTGTTCTCCTCCTTTTCAACAATTCCTCATATCTCTTTACAATTCTTTCCGGTTCTCCGCAACTCTTACCAACCCCCAAATTTCCTACCTCTACCGAACTCCACTCTCTTCACACCCGCGTGTTTGTTGCCATTTCCCCCCGCTCATCTCCCACATTCCCAACTCTCCCCACACTTACCTCTACCCTCTCACCTCTTCTTGCCTCGCGTCTACCGCCCCTCCCTTCTCCGCCTTGATTCATCACCGGGAGCGGTAGCTCAGTGCATCAACTGATGTCACTGCAGCGCCTCTGACAGGGAGGTCCTAGGTTCCCACTCCCCACGGCGGCAGGAATTTCGACAATAGCTTTTCAGCTAGGTCGAATTCAGCTGCTGTATGGAGGAGAATTCTAGCGGCCGGCTGCTCTGATCGGTAGTTTTCCGTGGTTTCTCCGATCAACGCCAGGCGAATGCCAGAGCAGTATCCTACCAAACGGGCCAAGGACCACGCGCGATCTGTCCTTCCTCTTCCTTGTCCTATCCTCTCCTCTCCTCTTACACACACACACTTACACTAACATGCAGGACACTATCCCATATTCCGGGAGACCGGTCGGGAGCTTAGAGCTTGTCCCGACTGGAGCGGTGCCCCGCTGGTGGGAGAGTCGTGGTTAGGGGGAACCCCACTAGCCGGCGGTAGGTCGGCGCCGGATCTCGCCATCCAGCGGTGGAAGATCACCGCCATCTTGTCAGAAAAAACATGGACTACACAAACGCGACTAATGACCAAACCTTTTCTCTACATTCTCTCTCACGTTTAGCAATTTGGTTCCTCGCGCCCTCTGCTTGCCTCCTCTCGGTCCATTGCCTAGCTCCGCCTAGCTGCAGCGTGGCCTCCTGTCACGTCGGCTTTGAACCACTTCCTACTCGGCCTCCACCACTTTGTCTCAGCCACCTTGTTCTATCCATTCCCATATTATGTCCTTCTCTCTTCTAGCTTCCCCCACCTCCCCCTTATTCTCTCCATCTTATATCATTCTCCTACTACTACTACATTTAAGCCGTCCTTTAACCATCCCTTATTGCCCTACCTTAAAACTGACACAAATTGCTTAACGTTTTTCGATCTCTTCCTCTTTTCTTTCCCATTTACCCTCCTTCCTTTTATTTCGTAACTCCTACTTCGAGTAATTTTTTCATTCCGTCGCTTCTAGATCCAAACGAATCCAGGGCGTGGTTCGAGAGATGCCAAGCCAGTCTCAGCCACATCCAATCAGGGCCGGATGTCCCTGCTCTCGTCTTTCATTTTTCACCTTTCGAATCTTGATAGGAAGAATCTGCCTGAAATGAAATTGCGCCCTGCAAACTTGGGTTTATGAGCTGTCGCAAAGGATGCTACTGTAGATATACTCTTCCATCTACTTAGATTGAGTCATCTTAACTGGATTTCGTAGCCAATCTTCGCTGGATGACGGCAAATACTCGTAGTAACGTAACAAGACTCACAGGTTAGGTGATCATTTAATTTCGTTCCTGATATTACACGCGTGGTATTAATCTTATTTTGTGGTATATACTTTTACAATTTACTAACGTTGGCTCCATGGGATTATTCAGTTAATGTAGAATAAGTTATAATGTATTAGTAATAATATTGAATGCGAAGGATGTTAGATTAAACTGAATGCTCTAATACTGAATTTGATTAATCATTGTTGAAATACTTTCTAAGAATAATATATAATTCAACTTGAGGCTATTGTCAGACATAGAAGTAGGTTCATAAGAGTGAAGAGCGGGAGGAGAGGGAGTGTCAGGAGGTGAGTGTCGAGGAGGTGAGTGTCGAGGAGGTGAGTGCGAGGAGGTGAGTGTCGAGGAGGTGAGTGTCGAGGAGGTGAGTGACGAGGAGGTGAGTGGCGAGGAGGTGAGTGGCGAGGAGGTGAGTGGCGAGGAGGCGAGTGGTGGGGCAGTGAGTGGCGGGGAGGGGAGTTGCGAGTGGCGCGCGGTCCAGTGACGAAGGGGCGTGTGGCGAGACGATTAGGGGCGAGTGGTGAGGGGTCAAGCGGCAAAGGGATCGAGTGGCGGGGAGATGAGGGGCGAGTGCCGAGGGGTCGAGTGGCGAAGGGGCTAGTGGGGAATGGCGGTGTTGCGGCTCACCTTCCTTGTCCTCCTGCTCGCCCCGGGGCCCAGGGTGTTGAGGTGGTGCGCACCTTCTCCTTCTCGATGCGCCCCGCCTTGCCCGAGTCGAACATGGAGAACGCCCTGCGCAGCACTGCCACGCGCAACGCCCGCTTAGCGCCACTCCCTCCCACCCCACCCCACCCATTCATAGCGGCGCAGGACGAACCAAAAGCGTAGGGCACAAATCTACATGTTAAATTGCATTAGATTGCTGTGTGTACTCAATCATTTCAAATATAATTGATTGGAATGTAATTGGATATTTCAAGATTTCTGCAAACTATTTCATTATTATTATTATTATTATTATTATTATTATTATTATTATTATTATTATTATTATTATTATTATTACTAAAATATTTTGGGGATTTCTATGTTTCTTTATTTTGTCAAACTTGCTTTATTCAAAATGGTAGATCTAATTTGGAGGTATTAAACTTTTAAAAAAATGAATTAATCCAAGTCATTATCTCTGTCTCTTAATGAGAAATTTTATGAGTATTTAAAGGTAGGAAGTCGAAAAAAATTAATAGTATGGTAAAATGTAATGAAGCTGAATCATATTAAGTTTTTTTTGTTTTACTCTTAATATTTAATAATTTCATCGGACAGTTTCTGTAATATAAATTTTGGTAACTGTCGCGCAGGATCTAAAAACAGTAGTTTTACAAATTGCGAGTTCTCTAAAATTTGGAATTTTTCACATATTTGTGATTCTCAGGAAAGTGAGCAACTTTGAAATCCTGAACACAGCTACATGAATATATCTTGAAATCTCATTAAAGGAATATATCTTGAAACATATTGACCCAGCTTTTGGTTCATCCTGTATCTCTGAGCCCTCAGTTGCATTACTTACTGGTCACCTGTTCCTCGTCCAGTGCCTCCGTCTGGAACACACAAAACATGCGACACATGAGCGAATTTTAATCCAAAAGAGATTGAAATAAATAAGCAAACACAATTATCCACGGTCAGTAATATTTGATAAATTAAATGAAGTATATGTAAATTTTCTCGTCATTTTCAAAATGTATCACAACGACTGTTTTATCGGACATTTACTGCAAAATATTTAAAGAAAAAAATTATTCATTTATAAAAAATGATATCAAAACGTCCAAATTTTCCAAACGCCCTTTTACTTCATGAAGTCAAGATCAGGAATATTAGTAATCTTAACTTACGTTTTTATTGAGAGAAATCACATGTGGATTTTCAAATTTGAGAAATTAATGTTAAATAATGAATAGTGTATTTTGTCGTTAGATAACTATGAAAAACAAACTCACGCCTAAAGTTCCGTTCCCAATATTTATATCCGAAAATATCCGAATCCGCCTCTGAACAGACGAAATTTCATGGTATGTTGTGTTTTCGACTTTTTTATATCTTAGAATGTAAATTATGTATTGTGTAATGTAATTTAATTAGATTTTAAGAGATTCGTTAGCCTGTAAAATCATGCATTATCAAATTATTTTCGCATGGCTTTGTGCTAAACTCAACTGCACCAAAAGATCAACCGGAATAAATAAGGATGCTTAATAAAAGGGACGTGACAATATAGGAATGAACATTTTTACAATTTATTTAAGCAATTTTTTTAAAGAAAAATAGGGTTTGTATTGTGACATACCGATATGTCACGTTAAAATAAACTAACATTTATTTGTAGACAATATGGTGGAACATGCATTACGAAATATTACGAGAGCTAGAGCTTAGCAACGACCGTGAATAAACAATGTAGTTTTTGTTTTTTCAAAATGCATTAAGAGATGGCTTGGTGCCGAAAGTAGCAAATTTGGGATTGGGCGAAGAAGTTTAGACGGTCAGCTACACCAAAATATAACAAACGTATGGATTGGCTGGGTGAGAGAAGGACGGTCAAATGTTATGAAAAAAATGAAGGTAGTTGAATACGAAGTCTTCGAGGGATGAATCATGCAGGAAGATTTCATTCTGCTCGGAAACGCGCTTCTGAACTGATCGTATGTTCGTGAGAGGGAACGAGTACAATCGAGATAGAATTGGGTTATCAGTGAAATTTTAAGGACAGTGAATGATATTGCAGATATTTTGATGTGGAAGCAATATTGATGTATAAATTGGAACTTTGCCGGGAGTGGTAATCGAGTTCGGGACTATGTCATAGGACGTAATCGGGACTGATAATTTTGATAGTTGGAGACCAGCTTGGATAGGGGCAAAAGAGGATTTCTTGGAACTTTGGACTACGGCAAGATCGCAAGATATTTCGACTGAGAAGTCTACGAGGGACATCAACGAAGAAAAGATATGTTAACCGCGGTATAAATTGTAAATTGAAAGATATCTTGATCAAAGGCCTAAAAATTGTAAATTCACTAAATTGTTTACTAAAACCGTAAAAATAAACTTTGTTGAATTTTGTTCTTTAGAAAAGAAAGTGATCTTTCATTTAGTCAATCCAAACAGAAATGAACTAGGAATAGAATCATTCTATTTCAGATTTCCAGCTGCGCTGTATAGTCGGCGGATCCTATAATCCATTATAGAGGTAATAAGGATTATAATATATCGTGACCCATTGACCCAGCAAGCCGGACGCTAAGATCTTTAGCAGATATAAATGTAGAGAGGGAAAATTTTTGTATATCTCAGTATACATTCAGATATTTCTCAGTTTCGTTACACGAAGTACACTTGTTTTTGCTTTCTATTTACGTGTATTATCCTTCCACAACCGACCTGGATGGCGGAGGTGGCTACGAGCGAGTACCGACTCAGCGCTTCGGTTCGAAAGGTCGCGGGTTTGATTTCCGTCTCGCGCATGGTTGTTCGTCCCTTGTCGCTCATGTATGTGTTGTCACGAATGATCTCGCATTCTGCTGGCACCAGATCAGAGGAGCCCGCCAGTGTGTTGGTGTCTAGTAAAAAAGTTTTATATGCGTCCCGTCGCGTCGTGAAGAATAACCCATGGGGTAAGGCTATCTTGAAAATAATCCATTATTAATTTTATTTGAGGAAAAAGCTTTATTTTGGATGTGTCAAATGTGTATTTTAACTATACTGCTCTACTCTCTTCCATTGAGATGTCCATCCAAACAGAAATCTCGTGAGTGTGACCCTTGACCCAAATCGCAACAAGGGCATGTCGTACGCGGATTCCGCGCGCTCCACTTCCGAGTTCACCCCCCCCCAATTCTCACACCCACCTCCCACCTCACCTCATCCCCACCCCATCCCCCCCCCATCCTCCACTCCATCCCCCACCCCATCCCCCACCCCATCCCTCACCCCATCCTCCACCCCATTCCCCACCCCATTCCCCACTCCATTCCCCACCCCATTCTCCACACCATTCCCCACACCATTCCCCACACCATTCCCCACACCATTCCCCACACCATTCCCCACACCTCACCCCATCCTTCCCACCCCATTCCCCACCCCATTCCCCACTCCATTCCCCACCCCATTCTCCACACCATTCCCCACACCATTCCCCACACCATTCCCCACTCGATTCCCCACCCCATTCCCCACACCATCTCCCACCCCACCCCACCCAACTCCATCCTTTAGCCGCCGGCCCTGGGCGCCCGCGTTCTTTAGACGCATCGATCGCGAAGGGCAGCGCGGCGCAGGGCAGGGCGGAGCTCCGCCGTAAATCTGCCTTGTAGAAGGGCTGCGCGCCGCGATAATGTCCCTTCCGCTGATCCTCCGAAGCCGTGACGCCCAACGCCCACCGCACGCCTCCCGCTGACCGCCGCTCGGCGATCCGCCACCCTCCAAACGAAAATCCTAAATTCTCTCGATTCCGAATCCTCTAAGAGTCTGAACTCTAACATATCCTAACATTTGTTTTCCTGGATCCTAATAAATATTTCAATTTGTCTATTTAGAATTCGATCATATCATCTCTTCAAATTCTATCATATCATTTGATCAAAACACATATTTTCCTTACAAACGATAAACTTTCTTTTTTGGAGTTCTATCTTTTTGTTTTGAACCCTAACAAATGAAATTTTTTCTTCATTATAAATTTTCCTTAATTAAAAAATTTTGAAGATATCAAAAAAATTTCCGCCAACCGTCTATAGCCCTTCGCCCTTTCTAACGCATGGAACACACTCCATAGCCCCCTCCCCCTTCGCTATTTGTTAGATAATATTAAATATACATTTGGGAAGCGCATACAAGACTACTTTATCCTTAATCCTTAATCCATAAGTCTTAATCCTTTAAGTACCGGAAACGTTTTCATTGCTTTTAAACTAAATCTTGTACTTGTTTTTTTTTTAATTCTTGAAATTAGAATGTGTTAATATTAAGTTAAATAAAAGTTCAAATTTATTGAAATGATTTGACGAGAAAGAATTGTTTCGAGATGTGCTTCTTTACATGTGGATTTTTGAATTTGAAAATGTGATAAATTAAAAATGTAAATAAGAGTTAGGAAATCAAATAGCTTTTGAGATATACGAATTTTTGACGACTTGATTATCAGAGAATTCAAAGTATTAAAACAGTTCAAGGTTAGAAGAGACAAAAATTCCAGACTTTACCAACCACAACCCCAAAATTTCTCCTTTTATTTTCAACCATCCTTTGTCATGTCTTGCTGTGGTTCACTGTATAAAAAAATCTCTCGATTTATTTTGTTGCCACTTGCCTACCTCGTACGTTCTACGAACCGCTAGCAACATTCCTCTCATGTGGAAATTTGCTGCAAACGATGGTGTTACTCTGTTCACGGCGCCCAGTCGTTGCAACTAGTCCCTGCGAGGTGCTGTTACCAAGCCTAGCCATTCGGCTGTAACTGTTCACGACGCACTATTATACTTCTCCCCCCCCCCAACCGCAGCATCCCTGCTCAGCAGGCGGGTGTCGCCGTCCATGGGCGGTGTGTCCGCCGGGTCACGGTGGAGAGGGTTTGCGACTGTGGCGGGGTACGGACGAGGCTTTTGGGGAGAGCTGGCTAGAAGTTGTTGGTGGACGTTGGCAGGACCGTGACGATGCGATGATTCGTAGGGCATTGGCGGGTCGTTGGTGGGTGTTGGCGGGTCGTTGGTGGGTCGTTGGCGGGTCGTTGGTGGGTCGTTGGCGGGTCGTTGGGGGTCGTTGGCGGGTCGTTGGCGGGTCGTTCGCAGGTCGTTGGTGGGGCGTTGGCTGGGCGTTGGCGGGGTGTTGGCTGGGCGTGGGCGAGGCGTGGGCGAGGCGTGGGCGAGGCGTGGGCGTGGCGTGGGCGGGGCGAGGCGGTGCGTGGGCAGTGCGTGGGTGATGCGTGGGTTCGTTCGCAGGTCGTGGGGGGCGTTGGCGGGCGTGGGCGGGGCGTGGCGGGGCGTGGGCGGGGCGGGGCGTGGGCGGGGCGGGGCGGGACGTGGGCGGGGCGTGGGCGGGGTGGGCGGGGGTGGGCGGGGGGGCGGCGGGCGGGGGGAGTGGGCGGCGGCGCAGCCGGTCGACGCAAGTGGAAGAGGCGCCGGCTGGAAGCGCAGGCCCCGCGGGCGACTGCCGAGGGCTCCGCGGGCAGACCCACGACACGAGAGGCCCACGGGAGGAGATAGTGTGTGAGGGAAAGCCAGGATGGCAGGAGAAAAGAAGAAGAGAATACAAAATTATAGGTAAAGAGAAAAGATACGTCAGATTTAATTATCAGGCAAGCGTCAGTAATTCACTAACGCTGCCGCAAGTTGTATAAAGTGGGTTTCTGATGGATCATGAGCCGTGCGCAATGCGTCAGTGCATTAATTAGGCAACAAAATTATGATAGCAACTGGATCCCAAGGAAATAGAGCGGTGATATCAAAAAGATCACTTAGGAAAGGAAACGTAGGAGTGCCACGATCATCGTGGCAAAGAACAGGTGCTACGGGTTAAATAGTAGTGGAGCCGTAATTATATATGAACGGGTGCCAAAGGCAGCGGAAATCCGACAGCGGAAAAACGCTGAGGAACCGGGGAGGTATGGGGTGGGAGCCAGGAGGAATGGAAGGTGGAGCGCTGACGTAGCGGGACGGGAACGGTTCAGAGCGGGTTGGCGGTCTAGTGAGATTTCGACAGAAAGGGTTGGAACTATATGCGGACCGTAGAGAAAACGTGAACCAAACGAGGTCCAAAGAGGGTCTCAACGAAGACAAAGCGTGAACGAAGCAGGATTGAAACCGGTGCGAGAAGTGACAGTGGTGAAGTAGGACGCGATTGAGGATGGGCTGGGATCGGAGCCGTGACCAAAATAAAAATAAAGGGTGCATAAGGTTTTTCGCCAAGTGACTGAAGACGAACCAAAACCTAAGGTGGAACGGAGTGGGAATAAGGTGAAGCTAAGCTACAATGGAACGAGCTGAGAGTTCAAAGTTATAATGCTGAAACACAGTGAGAATTGAGCGGCCGTACAGGGAGTACATAGCGAGAACGGAGCGGGGAGGAAAAGGGAAAGTGAGATGGACGCAGTAGATGGTCGGGAGCGGGGCTGCTGCATTGCACGAACGCAGCAGCCCTGCAGCCTCCGTGACGCGCCGGGGGTCGATCGCAGAGCGCGTGGGCGGCTCTTGCATGCGTCGGCGCCTCGCGGCGCCACCATAATTGGAATTGCGAATTAAACGAACGCGCCGTGTCGCCCTCCGCCACGCCCCCCTCGCGCGTAATGCGTGGGCGGACGCCTGCGCGCTGCGACGCGCACCGGTGCGGGCGGGGAGAGCCCATGGGATGCGCGCCAGCGCAGGCTGCGGCGAGGCGGGGCGGGGAGCGGTGGATGCTTTTACTGATTGAGCTGTGAGTCCAGGCGCGTCACCTGCTCAGGTCACTTGTTCCGTAAGTGTAGTGCGCTCTTTTCCTCGGGCGATAGTGATGATCTTCTCCGCTGGATGCAATCGATGATTACCCCTGTTTAAAGGTGAGATCCGGCACCGACCTACCGTCGGCTAGCGGGTTTTTTCCCCAACCAAGTGTCTACCTCCAGCGGGACACTGCTCCACCTGGGATAAGCTCTAAGCTCTCTAACTGGTTCTCCGGCATCTATGGTAGTGTGGTACATACAAGGGTAAGTGTGTGTGTGTAAGGGGTGAGGAGAGAACAAGGAAGAGGAAGAAATGTTCACTCGCGGTTCGTGGTCCGTTTGTTAGGGTACTGCTCCGACAGTCGCCCGGAGAAACCACGGAAAACTACTGATAAGAGCAACTATAATTCTCCTGACGATAGAACTCGGCTCTACTATCGAGCATTTTCACGCACCACACACAACCAACAGAAGAACATCGAAGTAGTTGCATAAGCAAATTCCGGGGCTAAAATTAATGTTCTTAACTTCGTACCAACCTTAGTCCAGGAAAGGTAAGAATTCTAAATATATTCACAAAATTGAAGCTAAATCCTTGCACTTCTCCACCTTCACTATGACGAACCTCATACTCAGTCATACCTTATATCAATCAGAACCCACTTTGAGAACCCTCAATCATGCTGCCTTTGAGTATCATCCGTTAGAGAGGAAGCTGTCTGTGTTATGCAGTGAAAGAACTAAGATTAGGCGCATGCTTCCACTTACGACTGACGTCAAATTTCCTCCTCTTGGTAGCTAGCATGGCCCCTTACAGCAGGCTCCACAACGTATTCATGTAGGATTCCCTTGCATTCTATGAATGCCACGAATACTAAACTCGGCTCACCCTGCATCTGCTATTTACGTGGAAAACTTACACAGTTGCATACAGTCAAATCTGAGTTTTTGTCTGCCCTAGTTTATATTACTAATTTACAGTGCGCATTGAAATTTAAAGAAAACTATGTAGGCTTCGATCATTTCAGACGTCTAGAAGGTTTCATTAGATCCCACAAACTCTGGGAAAACCAATAAACAATGAAAAAATCTCCATTACAATTCACAAATGCAAATATTTGTGTTATTCTGCATCTCTCATACTGCGCGTATCAATTGATTACTGGTCAACGATCCAGCTGACGTGCGAGATCAAGGTTCCAAGAAAGAGGCCGCATCCGCTAAATATTCGCTATTCACAACTTTTAAAACAGCACGTGTCTTATATTAGTGGTTTGTAAGGAACTGTCGTACATAATAATACTATATTCGTGCAGTGTTCTTGAAGACTGCTTTATTAAAATATTTAATTTGCTGCAGTGTTATGCAAGAGTATTTCTTTTGTTGTTCTTGAACAGTAAGCTTGCTACATTTGGGAGTATCATTTTATGCAATTTTGTCCGGCAACCTTCTTGCTGCTGTAGGACACTGGTTTCAGTACCATTCCATTTCAGAGGACTTTTTTGGCAAAATCCTGTCCTTGCTTCTGAACTCAATTTTCGTTCAGTTGCAAATGTTCCGTCCTGCCACCACGATTCGACTCTCTAGTTTCCTAGAATCAGTAACACACACAAAGCAAACTACACTTTTGTGAGTCAATCTGAGTGTGTGTTGTGTGAGTTCTGCTGAGTGACTATTATTCTAGCGTTTATTCGCAGCTTTTTGCAATAATATATTGTTTTTTGTTATATTTTTTAGTGAAATTGCAATCATGCGTCTAAAGAAAGTTTCGAGTTACAGCTTATTAAAACAAATTTGTGATATTAAATGCATTTTCGTTAATTGTTTCCCATGGAAAATATGACTAAATCTTCACCTTGCCACCCAACAATCCAATATTTAACTTCTCAACGCACCCTTTTTTTAAAAGCGAATTCCACACTTTTTCTTTAAGTCCTGGCTAGGCTGCCAACCGAGGAAGCAGACCGAGGCTGAGAGAACAGGAAGCGGATGGCACGACTGCGTAACGAAGTTATAGCACTGAGTTGTGGGACGAAGACAAAAGGAGGGAGCGCTTAATGTAATTGTGATGAGCGAGAAACAGAAGGATATGTAAGATGAAAAGTGGGACCAGTGATATTAAATGTGAAATATTTTTGTTCACATTGGAGATGGAAGAGGAGGAGCGGTGTTGAAAAGATGTCTCTTCTCTTTATCCACTCCAAACAACTCTAATTTTATTAAAGTTTTAATATGTAAAAGCTTAATAAAATATACCATTTCAAGACACTGCGTAGCCGCAATTCTTTCACTTTACCTCTCTTGTTATCCCAATATTTATATGACTGTCCGAAGTGAAACCGCCACGATCTCATGTGTTGAAATTCTCATCTGATGATCTGATTCACAACAGACACTTAACAGCAAAGGAATAATACTGCTCTAATTTTGGATGACGTGGACAGTACCGCTAAATTCAAGCAAGCAGAACCAGCATATTAACTTTTCATTGCCAATTTTATTGTACAAAAAGATTTTTGTAGCTTAATACAAATTAATTACAGAATTTTCCAAGTTCACAGTTGCAGTAGTTAACGTTATAATCTTTATGGACTTTTCCAGTAATAATTAACTCAAAGCATGCGGCAGTATCAATGCGAAATCACGTTGCAAATAGGCCTCGTGGGCGATGACGATAACCATTCACAAATTTATATCAGCGCCGATTATAGAGCACTCTGTAACGCCAGTAGGAAACGTTTGAATTAACCGCAATTTAGTCCTTCATCTAATCCCATAACGCGATCATAATTAGATTTACAGCAGTTCTAGACCCAATAAATCAACACGTAAACTGAAAACATCACGATAAATCAACGAGGAACAAGGCCTCCACCAATGTTCGTGCCGCGAGTATCGACAAATCGGTCTTCATTACGTCGATTTCAAAACAAGGGTGGCACGGCAAAAAAAAATCAACAAAAGACACGCTGCGTCCGCGTTTGGCAGACACAAAACACGCGTCATTGGGCGTTGCGCACTAACGAGCGACCCGGCCGCCCCTGGTGGTCGAGTGGGGAAACAAGGTGACAACAAAGCATCGCGCTATCCCCTTGTTCCTATCTCCCCCGGACCTCAATGCACTGCCGTCGTTCGGTGCTTGTGATCTCACGTACACCAAACGACCGGATGAAATTTGTCGAAATTCGCGGCACGTAAAAACGGAAAATTAGGATTGATCTGTCAGCTGTGGAGAAATGTTTTGTGCAAATCATTGAAAGCGAGCTCGGCAACGCATCAGAGAGATTGCAAAGCATTACGAATATTTTCTGCGAATTGGGAGGTGTTCATTTTTTCGCCTTCCAAGTAGTTAAATTAAAACACCGAAAAATAAAAGCGAAAAATTAAAGATATTGGTTTTTTAACTTTGAATCTCCATACATAGTAAATTGCGTGAAAATAGGAAGTGCTCTACATTCCAACATTCCTACATTCCAACAACAAGTCGGAAGCGTGAATTTATTTTGATAACGTTTGTTCTATACTTAGAATTTGCTTGCGTATTAATGATGCAGTACGAACGGAAGTTCTGGGAGACATGACTCTCTAAAAGGCAAAAATAAATCGAAATTGAATGATTTAAAACCTCCAAGTTTTGACCTTTTTTTAAAATTCAAATTCGAACGGATCGGGTAAAATTGAGTTAGATAGTGAAATAATTATTTTAAAATAACAGTCTACCACGTCACGATAGCGCATTACGGCATATGTACGTGTCTGATATACAGCAACCATCTGCAACCAAAGTGAATGAATCGTAGACAAATACGACTCGGGTAACATGTTAGTCTCCTCACCAGAGCCTCCTAGAATCACGAATGTAATTTCGGTATAAAAATAGTACGGAAATTAAATCCATGAAATTCATATAAATCTAATTGGCCATTCATCAATAATTTCCAAAAACATTTGTGGAAAATTTGTCATTTTTATCTCATGATGAATCCAAACAGGCTACGAGTAAAGTCGCAAAGATTTCAAGCGCTTCTTTCCTCGCCTGCGCGAGTTTTGCACGCAAACGCAGTCGACGCATTTGCAAAGTTACGACTTTCCAGGAAAAGAGCTCGGGGGTTGGAATGCGGAGGTTTACCTATTCTACGGTTGGAGGATACGCCATGAACCGTTAATCTCCACCTTCCACACGCATGTTTTCTGACATAGCAATCTACGGAAAAACCGAGTACGTGGAGACGTAGATGTTAAGACCTTTGTGTTTAATGATTTAACAGTAAGGAGTAAACATTTCAGTTTCTGTTTCCAAGAAGGTGTTTCTCTTCAATGCAATTTTACTATCAATTTACTGTAGTGTCGTAAAAACTTACTCTGATATAATTACTGGTTCGATTTCATAAAAACAGACATAAAATTGTAACTCGTGCAAAAATCTAAAAATTAAAATCACAAAGAAACTAACACGTACTACATAATATTTAGTTCAACGAATATATTCAGAAGATTTCAATATAAAATTTGTACTTTGTTTACTGCTGCAATGCTTGTTGAGTTACGACAACCTAGAAGGAACCAAGCTAACTGCTTCTAGAGCTTTAAAGGAAACATTCGCCTTATTGGTTTGTAAAACAAATAGGAACAAATAGAGACACAACAGCTGGTTACTTTCAGAAGTCACAACGGCATTTATTTCATAGTACATTTATTAGGAGTAGTTGTTTTTATCTACAATTACATGTAGAGACCAAAGTAATAAAGTCCAATTAGACCATCATTTCTGACAGTGACTTGAGTTTGGAAATTGGAATCTTCGATGTACTTTTTGGCATGTAATAAGCTTTTTGCTTCAAAAATGTTTTTATTTACCGTGTTTTACCCTAAGCGTTTTACTTTGTAGCTACCGCTTACGCAGTAAATGGAAACTATTTTAACGCTGCAGGAAAATATGGCGAATTTTGACAGAAAAACTAATATAGCAGGGTCATGGTACAAATATATAAATCTTTTCCCGTAGTATAGTAAAGTACTTCTAAGGAGTTGTGTAGTCAAAATCATGTTTTTTGGGTCCTTGATACCGAAAAATCAATTGATGGCAAGACGTCAGACTGCTCTTCTATTTGTCTGTCTGTCCATCCGTCTGTCAATCCGTCCGTCCGTCTACCCGTCTGTATGTCCCTCTGTCTTTCTGTTCATCTTTCTCTCCGTCCGTCTGTCTGTCTGCCCGTCCGTTCCGCCTGCCTGCAATTCATAAATATACTAGACTTTTTTTTTTCATTGTATTTTCCTTTAACGAATGGACAGGATTGGTTTCCACTTCTGCCACACACGGCCACTTTCCTTATTAGAAAAATTACTGGGAACTAAAGAAGAACTTTTGTTGGATCAATTTATGAACTAGATTCTACCAACATTATGCTTATAATTTCCCTCAATGGGAAGATACTGCCCGACTGGTCTTTGTCACATTCTACCCCTTCTGTGGTGAATCCTCCGGTCCTTTGGCGCGGTAGATTAATTTGTGATTTCGGGCGTATCAACTGCTAGGGTCATTGGTCCCGCGTTTTTATCACGGGAGGTGTCGGTGATATTCCCCGCTGGACGGCGAGGTCCGGCGAGGCGGAGTAGGAACGCCGATGTAGGTCGTCGTGGCCTCGGGAGCGCCCTGGAATGCCGTGTTTGTTTTCCTGGAGCTGCGGCGGCGGCGACTCAGCTGTTTCGCCTGCTGCGGCCTACTTGCCCCCCCGCGTGGCCACCGCCCCGCAGTCGCCCGGGGCGATGCGATCATCGCTCGCTGCAGCCCTCTCAGACATCGCCCACGTAGCGGTGCCGAAGCCTACCGCGTTGCAAGATTATGTAGGGGGTGATTAATTTTTTTTTATCGGAGTGCCGCGTGCCCGAATAAATATAGCTTCACCTTTTTCACATTTTCTTGAAATCAATGAGTAATATATTTATTCACGTAATCGTTCTCCATTTTTTCCGGTGGTAATTAGATTCCATCACGAAGAGAAATTTAAGGGACAATGGTGAAAATATGTACCAGGATTGCTTTTTCAAGCAGTTTGTAATATGCAAGAGCGATTTTTTTTCTTGCAAATTCTTCTCTAAAACACTTGCTGCATATCATTGGGTAATGGAAAACAGCATGCAAGCAATGAACACTGTAATAAATTCATTATTATTATTATTATTATTATTATTATTATTATTATTATTATTATTATTATTATTATTATTATTATTATTATTGTACTGCACCAACGACTACACCAACGAATTTAG
This sequence comes from Teleogryllus oceanicus, assembly GCA_964035755.1. Classification (NCBI taxonomy): domain Eukaryota; kingdom Metazoa; phylum Arthropoda; class Insecta; order Orthoptera; family Gryllidae; genus Teleogryllus; species Teleogryllus oceanicus. Next base: position 181,530,981 of record CAXIVR010000003.1, read on the forward strand.
TAGAGAACATTGGAACTTACTTATCATTGAAAATTATCTATAAATTCTGATTTTATAACTCCATCGACAGTGTCGTGTGCTTGGCAATGTCATAAGCTGTACCGTACAAACCATTATTGTGTCGCATTCTATTTCAACGTGATAATGTAAACTAGGTATTGTGTTGAAAGGCTGTTTCGAAAGGCTGTGGCTCTTCACATTGACAGTATATCTTTGATAATTTTTTAATCATTCACAATTTTCAAATTTCGTATTGAAGTAGCTTCTTCATCATGAATATCATACGCCACTCCTTGCGATCCCGAAGGGAATTTTGAAGCATCTTATGTAATCAGGGATCATTCAATAAAATTGCTTGCAATCCTTGAGATCGGCTTTCCACAACTAACAAAAATAAACTAGGGATTAGGGAGACCATTCATAGAATAACAAACATCTTCACATTTAATGAGTTACATAACACATACACGAATGTTCAGGTTTATCAAAGTGTGTCTTCTCTTGCTAATGTAAGAGCCTTAAAATGTTTATAAAATTAGGCCCTAAGTGTAATGAATATGCATACGTTGTCCAGGGGGAGTGTAAGTTCTTTGAAAATGTAACTTTCATCAAAGGGAGTCTGAAAATATTAAGGATTGTTATTCAAAGGGGAGTTAAAGGAAACAACTTCGTAAATGTTTTAATGGATCCTTTGATCCGTGCGCATTGGGGTCACGTGTCACTTACAACGAAACAATTTATCCCGTCCGGGCAAACACAGTAGCTATGATCAGAGACCTGAGGGGTGAACTTTCACAAAAGAAGCATATTAGCTTCTGATTTTCTTCAGAATATATGTTCGTGATTGGCCGCATCCTGAACGTTTTTGCGAGTAAACTTGTGCAGTAAAGCGATTAAAGCTAAAAACAAGAAGGTATAAAATCAGGCTGTTGTCTGTTTGGAACACGAAACGAGCACAGCCAATGAGGAAAAACTTTTTCATATTGCGAACTTGTATGTACCTTCCTTCGAAAATGAAGTCTGGCGCAAGTTGTACATTAACGACATATGAAGGATCAACAGGTCTAAATAATATCTTTTAGTCAAAATTTATCAGAGATTTCTTCATTCCTATGATATATTATTATTAAATCAGATTGCATTGTCAGTTCAGTCCTGCCCTTGCCCATGCAGTAGGTGTTAGTACGAAACAATTGTAACGAAATTGTAAGACTAACATAGAAACCGACATACTTAGTTTGGAAAACTTATTGGGTTTAATTGGTTAAACTATGATTTCCCTATCCGGCATTTCCTATAATTTATTATTAGCATTTTAAAGCGAATTCCCCTTAATCAGCTAGGTCAAATAAAGCTAAACAGGACACGAAGATGAAATTATACAGAATACACTGACCAGATGGCAATTAGTGATATTGTATTTCATGGTATGAAAATTTTAAGCAAAAACAATATATTACTTGCAAATTTTTAGATGTATATAACCCTAATGATGCGGACAGACATAAATTATACAATTCCTAAAATTCAAGCAATATTTTGTAGTCTGCCAAATGATTTAATTAAGCAAATTACAATAATTAATTTATTTCACTTTTTTGAAGCGCGTTTAAAACAATTTATAATTTTAATTTATTCGTGCAATTAGTTTTGGCGGTCTGCGTAAACTAACGAGGCAAAAATATTGACGCACGCGCATTGGCACATATCAGCGGGCAGCGGTGCTTCTGCGGGTTGGGAGCTCTCTGGGGTGCACGGAAGCTGTGTCAGACGTGCTACTGCAGCCGACACGTTACCCTCAGTGCCACTAAATGAAACTCTCGCCGCTCGTGTTTTATTCACGAGTATGGATTTAATGCAATAACATAATAAAAGCAGCATTCCGTTAATGTTTTTCGTATGAATATGCATTTGCATTTTCATGCAGAAATAATATTTTAGCGTCATGTTTAAATTAAAGTAGCATGATTGTAAACTATGTTTTTTGTATTTGAGATAAATTGAATGTTGATTAATTGTGTGAGCGAATTGAAAATATTGATTTTAATTGAATAACTTTATCGTTTCAAAATTTCAGGGTTAGAGACTGAAATGTTTCATTAAGGCAAATGTCAGATTTATATTACCACGCGCAAAATGCATCATAATAATGCTTCGTATTTTCAATGTCAGTGTAGTGATATTTTCTTTCCTGTTTCTACGGGTAGTTGTTTCTACGAGCCCAATTCTGCAAATAAGAATTATTTCTCAATTTGATTACTTTAAATAACTTGTGTAAGAATACCAGGTCAGGTCATAATTAAATATTATAGTTTTTGTAAAATCGTAGTTATGCAGAAAACCTTAAACATCTTATTTTAAGTAAATATTTAAGTGCATATTATTTTCCATTTTTAAACAACAAGTTTTTAAATACCAGTTACAGAGTGTAGGAGATACATAAAGAGCACTGGATAACAGAAAAATAAAAGACTATTATCACAGTTTTGAAATTAAAAAATTCTAGTGTATTTGATCGGTATGATTAGGTTCTTTTGCGACAGAATATTACTCTTAACGAATATTTAAAAAATGAATTTTAAATGTGACCCAAAATCTATTGTGTCTCCTATAAAAGTCTTCACACAACTTCGTTTCCGGTACATTCGGGGAAGGCTTGGGCAACTAAAACGCTTCTTCTAAAACTTTGCTCTATTCTTGATAATGGACGATTGGTTTCTTTTATTTCAAAGATTTTGAAATATATACTCTTTGAGGTAGGTATGTTTGATTTTGCTAAACACAAAATTTATGATTAATGTGCAGAGCAGGTAGAAATTGAAAGAAATCAAAGAATTCTAGCCACTTTGGCTTGAGGGTTTGTAGATATAATGAATATGATTAGTTACGGCAATTATTCATGATTACTTTCGTAACCGTTTATCATTATTCTCATCTAAAAAGCAGGTTATAAATGTACTATGTAATTCAATATGTCAGCTATTACAAAGTTCTACCAACCGTCCAACGAATCTGGTTACAGTTTCATTTGGCCCCTTTCAGGCGCCGCGACTGGCGCACTCCCTACCGTCCAGGACGACAACGATAACGACAGCAGCGCATCGACTCCCCTCTGTCCATACCCTCTGTCCCATTCATGGTAATGGCGGCTCGATGAATTTCAAATGGCGGTCGCGAGCGCGGGGTGATTGCTTCACGTGTGATGTAATGAACTTTATTTTGATTTCGCGCGGGGGCTTAATTATTTAGTCGCGATATGCGCACGCGCGGAGGTGTCATTACCAGGCCCGCGGTGCATGAATAATGCAGCCCCCGCGCTGCGTTTACGAGACGCATGAAGCACCGGGAAGCGGCGCCGTTCGCGGACCTGCAAAGCCCGTTGAGGAGGGCCTCGCACAGCCGTTTAGCCCAGGCCACGCGTTTTGGTGGATACAGGTTACGTTGTGCGGTTTAAGATGCTTGGCTGTTCGGGACACACCTCGGTCTAGGCACAGTTGCCGACGTTTCGGTTATTTCATGTTTCCGGGCGCGTCAACTGCTAAGCATTGTTCTCGTAAGTGTGGTGCGTGTTACGTTGTGCAGCGTACGATCCTTGGCGGTTCTGGACGCGTCTCGTTATAGGCAAAGATGCCAACGTTTCGGCCCATTGATTGATTGATTGATTCATTCATTCATTATTTCATGTTCAAAGTATCACCGGCGTGTTGCTTTGCGCAGTTTAATATACTTAGTTATTTGGCTCGTTCTAGGCACAGTTTCGCACACCTCGTTCTAGGCACAGTTTCCAAAGTTTCGGCCCATTGATGGATTCATTATTTCATGTTTCCGGGCGCGTCAACTGCTATTGGTAATTGCTCCCGTAAGTATAGTGTCTGTTTTCATCACGGGAGTGTTACGTTGTTCAACTTACGATACTAGGCTGTTTCCAAAGTTACGTATCATTGATTGATTAAATATTTCAAGTTTCCGGGCGTCTCAACTGCTTTTTGTCGCTTGGACGAACGATCGTAAAGTCACGTATCCCGGACCGTCAAATGTCTACTGACTTAGGCTGAAGCCTAAGCTTTTGTTGCGCGTCGTGACTTGATTGAATGAGTTGGGGCAACACAATATATCCATTACTTTACGCATACAAAAGCCGGGGTGAATTCAGAATGCATTTCAGGGGGACGCTCTCAGTTCGCAACCCCATCAATATTTTGAAATATTTTTGTTTGTTGGCTTAAATTTTAAAAAAAGTACTAGTATATTCACTATGGAAAAAGTGTTATTATATATATTGTAGTTATTTTGAATAAATTGAGATATATTATACAAAATGTGTTGAGGCACGGCTACTGTGTTCCCATTTCTTCAATTCGTCACTGTACAAAATAAAGATCTTACAAATATTCCCCCAATAAATATTATGATCCAAACGCCATACAATTGTGTTCAAAGAACTACATTATATGAATAGAAAGCAGCCAAAACGTATATAACCTAACAAAAATCTGTATTTACGCAAACTATGTCCCTTCTGATTTACAAATATTATGATTTTAATTATGAAATTCTGAGTTAATGTATTGTGCATGGCGGTGTTCCTAATTAAATATGATGTTACTGAACCGTTTAAGAAGTACTCCCCTTAAGGGTGAAGGATGATTTCAGCGATAAATTTTCGCGTCAATTATTTATTAATCGTGAGTGATAGTGACACAAGAGATTAGTTCAGGTTCTTGTTAAAGATGATATCATCAAACTTTTTATTCTGTTCTTGATGCAATAATAGTGATGCTACAATTGCACAATGGTGCTTGGTGCTTGATGCAGTGATAGTATTTAAAATGATATCAGCTATCAGTTATGATATCAATAGCTGCTACATGTAATGGATTTTAATTGTTTCCGAATCCGAATGCAAATCTTAAAATATTCTGCAATTTCTAGAGCGTCTAACATATCTAATTTTCCTGTAAAATAATGTATAAAGCAGACATATATTAACCACTACAGGAGTATGTTCACACAGTAACATTCTGAAAGATTATGTATCTGATATATAAATCACCAATCAAGTTGATGTCAACGTTTAATGTCTGTCATTTTTAATTCTCTTTTCCACTCCATCGAATCAGGCTATCTCGTTTTATATTTTTCAGCTACTTGATCTGTGTTATAGCGTCCACTGAGTAGCCGTAATCGTCGAAAGCATGAACCAGCGTGCAAACATTGATTTATCGAATTCGCAATCTCATCGTTTCCATTATTGTGGTTGTAAACGCGTTGTGGGATATTATGTCCATTGTCCTCTCAAATTCAGTTGCGTGAAATGATATTTTTTTCTTAATTTCCTTCCCATTGTCTGCAGCAGAAACGCCACATTACAGGAATGAGATATTTCAACTCGTTCCGACGCAGTAACAAAATCTGCGCTGTAATTTTGCACTAAAATCTGCGTAAAAACGCTGCGATACAAAAACCGGCAAATAGGAGCACATATATGTCATGACACGTTGCAATGAATTGAGGAATAAATATTCAATAAATCGACATGATATTGTCATTTATCGACATTTATTTGTCATGTGTTGTAATTTGAGCATATTATGGCATAATGTATATTAGCATGGAAACAAACCTTCAGTGTACTGGAGTCAATAATATTTTCTTGATTACACGTGACCTAAAATAGGCGATTTGGTATATGATTCACGTGATTCCATACACGAATTACCTTCAACGATTTATTAAATAATGTTTATTAATCTTTTTCGATAATATATTTCGTCAAAAATATTATTTTATCTTGTTTTATCAGATTTTAAATGAATTATGTAAAAACTTTGTCGAAGTGTTTGTATAAACCTTGTATAAGGTTAGAGGGAATTTAGTACCTGCCAAAGAAGCTGTGAAATACAGTGACTTTTCGTCTAACAATAGATGAGGTGAATGAATATCTATAATTCAAAATGGCAATATTCACATGCCTGCGTGTGTGTATTTCCAAAAACTGTGTTCACAAGGTTCAGGACGTCCCATTTCGCAAAACATGTCAATTTGTAGCGAACAAAAATTGTACTTATGTAACATTATTATGCTGTGGATGTAGATGAGAGATCCTCTTAGTTATTACAACTGTCTCAGAACAAAGATTAAAAACTTCTAAGGTATGTAGGGAGTCGAAGTTGATAACATTTTGCCAATTGCGCGAGAAGATCATTGCATTGTAAGAAAGCGTCGGGTCTTCTCAGAAACTGTGAGGGGTGGCGAGGATGGCAATGACCGTTGGCGGGGTGGACGAGAGGGCGAGCGAGAGGGCGAGCGAGAGGGCGTGCGAGAGGGCGAGCGAGAGGGTGAGCGAGGAGGTGAGCGAGAAGGTGAGCGAGAGGGTGAGCGAGAGGGTGAGCGAGAGGGTGAGCGAGAGGGTGGGCGAGAGGGTGAGCGAGAGGGTGAGCAAGAGGGTGAGCAAGAGGGTGAGCGAAAAGGTGAGCGAGAGGGTGAGCGAGGGCGGGTGAACGAAATGTTTCGTATAGAAGGACCTGGCTTTTCCCGGATGTTGTAGCCGTCGATCTTGCTTCCGGCACGCCCACCGAGCTGCCTTCAACCAAACCTCGCCTCACGCCAGCACCCCCTCTGACAGACGACAGAATGACAGACGAGCCCTCTAAGTGAGAGAATGAGAACCTTTAACAAAGGACTGCGAAGGGAAAGGTACTTGAAGCGTGAGAGGTCGTAGGTGAAGGCTAAACACATAAGGAATAGCAGTAGTGAAACAGAACCTGCTGACTGTGGTAAATGTTGGAGAATGCAAATCGAATGAAATATCTGTGAATTTCACCAAACAGATCGACTAGGGAGAGAGAGGAATGCAGATCATCGCTTGATATAGAACGACTTTTTCAAGGATAAGCCAAAGGGACAGCTAGTGCTGGCAACGTAACTGAAGGTTCTGTGGTCGTTGTGCCCTGGGGCCCATTAGACTCCCTTTCTGCATTTGTTCGTTTGCAGTTGACTAACTTGTAAATGGCTTCGACGCTTCTTTTTGTGTCCTCGTCCGACAAAAATATAGTGCCAGAAATAATTGAAATTAGGAAGTGCATTGTTATCTGTTCTTCTTTACAAATTCTTTTTTCTATAACCTTACATTACATTTACTTTTTGTGTGATAAATATTATGTTTATTTTAAAAACGAGACTTGAATGCGAGAGGCGTACCGGTGCACGTGTTTCCGGCTTAAAATCATTTTTATTTCTATTTACTTTGGTGGCACTTTTCTTTTTCTGATTATGAGAGCAAGTTAAGAGACTTTCCACATACGTAACTAAATTTAAATATTTCCCCGACTCGCGTACGTGCATACACCCTAGCGAAACTCTTGTACTTCTGTATACTGATGTTTCCAAATACTTTACGAAGAGGCGTGGCTGAACAGCTGTCGCGGCGGAGGGATACTTCTCTGAATTACAAGTGGTGTTCACTTAGTACGCGAACTGTCACTTTGGCTCATCCTTATGAGCTTTCTATAACAGTGGTCGAGGATTGAGCCAAGAGGATCCCCTGTTCCCTTACACTCAATTGTTGTTGATTCTGGCACTTTTTTCCCATAACAGCTATATTAGCATGTGTTGCAAGACCGCTTCTACAGCTTCATTTTATGGACCGGGAAATCTTGGATAATCTCTTAAATAGTTTAAACGAATCTTACATGAGAACTCTTGGTCCGATTACCCTGTTTCGTCTTTATTGGTTTTCTACAATGGATTCCAAGCTAATACCGAAGCAGTAAATTAAGAAGGCACCCAATTGTTCAAGACATTTACTGCCGTACATCTTTTGCTTGCGTTGGCCATTTAGTTCACATAGCTCATCTCCCAAAACAAGTTAACTTAATAAACATTCAGACGAACAACAGAAATAGGAGCTTGGATGCAAAGATAATTTCCGGCCACTCCATCTCAACGGAATTTGCGCCACGGTCATACATTTTTAAGGCCCTAGCTTCATTTCCCAAATTTGCCAAATATCGCTCTTTTCTCCGCTTCTACCTCTACTGCTGATCCGATCAGTACAGTTCTTCAATATAATTTCGCAGGGAAACTGAGTTTTTGATGAAGATGATGTATTTACAGGGAATTTAAAAAATGAAATATGCTATTTTCTGTATACCTAAACGGTATAATTATACACAGTCTTTTTGGTCGTACGTGAGCTGAATGGTTTTTTTTAGGTGTGTTATGGTTAATTAGGTTGGTATTAGTCTATGAATGACGATAGTACAATGAAGGAATGGCAGATAGTGAATATTATTATATGAATGACGATAGTACAATGGAGGAATGGCAGTAGAAGTCCCTTGAAAACCTGCCGCGAACTCGTTTAACATTGGAACTTCGGAACCGCGGTGGTTTAGTAACGAACAGGTCGCCCCCTCTTGTGTAATGGATAATGCCTCTTTTGAAAGCGATAAGGATAGGTTCAGAGCAGAGCGGCATGAGTTGGGGCGTGTGGCTGTTCTGGTTGAGTTGCGGAGACTGGCAGAATCTGGCGACCAGGAGTGAGATGGAGACCGTCGTGCTTCTAGCGCTAGTTGCTTTGCCTGGACCACACTGACAAAATATTTCAAGCAACTACGGGAGCTGCTAGTTCACCGACTCTTAGTCGATTTTTGACACAGATAAGTAATTGTGTCACGATTGTGACACGATTTAAATGCCTAAAATAAACATTTTACGTGGCAACTGCCCATAATTGTCATGGTTTTCTCCGACCAGTTCCAGAAACATGCTAGAACAGACTGCACGATACTTCCTTCCCCATGCCGACTCCTAACCTCTCTACAGAGCCGAAAAACGCCAACTCCAAATAGCCTATAGCCCATAATCATCTCTTTGATGGGGGTTTGGGCATGGGCTGGATGGATAAAGAAAGCTTTTAACCGTCTTGCCTCTAACACGATTTGTGCGGTAGATGCCTGGACAACTTCTCATCTCCTGTCTTCGTACAATTCCTTTTCCACCTACTCTTGTTCGCAGTTTTTTCCGTTCTGATGCTCCTATTGTCCACCCCAGCGGGGCAGAATGCAGCACGGCCAGCGCAATTTATTTCTGTGCAGACACCGAAAAGAGGCTAGGAGATACTTTCTCACTCGATTCGCTTCGGGATCGAAAGCATGGATACTGAAATCAAGGATCGTGTTTGGAACGGGAGATATTTTTATATTTTACTGTTTCGTAATGTGGTGAATTTTTACCCTGTGGACGAAAGTTCTTGATTACCGGAGCTTATGTTACATTTAGTAGTAATAGTAATTTTATTGTTGTAGCGTGGTAATAGTAGTTTTATTGTTCTCTCCAATGGCGAGATTTTTGGCCGAAGCATTACATAATTGCTGTATACTACCTATATTACTCCGTATATACGTACGTATACGGAAAAGTAAAAATGTATGAAAAGCTCCGATCTTGGTTTTTCTTTAATATTCAATGCGTCTTGTATTTTATATTGTACTTCAGATTTTTTTACATTTATATAATTAATTCCTTATTTTACGTTTTTATTAAATTCCTTATTTTACGTGGCGAGACTCGGGCCATCAGACCCGCCCTTCCGTCTAACCACGCAAATTTCGATACGCTGCTTTCACCACCTAGCGGAGAAAGGAGATATTATCTTGGGCGACGAAACAGGCGGATCTCAATTTTGTTCAGAGGCTTCTTTTAGGCTTGAGGATCTTTTACATGCAGTAAATCTACTACATGGGACAACCGTCTTTACTTCCCCTCCGAAGGAAGGCGTACGAAGGACTTTTTCGTCCTTAAAAATCCACGGCTTCGATCGGGTTTGAACCCGCATACTCGGGTACAACAGACCGGTACGCTGACCGTAGCTATACCACCGAATCCGCTATTATACTTTATGCCGCCGCTTATACCGCCCATTTATATATACTTGTAAAAGGGTAAGAGTGCAGGAAAAATTGAAGATTTGTTTAAGGACACTTCGGTGTGACTGAACTATCCTCGAGAACACTACCCTACACTATGGAACAACACCTTCAAGATAAAGAACCATTCAAGAAATTTCCATAGATTGTGTTATTTTAAATTTATTTTCAATATTTTAATTTTTTATCGTTCAAGAAAAACAATTAATTCATTCTTTTATTCGTTCATTTAAAATCTTTTTGAACTCTGATGTTTAGGATGGAACTAACGTTTTGCGTTAGGAATATCTTTTATCTGGAAAACTTACTCGTTCGCTGAGAAAAACGGTCGTTTGTCTCCTAAAGTATTCTGTTCCTCAACTCCGAATCTGGAACCCATAAAACTCTTCTCAACATAATATTTTTCGTGCGGTGGCCGACGATATTTTTGGGAGCACGTGACAGAGTTGCGTCAAAGTTATAGCGGGTTTCAAAACATTCCTCTTCGGCGGAAACTGTGTGTACTAACCAAAGAATCTATTTTCGTGATTTTGTTTTGAATGAGTTCGGCAGTCGGGCATTCATTGTGAGAGTCGGAGAAATGGATGTTAAATGCTTGCGTCTAACCACTGTCACTTAATCATGAGACATTTGAGAGAGAAGTATCAGCTCTTTTATTTCACGTTGCTTGAGTTGACATGTCGCATCAGCGGTTCATCAAATTTTAAATCTAGCCAATCTTGTAGAGTTGTGAGCAGGTTGATATTATATAGATTTGTGGAAGATGTAATAGCGTAGATTTTTTCATAAATAAAGGGAACCCAAAGTATGCAATAATAGACGCAGAACTTTTTCAAAAAGTTGTTTTCCTGTACAGTATACAAAAGAAAGAAAGGTGCAATAGCTACATGATAAAATAAAAGAAAGTCGCATCACTTCTGTCTCCTTTTTCCTCTACTATCGACAACGAACGTAGATTCTTTGTTGTAGTTATGAAAATTCTATTTTTCTAATATCATTAAACCAGAAGACTTTTTCGAATTGTGCTAAACAGTATTTTCTAAAAATTGAAATACAGCTATTAACCGCTGGACTTCGTTTCTTTCGGATTCAAACATTTACATTGTTTGTTCTCTGAATAACAAGTAAATATGTCAATCTACAATTATAACAACTTAAAATATTACACTGAACAAAACTAACAGTTCCTTTTGGTGTGACAGTTTCTGTCCAATCGAGCCTCGAAACGAGTGTCATCTCGAAGAATGACAGCGCTTTGGCTTGACGCCTGCTTTCATACCACACGCGCTCGTAATTATGTGTAATTACGGCTGCTAATTAGAAGTACGTGCGGTTAATAGCCGCTTGGGGCTCGTGCGGTTCGTCGTGTAATAGCTCCAAACCTCCACCTCCCACTCCTAGTGGCCCCGCTCTCCTTCCCCGGACTCATCTCGGTGTTCTTTCCCTCTCTCGGCCCCACCCTTCTGCGAACTTCATTACTCTCTTTTAATCTCTTCGCACTTCCTCCCCTCACAGCACTCCCATCACCCATCACAGTCACTCATTCCACCCTTTCTGCAGTCCTCCCACTCACCCCACCCCCCAGCTCTCTTTGATGTTTCCTGACCCTCCTCGCCTTCCCCTCTCCCCTCTTCATGTCCTCCTCCGCAAAAACGGCCTGTCCTACCTCCTACACACACACCCTCCCCTTCCTGTTATCCCCTCCCAGCGTTCCCCGCCACTCTCCACTTCTCCGTCCGCCCCGCCCCCTGCGCTGATAGCCGCCGTCCGTTGTTTATGCGTCCCGCGTGAGTCGCTTCCTTAATGGAGTGGCGTGCGCTGGCCTCGCGCCCCCCCCCCCGTCCCAGTCGCTGCCGCCCCTGCCACCCCCGGGATCCCCGCCACCCAAGCCGCCCTAGCTGCCCCGCCACCCCCGCCATCCCAGCATCCCCGCCACCCCCGGCTGCCGCCCCCACGACCCCCATCGCTCCAGTGGCCGCCGCCGCCGCCGCGCCGTCGTGGACGCGCCGGGCCGCGTTCGCCCGCACTCGCGCCCCCCGCTGGCGCGGCTTAGCGAGAAATATGAAGGGGCGTGGCGAGGCGGATGAGTTACTGCTGCGCGGGTGAGAAATAACGGCCAGATTATATCCGTTGTCCCAGGCTGATATTATAACTCAAGTGTGATTTGCGGACCCTCTTTTTATATCATGTTTCCGAACGTTGAGGGTATAGAAATCTGTTTAGGATGGCTTATGTTTTATAATTTACTTATTTTATTATTATGTGTTCGCGCCATTCTGGTTTCGTCTGTGATTGCGTCTCTATAAGGCACATTTCTGTGCAGAAATATAAAGGGTCAGGAAATTTGGATGTAATCGAAATAATTTATAATAAATATATAATTCAGTGCACTCTCTGAAGACTAACAAGAAATTTGATATTTGGTGAAATTTATTTTCTTCCGTTCTTTAACGGATATACGGATACGAATCAGCATAAGGTCTAAATCCATTATTGTTTTTGAGGACCACAATTGAATACCTGTTTTCGAGTCCACAGTTGTTTTTTTATGTTTGTATTCTATTCTTGCCCGGAGGACTCGGAGGCACCTGCCACGTGAAAGCAGGTAGGCGTTATAATAATGCACTTCCTCTAGTGCTCCCTAACCTTACATATATGTAGAAACGCATCGAGACCATACATTGTACAGGGCAAGTTGTTGCATGAAGCAGTTTGTCTTTTCTTCGTATCTCCGCATAGGTCCCATGTATGCCACTTTTTCTCTAGAGAAGTTGCTCCAAACTTTTTGCGATTAAGAAGAAAAACAGAAGAATGCTACCCTTGCACAATGGAAGCACCAAGCCGAAGTTATTAGGTTAACCAACAGAAAGCTGTTAGTACAAACAACTCTGAACTTACAGGCGGTTATCCCACAGTTTCTTCCACGTTTCCTTCATTGACAACGTTTCGTTTGTTCTTTCCTCTCAATTTTATTGTTCTATATTTTTCCCACTATGTTATCTTTTATTTGTCAATGATAAGTGCTAATTCTTTTCTTTTTTAATTTTATCTTCTGAATTGTTCTCACAGCACTACATTTCCTAAAGTATAATCACGTTAACATTTCTATTTTTCAAAGCAGAAAGATGATACACTCTGCAAAATGTATATGCGTTATGTAGTAATAAGTAAGCGTGATAATAAGATCCAGCATGAACTATTGATTTGGAAATTGTATATGAAAATTTATCTTGATCTTTATTTAAGGCTCTTTGATTTCAAATTAATTTAGAAAAGTAAATTACGTATTTAAAAAATGTGAATAAAAGTGACATTGTTGTCAGATAAATATTCATTTTTGTAAGCATCTATTTATCTATTAATAAGTAAGTCACTTATATACTAACATTCAATGCAAATAAGTAAATATTAAAATAATGAAGATTTTTACTTTTTTCTAGTATTTTGATTGGTTTCGATCGACATGTTCTGAAAGACTTTTAAATCAGAACATTTGGAACCGAAATAAAAATCGTTATAGCGAAAATGGTTGCGTAATGATATTTAAATATTGGCAATGAATATACAAATAAAATTAGAAATAATCGCAATTTCGAATTATCGACATTCGGCTTACCAAAGTCTGTCGCAATTTTTTTGGATAACATTTCGAAAATGGTACTCATTTCAGCTTTGAAGCAATCACGCATTGATTTTCGATACTTTTCTGTGCATCCTAAAGTCAGGGCAGTCCAACAAGCGGCCCGAGGGACGGATGCGCCCCGCAGTGTCATTTGTTGTCCTCCGCAAAAGTTTATTGGATAAACGTGAAAGTCCCTTGCACCCATGCCGGGCGAGAATATTGCGCCTAGTGCTCGGTCCCAGTCGGGGTAAACACGATCGTAATGTAAAATAGGTTAAAATGTAAAAAAGTTTAGACTTAAGGATTTTTTAGTAAATTCAAAACCATTCCAATGTGATTCATTGTGTTGTGCATGGGAAACCCAGATATCATGAATGGTTCCCCCTCCCCCCTCATACCGCGAGCGGTAGCTTAGAGCATCAACCGATTTCACTGCAGCGTTTCTGACCGGGAGGTCCTTGGTTCGAGTCCTGACGGCGGCAGGATCTTCGACACTAGCTTTTCATGTAGGTCGAATTCAGTCGCTGTCTGGAGGAGAATTCTAGCAGCCGGCTGCTCTGATCGGTAGTTTTCGTGGTTTCTCCGATCAATACCAGGTGAATGCCGGAGCAATACCCTAACAAACGGGCCACGGACCGCGCGCGATCTGTCCTTCCTCTTCCTTGTCCTATCCTCTCCCCTTACACACACACTTACACTAACATGCACTACATTGCCACATATTCCGGGAGACCGGTCAGGAGCTTAGAGCCTCTCCCGGCTGGAGTGGTGCCACAATGGTGGGAGAGTCCTGGTTAGTCCCCGTTAGCCGACGGTAGGTGGGCGCCGGATCTCGCCGTCCAGCTGGAGAAGATCACCGCCGTCTCCCGAGAAAAAACATGCACTACACTAACGGGACTAATGACCAAAGCCGTTTACATGCCTGGAAACACGAAAAAATCAATCAAAATCCCCCTCCCACGTTTCAGAGATCCGGGCACACTGCAGAGATCATCAATACTGGGTCAGATGTGGATCTCACGAATTATAAAAGTATGTCGTGTAACCATATGAAAGATTTTATTTTCGGACCTTGAGGCCTTGCTATTGGGACATCCCTGTTCTGAGTCTTCATAACGCGCCCACCTTGCCTCCGCCGCTGGTCCTCGTCATCTGAAAGGAGGAAGTGGACGGTATTGACAGGCGGAGCGCCCGTAATGAGAAAGTCGCCCGGGCGGAGGGCGACGTGCGGCGCGGCATCGGACTTGCAAATCCGCCCTCGGCGCCTCAGCCCTTCGGCCACCCGCCCTTCCCCTCCCCCTGCCAGCCTTCGCGCCCCCGCCCAACTTCTCCCAAAAGCTCTCGTCACACTGCCGCCATCCGCAGTCCGTCCCGCCACCTCTTCTCCCGGCGACCCCCGCTGTTCACACCGACACTACCCCCACCGCCCTCAGTTCACCACCGCCGTCCACAGTGAGTACGCATCCTCCGCGGGCTTTTCGACTCGCCTTCCCAACCCCTCCGTCCCCGCTTCTCGCTCCTCTCCGCTGTTTTCTTCGCTTTCTAGGCACATGTTGCCCGTCACTGTCTTTCTCGTTTCTCTATCCAACAATTTCCTCATCACCCTTGCCCTCGACGCCCTCATTTCTCCCATCGCCCTCGACATCCAGTTGATGTAGTCCCCTATACTCCCTCCCTGTTCCCACCCACCGCCCTCTGTTCATTGGCACACAGACGCCACAA
This sequence comes from Teleogryllus oceanicus, assembly GCA_964035755.1. NCBI lineage: Eukaryota > Metazoa > Arthropoda > Insecta > Orthoptera > Gryllidae > Teleogryllus > Teleogryllus oceanicus. Next base: position 181,546,254 of record CAXIVR010000003.1, read on the forward strand.
AGCTCCCATTGCACACGAGTCTTCTGCGACCTTTGCGACTCCGACAACCAAACATCGCCGTCACCCCTCACGTCCCTTTAGTCCCGACCTCCGACTGGCGCCCCGGCGGCGTCAACGCCCAACCCAGTGCACCAACCGTTGCCTTGCTGATGTCCTTGATAGACAGATTTGTTTTTTCCACATCGGTAAAATCAACTTCGTTTTAAGGCCTAAACCGGTGAAAAAACAGTTTCCCATATTTTCTGATTGGCAAGGTTTCATTTGTCACATGACGTACACTTCAAGACCAACCGCTAGCGCGATCACTGAGCGTGAAGTACGAGACGGAGCGAGTTGGAGGATAAGACAAGACGAGGCGTGGGAGCGAGGCGTTAGGAGACGGCATGGAACAGAACTAAGCGATCCAAGACGGGACTAGACGAAACGAGGCGGGGCGTTGAGAAACTTGCATGGAGGGTCAGAACGGAACCGGACGTGGTGGGAGGGCGGAAGGGCTGGTGGTGGGTGGCGGAATTGTACGGAATAAAGTGGGGCGGGTCGAACTGGAACTGGACGGTCCAGGTGAGATGAGACAATACGTACGTACTATTGAACATGGAGCAGATATCCACGGGACGAGTCGGATGCGGGCAGGGACGGAAAGAGCTGGGTGTGTTAGAACGATCGGGGCGTGGCGGGACGGAGTGAGACGTGGCAGGACGGAGCGGGTAGTCGCGGGACAGAGTGAGGAGCGTGGCGGGGGGACTGGTGGGGCGGGTGTGGTGGGGCGGAGCGGGGCGTGTCGGGATGTAACGGTGTGAGCCGGAGCTGAGCGGGGCGTGGGCCGCCGGACGCCGGCGGGCGCCCGCGGCAGCGCCCGGGGCGTGGCGACACCGTTTGGGGCGGAGGAGGGCGCAGAGATTTACGCCCTCGTAACCTGAGCGCCGCTCAACGACGCGCTATACTGCGCGGCGCGCCCACGACCACCGCTCGCCCGCGGCCAGCGCTTCACCGCGCTTCACGGCGCTTCACGGCCCTTCACGGCGCTTCACGGCGCTTAGCGCTGGGACAGGCTCTCATCGCGAGTTAAAACCCGCCAGAGGTTGATTTTGCGTCCAATGAAGAAAAAGTCGGGAAATAGATACGAGAATTTGGGAAGAGTAAATGTTGTTTGGATTTTTATCCAATTGTAAAAATGTATCATTACCTGTAAGATTATTATAATTGGCGGATAAAAATATTCATCACAGAGATATCAGATTATAATGATTAGCTTAGCCCGATCTGAAGAGTTATAAGTAAGAATGAAAATGTCCGTAATTTTCAAAGTACTGTTGTAGGTGGTCTTTACTACTAAGATGATAGTTATAAGTGTATTTCCCACTTGCATATCTTCCTGGTACAATGTTAACAGATATACATGTTTGCACACTGTATTAACATTCATGCAACATACATTATTCATGGTATTTATAGAGCATGATTTTTTCTTCTTACATAAGATTGAAAAGCCGTGAAAGGATCAGAAATTTTATTTAGAAATATTGGAGGACTAAAGCAGCGGTGATCCAAAGAGAGGAGTTCAAAGGCACGTGGATCTCCGTAGATTTAGCAATGTATCAATGTGTATTCGCATGTCATTTTCTATTTCACACATTATATTTTATTATAAAATAAACATATTTAATTGTTATCATGATAATAAGAAAATTAAAATATTTAAATTGATAAAATTCCATAGAAAATCACGCAGTCCTTCCAAAAGGTATTTTTTCAAACAGCGACTGAACTAAAGGAGAAACACTTTCACGTTCTACTAATTTAGTCTCCAATATCACAGAATTAAAAAACATGTTCATGCTGTCTTCATACGTTCCCCAGTGGATGTGTTCTGCCTCTCGTCCCATTCCCTCAGGCAAACGAATTGCTCAACCACGGTCGAGACCGGAGATGGGCACTCACATACCCACCCGCCCTTCCGGGGCCCACCCCACCCCAAGAAGCAGCGTCCGGCGCGCCGTCGCCGCCGCGGAAATTAATTGGTCATTGGGGGCTTAATTGGCGCTGGGATGCGATTAGCCGCCGGCCCGCGCGCCCGCCCGCCCGCCCGCCCGCCCGCCCGCCCGCCCGCCGCCCGCCCGCCCGCCCCGCCCGCCCGCCCGCCCGCCCGCCCGCCCGCCCGCCCGCCCGCCCGCCCGCCCGCCCCCGCCCGCCCGCCCGCCCGCCCGCCCGCCCGCTCGCCCGCCCGCCCGTTCGCCCGCCCTCCCCGCCCGCCCGCCCGCCCGCCCGCCCGCCCGCCCGCCCGCCCGCCCGCCCGCCCGCCCGCCCGCCCGCGCGGAGACGAGAGGCGGAGGGGAGAGAGGGGGGCTGTCTCCGGCGCCGGATGCGCCCCGCCATTTCCGCTCCTCCCCGCCCCCCCCCCCGGCGCCGGCGGGCAGGAACCGATACACCGCGGCCGGATATCGCCATTTAATGCCTCGCAGTGCGCCCCGGCGCGCCGTTCCCTCACGGTCTACGGTCTGCTAGCACTGCTAGGCGAATTCTCGGGAACTCGGATGGCTCAGAGCATCAGCTGATGTCGCTGCAGTCTCTCTCACCGAGAGGTTCTAGGTTTGAGTCTCGACGGTGTTAGGATTTTCAACACTGGCTTGTCAGCTAGGTCGAATTCAGTCGCTGTCTGAAGGAGAATTCTAGTGACCAGCTGCTGTGATCGGTAGTTGTTCGTGGTTTCTCCGATCAACACCAGGTGGATGCCGGAGCAGCACCCTACCAAACAGGCCACGGACCGCGCGCGATCTTTCCTACCTCTTCCTTGTCCTATCCTTATCCCTCTCACACACACACATACACTAACATGCACTACACTACCAGACATGCCGGGAGACCGATCGGGAGCTTAGAGTTTGTTCTGGCTAGCACGGTGCCACAATGGGGGGAGTTACCTGGCTGGGAAAACCTGTTAGCCGACTGTAGGTCGCGGCCGGATCCCGCCATACAGCGGGGTACGACCACCACCATCTTTCGAGCAAAAACACGTACTACACGTACGGGAATAATGACCATAGTATTTGAAGCGCCCGGAATCACTAACAATCTATCAATGGTATAGTCTTCCAACCTGCACCTAACGGGCTCCTTTCGGATCTCCTACGGGCCTTCTTTTGAGCGCCTACTATGAGTCCGTTGCGTACACTCTACATTCCTACAGTGATCTGATGTTCTCGGCCCATCTTGGCCTGATAACGAGTAGCCCGTAGTGTTTCATGCGAGCTTCCTACGACAAGCACGTCAAGGGACATGCGAATGTTATTTAGATGGGTTCCTTGAACTTAGCATGCTCAAAGTTTCCAGACATGGCAAGCAGAGGTTAGGAAACTTCATGACGAAGCTGTTAATTGTTCTCTGTAAACGCGCTGGTATTTCAGAAAGATACGTTCATTGAATAAGTAGGTTTTCGTTTAAACCAAAGTCATTCAAATTTCATTAATTATTGAAGTATTGGTGCTTTTTGAATTTGGATCTAGTCGGATAACTTAGTAAAATAGTGAAATGAAGTCAAACTTTTTTACAATGATCTCCATCTACAACCACTTTTTCAAATTGCTTTCTATCTTCACTAGAAGATGAAACACTTTTTTACAATTAAATAGAAGTTTTTTACACACAATTTTCGTTATAACACTTCATATTTTTAAATATTTTTTTCAATTTTGTTAAGTAATTTTAAGAGGCGTAATTTAAATGTACTTTACGTTTGTTGATATCGTGTCTTAAGGACCAATTGGGCAGCCCCGTAAAATTGAAGCATTTACTTCTCCTATCCACACCGCAACATTGCACAGGGCGCGTATGTGCTGTGTATGTAGTGAAACGTTTCACAGTATGTATTTTTAAAATTTAGCAAAAGCCAATTCTTTAGCAAATATGGATACAAAATAAAAGGCAAAACAATCATCATTTATCAAATAATAATCGGCTCGTCAAATCAATTCTGCTATGAAATATCGCGTGGTAGTGCCGAACAATTGTGCTGGTACTTGACCTTCACAAGCAGTTTTCGAGTGTCAATATTTTTACAACTTTTCGACGAATACGGTTGCCGTGAAGTACTTAAACGCGTAAAAATAATGTGGTGTTTAGCCTGTGTAGCAAATTACCTTTTTTAATGCAAAATGCATTTTTCACGCTTTAAAAACATTTTCACTGCAAAGTGTATATGATTTTTGCGGCACGTTTTCATGAAGTTTTCATCTGGTGAATGACCTCTTGATCCGTCTATCACCTGATTGGTTCCTGTCTTTTTCAGCTCAGCGGCCTCATCAAACATGAACATTTTGCATACAATTTCTGAACGCTCCGGAGCACATTACTAGTTCCTCTTAGCCTCGAGTTACTTCTTTCCGTAAGCTTTATCCGAACGAAAATATCCCTTTTCATTATGGTCCTTAAAGCCAGTAAATGAAAAGTAATCATTGAGACTAGTAGGCACAAAACGCTTTAGCGCATTTAAGGAGATTGTTTATTCACAATTTTTTAATTAGCAAATTTCGAGTCTTCAAATATTGCTTGAGATAAACACCAACCACATTGTTATTTCAAAGGGTTCATAAATATTCTAAACTCGGAATTGACTTAGTATAATCACTAGATTATGAATATTAGAATATTCCAGTCGTATTAGGATTTTACGTACTTTCATTTCACGTTCATCACATTCTGGCTCTTAAAATAATATATTGAGGTATTGTGGTGAAAGATAGAAAATTGTTATTATCAAATTTATGGGTTCCGTGCAAACATTCCTACCCTTTAAATAATAGTTTTAAAAATGAAAATAGTATGAAAGTTAAAGAGAAGTTTGATCGAGAAGTCGCTGAAATGAACTTACAATACCGTTGCCCATGAGTAAATATTATAATATTAGAAAGTGGTAATATTGCAAATATTGGTAACAAACAGAAAGTCTCTGGTGCTTAAAATGCACAGTAAATATAAAAGTGCGTACAATTTTATAAAAGTTTCTAAGTTTTGCATACTTTAATCAGTCATGCTATGAAATGGGTTACCTGAAATACCTAAATCCCCAAATGTAAAAATATAAAAAAGGTCTCATATTATAGATTATGAGTTACGGAAATAAATCAGACCTACATGAAAGTCCGAAAACCGTGTTTCAAGAGCTTAGTACAAATTTTTTGAGAGTTATGCGCGACGATATAGCATAAAATGTATTGCGGATTGCAAATGAGAAGCATATTTCATTGAACATAATCTAAAAATTCTATTATTTCCCATTTGAATTCATTTGATCCATCTCTAGGCAGAAATGCTCTATCCAGCAATAAACAATCTTGTGGATTTTTCTGTCGATGAATACTTATAAACTGTACAAAAACTCTCAGATTTCCTTTGTGAATTATTCATAGGTAATATTATCATTTAACATGAATGTGGCGCATTTAAGTGTATTTTGTGTAATTCATAATTTCATGATAATATCATGAGAAGAGCACGTAATATTAGGTAAAATTGTTATCACTTCCTTATTTGTAATAGCGAATCGATAGCAATCCGTGTTAGACGTATAAATACTCGTTTACTTGTTGGTGTCGAGACGAAATATTTCATTGAAAGGTCATAATATCGTTATTCCTTCAGAGTTCTCCAAAAGTCAGCGCTATATTGATTAATAAATCGTGTTAATAAATCGTGTTATATTTTCCAACGAATTTCTAAAATTACAAATAAACGTTCTTAACTCTTGACTTTTTGTGCTAGGAATAATACATAAAATCAAAAATTAAAATCTAAGCTTGGTTTTTGGCTGCGTACCACCTATTGGTATTTTGTTCACGCTACAGACGTAATTTAGAGTTGTTTAGTGTAGCACGGCATTAGCTTTCGGATAAGGCCGATGAGTGACATACTGAACATTCACAAAGGAGAAGAGTTGCGCATTTATGTTCTCATCTTACAGACAGTTGTACCCAGTGATAATCTGCTATTGCCTTACACTGTAAGGATGGAAGCAATTCTATTGAATAATGGTTATAATTAAGACAGATGAACCTTTACGGCTGCTCCTGTAACATAATACGTAGAGGCATGAGAAGCTAACCACGACACAATCACCCAGTGAAAAATCTGCGTCTTCAACGGGGCTCGGCGTCATAGATTTCTGCTACATATCCTCCGAGGATATTCCAAACTCCTATCCCACTACTAGCCTTTCTGAACATCGACAGCAGCGAGTCACTCACCCGCCACTGCTGGCGTCCTATCTGCCTCTCCACCTTCCCCCCCCCTCTAGTCATCCGCCAGCAATCGCCCGGATCGCTGCCCACCCACGCTCAGCGCACGCCGTGGCGGCGGCGGCGAGATGGGGCGGGAAAGGGCGCTTAACGAGGAAATGGTCGGGAAATGATTTCCCCGAGGAGCCCGCGAGGACGGCGAGGACGGCGCGAGGACGGGGAGCCCTCGCCGGGGATCGACGCTGCCTCTCCAGGGAGAGGACGCCTTCCGCTCGGAGCGCGCTCCTCTCGAATATGCGTCGCAAAGTTACTATTCATACGCGCCTCAAATTGGCAGTATTATGTGGACGTACAGATTTATTATTATTATTATTATTATTATTATTATTATTATTATTATTATTATTATTTTATTTATTTTACGTCAAAAAAACAGTTAAAAACTGCGTATGACGTGCTATGGGGAAAAGAGAATTGTGTGCACATTTTCAAAATTCTGCGATCCCTACACCAAGTCATATACTACTTAAATTTTGAATTTTTGAAAGGGAGAAAAAAAACAAAAAAACTCCCATGTAATAAAACCTATTTTCAAGGATAAACAAGCAATTATTATTATTATTATTATTATTATTATTATTATTATTATTATTTATTATATTCAATCTGATGGACAGAATCCAATCATTTAGGAGTAACTGGCATGATCATATCCAACGCATGCCTCCAAACAGAATTCCCAAAATAATGTACACATATAATCCTAAAGGAAGAAGAAATGTTGGCCGCCCCGTAACAAGATGGAGAGACTCACGCTCTTGATGTGGAAACAGGCCTTAAGGCCTAAATCCATGAAGCAGAAGAAGAAGATTATTATTTATTTTTTCACAGCTGTCTGGTACATGTTTGAGGAGTCAAACATATTTCTATCAAAGCATGATGTAATTTTTTAACAAAAAGGAAATTTAAAAAATTTAAATTTTTATAAATCAAAAAGTAAATAATTCTTTAACACAAATTTATTTAGGAACTCATAAATCTTCTGACTAAAGAACACGTGCTCAGGATCACAGCTTTCTGTAGATTGATGATAATCTACAGTTTGGATATCCAGTTTTTTCAGAGAGTGCTTCAGGACGGCTTTATTATTATTATTATTATTTTTATTATTATTATTATTATTATTGTTAAGCTTATACATTGTTTGTCTTGATATTCACCTGATTCTTACTTGCCTTTGTGTCGGGTTAACAACCAAGACACAGGTCGATTCATGTTTCGTCGCAATTTAAGAATTTTTGCACTATCCTACATGTGTTTAAGATAATAGATTTTTGCATTATTTTGTACGTATATTTTGGCATTTGAATAAGTTCCAGATTTTTGTGAATGTTATTTGATATAACCCCTGTGCAAGAAATGATCAGAGGAACAATATGAACTTTTTGGAGAAGCCATAGTGCCTTGACTTCAGCTGCTAGTTCTGTTATGTCAATTAGGTAGCCAATCTTTTGCCGTTTGTCTACGTAAGTTATATCTGGTCTTTTATGATGAATGGTTTTATCTGTAGTAATTTATCGGTCATAGTACAAGTTTTATTTTTTAAGAACAGTATCGGGAACATATTTGTAATATGGGCAGGACATTTCTTGTAGGTTTCAATTTCGCCGCCAGTTTCTGGTTTATTATTATTATTATTATTATTATTATTATTATTATTACTATTATTATTATTATTATTATTATTATTATTTTCATTATTTCTTTATATTATATTTTTAAGAAAGATGACAGTTTATTAGACCCAAGTGATAAAAACCACGTACATGTCTCACTATTGGATACATAATTAGCATTCAGGGGGTTTTGGACAGATTGACAGATCACAGAATTACAGAGAAGTCCAATAAATGACCAAATAATTATAACGTTTTAGATCATGAAAAATTCAGTGGTCATACACGCAATACGCAAAACACGTTGCGCAGCAACACGTTACCATCATGACTTCTTCTTCGCTGTCCGGGTGACGCCGCGTAGTGGGCTCATACCCTGATGAAGCCTGCGACATGTCAGGCGAAACGTCGGCCTCTCAGCCCACTACGCGGCGTCACCCGGACAGCGAAGAAGTCATCGACTCGAGCCGCGGAAGCCTACGCGTACGTTACCATCATTTACATGACGCAAACGATGCATGCCAACACACTTACAACCAGAGGTCGTGTTATCTAGATCGTAATCTACGAAAGATTATCTTGTTATGTATTTGGACCTTTAGCTTTCCTGGGTACCTTCCTCCATAGCGCGGATGGTAAGGCACCTTCAAAATTCTACAACTGTAAAAAATTGTATTGACAGCTATTTTATATTATACAACGTTTAATTCCACGAGTCCAACTCTGTTAATATACTTTTAATTTAGAATGTTTACCTTCACACAGTATCAGGCTTACACAGATGTAACTAACTGTTTAGAGTTTGTCCGCTTAAAGTTGGGTTCCTGTTAGAAGTTATTTTCATTTTACATCATTTAATAAGGGCGGAATGTTTTTATCGTCATTATTAGCTATATTTAATTTTATGTGGGATGATTATATCTTCCCTAAAATACGTATAAAGAATATCACGTATAAAGAATATCTGGGAAAGGATCGGGTCGTATAATACGAAAACATTCGCCCACGATACGAATGCAATACGACTGTGATTCGAATACGATATAAATACCATTCGTATACAATATGAATGTAATACGAATACAACACGTTGTATACATTTTGTTTGATTTTTTGCTAAAATTTAATTTATAGTACATAATTGTTTTACTTCAAATCACTCCCAAAATCTCTTAGCGTAACATCAATTTAATATTGCTAAAGATCGAATTCTGTTACAAATTCCTACTTATGTTACTCACTTTTATTGTTACTGCATCCTCGTCATCCTTGTTCAGCTTATGTTTTGCCTGTAGAAATCGATTAGTTATAGTACATCTAACGACATAATAATTTACAATGTTTATACAAGGCATGCTTGAATTGGCTACAACATTTAACATCGATTTCGGCACTACGGATACTGAGATCATACATTCCAGATTCACCTTCCATAATCTTATTTATTCAATATTGTTTGAATATAAATAACTAATTTTTTAGGGGAAGGAGATTTACATTGTGCTCCCCTCACTCGTTCTGCAGCTTTCCCAAAGTACACATTTTCTAAATTATGATTCTGATTCTTCTGCCACGTTTTTGGCTGTAAAATCTGTGTTCCCTTCCTTGTTCACATTTTAAGAACTCTGTGAATGGTTTTCGATTCTTCATCAATTCTGTTCTTTTCACTACATTTTTTTTCTTCTGAGGTGTCTTACTATTTTTAGCAATTTCTATGCGTTTCTATGAGTTTTCCTGTAATCTTCATATTTTTTTCTTTCTACAACATCTGTCTTCTATTCATGTTCACTTTATTTTCAGTGTCTCAGAAATAAAGCATGGAATGAAACAATGTGAAATAGCTTCTTAAAAATACAGTTTCTAATTCTGTAGATTTTTCTTGTCTACAAGATTATGAACTATTTTGTTATAATTGATATAGTTTAGCTAGGTTATTTGCAATGTCTCTCTTCAACATAGTATTGGTATTTCACGTTGTGTTGTTCTGTCCAAAACGTTTTCGTTTTTCATTTTTAGCACGTGTTGGTATAAGAAAGTAAAATAGTTCATTTGATTGTTTTCGTCTTTTTAAACAAAATAAAATAAAAGTAAAGAATAATGCTCGTAGAAAGTTACAAATAAAAATAATCCTACATAGAATTCAAATGGAGAATAAAAATTGAAAAAATGAAAAAGATGTTCCGAACACTTTACTTTGAAGCAGTGAAATTTACACTGAAATTTAAGTAAACTTACCTATCTGAGTTTGGTTCAACTCCGTGGAATTGCACTGAACATGTCTTCAATCGTGAATGTGTAAATCTTGTTAAGTCGTGGTTTCATATCGGTTCTTGGAAAGCAAACTACAACGTCTCCTATTACCATTCCAGTCGGGATGATGGTGCTTGAGCATCTGTGATACGATATTGAGCAGCTGTGAAATAGTAAATGTTCTTTCTCTTTACATTCATCCGCATTCCCCTTCCTTCTCTCCAATGGGGGTTCAGCTTAGGGCAGACTCTTCTTCTCTATGGGAGAAATTGCAATTTTGCCTTTCCAGATGATGGCGATTTTGCCTTTTAGGCATGAGGGATTGTCCCTATACTCAAGATGTGGCTGGAATCAGGCACGGGGGGGGTCAGGCACTGCAGAGTCTGTCCATGCCAGCGACAGCCTGTAACTGACCCCAAGAAGTAACAAACTATTGATGAAAGAAGTGAGCACCTACAATTCGTAGCTGATAATTTCACAAGCGCTTTGGAAAAGACTTGCAAATCCACGAGGCACTAAACTATGAGTGAATTTATCTGAGACTTTCCAAAGTACGAGTGGAATTTACTAATACTCAGAAATAAAATTTCACATAAAGGAGTAATAAATGATGATGAAGAAAATAATGGGAAGAAGAAGAATACAAAGGAGAAGAAGAAGATGGGGCACCAGTATGAGAGGATTTGTTTTGTTTGCGAAATAGTCTTCCCAAATATTTTGCAAAATTATGCTTGGTTTCATTGTCAAAGAAACAACAGATGTAATTATCATTTCTAAAGGAATGATAATAAAAAGTTGTACTTTTGCATGGATAAATTTTTTGAACCGACTTCTTACACTCAATTGGTTGAAATTTCATTAATTAAATATTTCAGGCAGTAGAAACTTCTGTTTAAAATTTGTTTCCAGGAGGAGGTCTTCGACGCTTCAATGACAACTCACAAATATATGCTGAGTAAATATAAAGTAATATTTACGTACGAATCTTCTCTGAGTCTAGTTTTCTCTTGGAATGAGTGTCGTGTCGTTTTCATGAAAAATAAATTACATCTCATTTTATTGTTTCATATGTTTTATTGGTTGTTAGAAACTAAAAGTCTGTGATCCATTACTGGACTATTGTGAAAGAATGGATGTTGAAGATGACTGGTCGCAATACCTTTAATCTTTCGTTCTGGGACGCCGAATAATTTACATCATTCCGTATATTCTATTCCTTAGACATTATTCTGTATAAATACGCATTTTCCCATTTTCATAAATTGAAAACAATATTACTAACTACTGCATCCAATAGGAACTGCATCCTGACTAACTACTGCATCCTGAGAGTGGAACTTATTAATGAAATATGTAAATGTGTGTGAAAGCTGTGAATGTAGATAGAAAGGAACAAACAATTTTGATGAAATGAAAATATTAGAATGGGAAATCACACGTTTTCGAATTATAATCACATATAATGGGTCGTGATGATTTCGCCAGATTCTTCGAAAATAAAGGTATCTATAGAATAACATAACACCACGATCGTCAGCGCATGTACCTCAACCAAAGCACAAAATGTTATTGGGTATATACGAAGGTTGCGTGAACTTGTGACATAGTGTAGTTCGACGACGCACATTCACGAACTCAATATCAAGTATGTTCAGCTACTCTAACTGCAGTGGTCTTGACAGTGGATTGGCCTCGGAAATTCAGAAAACTTGAAATGGGGCAAGTGGAAATTTCCGAGACAGTGTAAGTTTGCAGTACTTGAATGTCTCCTAATGGTTATTATGGTGACTTAAGAGTCTGGTACCACATGTCCTTCACTGGTGTCCGTGTGAAAGATCGTCTGCTGAAATAATTTCCCTGTGCGTATGACTCGTCTGTATGTGCAACACTACATACTTTGCTGTCAGGGCGTATAAATATTACATTCCTACACTTCCACATAAAATAGATGTTCAGCAACCACATATCAAACAGTGGTGGGTAGGCATATTACACTCCAGCAAATCAGTCAGAAGCTCGCATTAATCTTACACTTCCACCTATCAACCAGGTGAGGTCGCGACTGCATATTACACTACAACACATCAATCAAGTCGTATTCCAGTCAATCACTTTGTGCTCTAATAATTCAGATGTGAGAAGGCATCATGTACACTCGCATTTCAGTCAGGCAGCAGTCAAAAGCATATTACATTCCTACACATCAATCAATCAGGCGCTAAGGCTACACTCCAACAGTGAAATTACGCAGAGGCGCTAAAGCATCTTACATTCCGACACATCAATCAGCCAATGGCATGTTCTCATTTTACACTCCCACAAATCAATCAAGCAGAGCACACAGGCATTTTACGCACAAATCAATCAGCCAGCGTCACGAAAGCATATTACACCCCAACAATCTACTTAGGAAGTGGCGCTCAGCAATTGTACACGTCGCCATACCCAGCAGCACGTTTGCATGTGGTGGGACTCACCATGGTGCTGGTGGTGTGGGTGGCGCGGGTGGTTCCTGAGCTTGTGCCGCCGCTGAGTGGTCCGTGTGGTGCGCCGCCGCTGCGTTGCAGAGGCCGCTGAGTGGAGTCGGGACGGGCCTGCGGGTGGCGCTGACGTTCTTATACGCGCGACGCGGGGGCGGCGCGGCGGCGGCGGCGGGGGCGGGGCGGCGCGCCAATTTTAGGCGCACGCCGCAGAAATTGTTCAACTCTTTTGCGCGCCCCCGTTGGCTACCGTTGTACGCCTCGGCGGTGGTGGAGGCGAGCGGGTGGTGCATTCTATCCGGTTGCTGCGGCGGGCGTACTGTCAGTTTCCACCGCCAGAAGAATTTGTGGAACCGCGCGCGCTCGCCTCCCCCCCCAGCCCCCCCCGCCCCCACCCCCCCCGCCCCCCCCCGCCCCCCCCCTCCCACGCCCCCACCCCGCCGCCCACCCCCCTCCCACGCCCCCACCCCGCCGCCCATCCCCTCCCACGCCCTCACCTCGCACCCCTCCACGCCTCCACCCGCCGCCCACCCCTCCCATGCCCCCACCGCCGCCCCCCCTCCCACGCCCTCACCTCGCCGCCCACCCCCTCCACGCCCCACCCGCCGCCCACCCCCTCCCCCCCACCCCGCCGCCCACCCCTCCACGCCCTCACCTCGCCCACCCCTCCATGCCCCACCCCGCCGCCCACCCCTCCCACGCCCTCACCTCGCCGCCCACCCCCCTCCCACGCCCCCACCCCGCCGCCCACCCCCCTCCCCCGCCCCCACCCCGCCGCCCACCCCCTCCCACGCCCTCACCTCGCCCACCCCCCCCGCCTCCACCCCCCGCCCACCCCTCCACGCCCCACCCTGCCGCCCACCCCCTCCCTCGCCCTCACCTCGCCGCCCACCCCTCCCACGCCTCCACCCGCCGCCCACCTCCCAGCCCCCACCCCGCCGCCCACCCTCCACGCCCTCACCTCGCCCACCCTCCACGCCTCCACCCGCCGCCCACCCCTCCACGCCCCCACCCGCCGCCCACCCCTCTCCACGCCCTCACCTCGCCCACCCCTCCCGCCTCCACCCCGCCGCCCACCCCTCCCGCCCCCACCCTGCCGCCCACCCCTCCACGCCCTCCCCTCGCCGCCCCCCCCCCGCCCACGCCTCCACCCCGCCGCCCCCCTCCCACGCCCCCACCCCGCCGCCCACCCCCTCCCACGCCCTCACCTCGCCCACCCCCCTCCCACGCCTCCACCCCGCCGCCCACCCCTCCCAGCCCCACCCCGCCGCCCCCCCCCCTCCCACGCCGCCGTAGCCATCGCCTGCTTCTGCGTCCTCGTCCGCCGCGTGCCAGTCGCTGACAGGTCTTCATAGCCGCCCCCGCCCCTTCCGTCGCTGCCGCCTCCGCCGTCTCCGTCGCCGCCGTTGCTCGCCGCGATCGCTGCGCAAACTTCCAGCTCCAACATCAACACGCGGTTTCCACCACGGGCTTATCGGCGCGGCTGCTGCTGCTGCATGTTCACTGCAAACATCTCGTGCTCTCGTGGCAGCCCACCAGACAGGCGGCGCCCGAACCCCGCCCCCCCCCCCCCCCCCCCGTCGAGTTTTTTTTTCGAGCACCTCCCCTTCCCACTTGTAATATCTTCATCGTAGACAGTGTGGACGTGCTGTTGATATCAACCAAGCTACATAGGGTCATTGAAATTCTTTTCATACTTGAAGATAGTGTACTTGAGATACAGGAAAAATACCTTTATTTACATAAAAAAATGTTTTATTTGCATTATAATCTATAATATCCTGACATCAAACCCTCCGTATCTTTTATATCATAGTATCAGTACTATCAATACTGAATAATTGATAACTTTTATCGTTAGCGGAAAATCGATATTATGTTATTGGTTCTTGGGAATGTATAAAGTCGGGCTATATTACCTATATAAAATAAAAATATGACAATATACAATTTATTAAAAACTATTCTGAGAATCATGGGATGTTTTGATGGAGATGATTTAATCATTTTCATTCAAACAGTCAACAAATTTTGGGTCTTGCAGTGTCTCGCGCTCTACTCACAAAATTGCCATTCTAGCGATCATTGTTAAGTAAAATGAGTAATTTGTTTTAAAAAATAACAATATTGAACGATATTATTATCGGTTACAAATTGACATTATTCTCCAGGTGAAGGACGCGTTGAAAACTTGACGAGAGAAACCACAGTCTACGCTTCTGCAGTACCGACTGAACTTATTTTACGAAAGCTCTTTGGAAGGTTTTCTTCTCCATTTTTTAAATTTTTATTCCTTGATTTCAACTTCCGAAAGGTGCAAATAATAGGTCAGATTGTTACAAATTGGCTATTGTGTTCCTGAAATGAGCGAATAAATACTTTTCCAGTGGGTTTCATAGTACGTTCTAAGGTCTGGAACTCCTAAGTCAATTTACACTCAAATTTTTTTCTTAGTCTCTAAAATCATGAATTAATATCTACATAATATCTTTCCAACACATTGAAATGCAACCTACTGATACTGCTTGTATGGGTATCAATTCCATCTGAATATTTGAATAACACAGGATCCGTACGAACAATATCAGCCAATCGCGATTTCGTGTACACTTTCCTTTTCCACAACTTCTTGCTTTCAGAAATGTATTAATGCCTTAATATAATGACGAAATTACACTGACGACCCAAAATAGTGTGGAACAATTTATTGAATATTTAAATATTGTATATGAAAATATATATAATCTTTACAATTTTAAATATTGTTAATTGTAACATTAAGCTTGAATAATGTATCCGTAATTTTGTAATGCATCTATAACTGTAATAGTCGCTAATAGCCATGGTTTTGATGCGTCTGTAAATGAAATAACATAAAAATAATTATAAAAAATTTAAAATATTTTTAAACGAACATAAAATCTTGTTTATAAGTTATTAAGGTTCTAACCAGTTAGTCGGATTAAGGTTAACTGCTTATTCGGGTTACGTCTCCCCTGCTTGTAATGCAGGAATGCGTCATAATGCAGTTCCTTCGTTTCCATTCGTCGATGAGCCCTTGCATTCTGCCCCTCTCGGCTGCCTACCCTCAGAGGCGGCAGCAGCAATTGCTGTGTCACCTTCCGCCTTGATCTGTCGTGCTTTGAGAAATGGAGCTGCGAACGATGCTTACGCGTTGTAAATTTGTTTCGAGGACTTGGCTCGTGAACAGATAAACTACTGTGCTCTTGCACCTCGTGTGCACGTGCCTTTCATTTCAGTCAGAGTGCCTTTCATTTCATTTCATGTATATGCTGACTAAGCACGTTAGTAGGGCTCCGAAAAAATTGTAAACGAAATTTTTAATTGGTTCGTAACTATGTGAAATATTTTAATTCTAAATGGAGGTATTTTTCCTTAATTAAATATGTTGCTCAAAGAGAGATTTAGAAGAAGTTCATGTGCAATTTTTCAAAAGTATTAGTAGCTTTTGTGCAATTTTGCGTGAAATATAGACAATTTTTAAACAATAATTTTGTCGAAAACGGTGCTAAATTTATTCTTTCAATTTTGTCCTCATACGTGTCAAATAACGGTAAAAACATAAAGTTGGTTCCATTTCAACGAACTTTCTCTATTTCTGAAAATTGCAGAAAAACTTTGCCAAAGAACAATATGGATAATAGAGATTTTTTTCTTAAATGAAACCTGTTAGAAAATAGATCTTTAAGTGCCGTCAAGGATATTTTTAAACAAGTGTTTTTTGTATAATTCTTTCTTGAAGTTAATGCAATTTACAAGAAAATACTGAAAAATGACTCTACTTGTTTTTTTCAATATTTTTACAAATAGAGCAATAACGGACGCAAGTCTGATTTTCGTTCAATTACCGAATTGCAATGATTAGAAATAATACGAGAAAGTATGTGCTGTTATAACTCCACTAGTTTCGTTTAGAATGCAAAATGCAACATTATTGAATTTTAAATAATTTGTAATAAAACATATTTTGGTTAAAATGTGAGTTCTGCGTAATACTTTGTATTGTCACATTGTTCGAAATATTCTCATCAGTCATTCTTCTTCTTCTTCTTATGGAGGACAGTCGGTAAAACTTTGGGCAGCACAAATGCCCATTCTTCCCGCAGCTTTTTCTCTCCGCCCATGCTGTCGGAGCAGGACGATCCGGAGGAGGAGTCGGCGCCAGCGAAGGTTCTGGATCTGACCTGAGAGCATTCATCTTAATTACTCCCCTTTCTCTCCCCGCTTCTTCCTTCCCCCGCCTCCATTCTACCCTTTTCGTTCCCAACACATCTCCCGCCTCCCTTCACCTCCCTCTCCCTCTTCTGCCACATCTATTCCATCTCCTTTCCCCACGCATTTGTACCTCACCTTCCCCTTTTCACTTCGCCCCCCGCTCCTTCCGCGCTCCTCATCAACCTATTCTCCCTGTCTCCTCCCCTACGCCCTTCTATCCCTCCTCCTCCCCTACGTTCCCTTTTTATCCCTCATCACTCCCTCAATCTCTCTCTTCTTCTCCCATTCTCCTCCCCTACGCCCCCTCCTCCTCCCTCCCTCAATCTCCCTCCCTTCCTCCTCGCAGTCGTCTGTTCCTCCGGCGACGTCGTCGTCGCCGCAGCCGCCGACGCTCGCAAGAAACGCGAACCCCACTCAGGAACAACAGACTCCGCCGTGAAGAATGGAACGCGATCTTGTAACTAGTGCAAGCGCTTTGAAATATCGTCGTTGCCTCGACTAATGACCGTAGCGCAGTGCACCTCACCGCCGCCGCCCGTCGAGAGCCGCGCAGGTCCAAAGAGATTCCGCACGCCGTCGATTTGTTTGCGCTTCCGCCGCCAGGGCGAGCAAATGGGGGTGCTTGCGCGGTAAATGAGTTTTGTGCCCTTGAGGCTTAGCAGGGCTGACTCTCTGCAAAGTATCTCTGAGATATTTGAAGAAATTAGAGCACAATTACGTGTACTGCTATTGTTGAATGAGAAGTTTTATGAAGAGAAAAAGAAGCAAAATGTCTTATTGTTGGATCGTAATTGTTAAAATTGTTAAACCTCTTGAATATATTTCGTAACATTTGTTGTTGATTTTTTCTACAAAGTAGAATTGTACATTTCTCAAACACTCATTTACGCTTACAAGGAAAATTGTTTCTGACGATCATGCGGTTTACAAAAACTTTCGCAAATTCTTGATAACGGAACAAAATGTTTTATGTCTTAAAGAAACTCTCGTGGGTTGACTAGTGTGTATATTTATTTACCGGATACTTTTATTGTAGAATGAGAAGTTTTCTAAGAAAAAACGTAATAGAGGTGTTTATTTTACAAAATATTTTCTATATATTCAGTTAAAGAATATCTTTAATGTTATTAATATTATCGGAAAACAATGTTTGTGGGTTATAATCATGACACATAATATACTATGAAGCTGCAGAGAATTGGATAAAGTTTCATATATGTTATGACAAGAAAAAACGGATTCTTTGCATCCCACAATTTGCAACATAGAAGGGTTTACTATCTTGCCGATCATAAAAGTTTAATCCATACATTGAAAGAAAACTATTGCTTAGAATGTAGCGACATTTAGAAATTCTTGTAAAGTGAGAAGCTTTATTACAGAAAATGAAGAACAATTATTCATTTCCCACAACTTACAAGTAACGCAAGAATTTTTAAAGGATTTCCTTTACCACCTTCCATTTCTGGGTGTGCCCCACTCCAAGGTCTAGGTTCAACCACAGATTACGAAGCACTTGATGTGTGGCGGTTTGTAATTCACCCTCGCTTCTGCCATGGTGGATGGAAGACCGAATTCCTCTCCACATTCCCTCGTCAGGACGCTCCGTTCTCCAGAGGCCTTTCTCGCCGGAGCACTTCAGATGAAGGGAGACAGCGAGGAGCTGGGAGGAGGCCAGAAAGCGGGCCAGTGGGGAGGGGGGCGGGGGCGAGAAGGCGTCGGCGTCTGGATAGAAACAGATGGCGTCTAAATTGATTAAGATTCTGGCAGCCAGGGATGGGACACGCCCCCGAAAACGAAGAAATGAAAGATGGTGGAATGAGATAGTAAGAGTTGAGCTGGGGAGAATGTGATCGAAATGAAGCGGAAGAAGTTGGCAGGAAAAGATGGAAATTTGAAATAATAGACATTGAACTGAAGATGGACTGGAGATAGAAAATTTGAAATGAAAGAGAAAATTTTTAATGTGTTGCGAGGGGGATTAGAATGGGAAAGGCAGATACATATAGTGGAAATGATATTGAAGAATTGGAAACGGATGGAAAAAAAGAAGACTGAAGAAGTGGATCCGCACTTTATTTTTTTTACGTAAAAAAACAGTTGAAACTGCGTATGACGTGCTATGGGGTGAAGTGAATTTTGCGCACATTTTCAAAATTCTGTGATCCCTACACTGAGCCAAATACTACATAAATTTTGAAAATTAAAAAAAAGCTCTCATGTAATAAAATTTATTTTCAAGGGTAAATAAGCTATAAATTTTGGGCTCTTATCCATGATGTCCGTCGTCAAGGAATAATACTTCCTGTCGCAACAACATGGAAACGATAATTTCAATAACTATATTTCGTAATGAATTCTAAAAGACGTACACAGATAATGAAGTTACATTTATGTCCAGAAGCAAAACAAGGGGCCATCTCGGCATTTGCTCAATGGATCAGGGAAACTGGACGAAAAACCTCATCGAGATGGGGGTCATTGACCCGGAGGCTGCAGTACAATACTTGTTACATGTTGTTTATACACATTTATACAGTCCAAATGGTAAATAATTCATTATGCATCATTGTTAAAATTAATGTTACTTTTCTTGTGATGCACAGTATAGTCTCTAATGGTATAGAAACAGTTATAGCAGTTATAAAGTATAAAAACACTTAAAGCCGGAAGAAAGAAATAACGAATTCACGAGATGAAGAATGTTGAAGTGCGGGATAAATGAATAGATAAGTGTGAAGAGATAACACAAATTGGGGCGATAACTCAGATGATAAAAAGAGTTACGACGAGTTCAGGCGTGGACGTCAAAACTGAGATGAAGGATCTTCTGAAAAGGGTCACGTGAGGCAAGACAATGCCGGGCAAAAAAAGAGCTGTCGAAGAATGTGAAAATTGTGAATATTCAGAGAACTATTTGATAAGATCAATTGATAGTTCCAAGGAAATATAACAAAAGCGAGATCACTCATAATTGAGGTAGAAGGAGAGATGTTGGCATGGCACGGCCATGATGATACAAACTTATGGTTCTCCTCACTGGACGGGAGGGAAACTGGCGAGACATGACACTGGTGGGTGAATTGTTCCTGCTCTTGTATGCATCTAAGTATCGGCAGTGTAATGCATCGTAATAAGACTTCTTGTAAAGGGTCCAATGATTTAACGTAAATATAGAAGTGTGCAAAGTTTCCCATTGTTGAAGAATTATTTTATTCCATTTTCGAAAAGGTAGTAGCATATTGGTGGTAGTGCAGTAATTAATTAAAGTCACACTGGGCAGACACGGGGCCACATAACAAGGAGGAATGATTGTCTCACGGAGTACAGGCGAGTGACAGTAGCAAATAGTTACGGAGTAGATCGTCGGGACGCTGGCGGGGCGAGACATTGAATCATGATGACAGATATTGGTAGAGCGAGATATTGGCGGGGCGAGATTTGGTAGGTGATATTGGTGGGGCGAGATATTGGTAGAGCGAGATATTGGCGGGGCGAGATTTGGTAGAGTGTGATATTGGGAGACGAAATATTGGTAGATGGAGATATTGGCAGGGCGGGACGAGTCAGTGGTGGGGCGAAACACTGGCGGGACTAGACACTGGCGGGGCGAGATACGGGGGGGGGGTGGTAATAGAGATAGAAGATAATAGCTACGCGACATACTGGCGGGGCAAGATACTGCGAAAGCGGGACTCTGGCGGGATGAGACAGGGGCTTGCGGGGGGCCAAGGGGGGGAAAATGGCAGCGAACACTGGCGGGCAGAGACTGGAAGGGCTAGATACTGGCAAAGCGAGACAGTGGCATGGCAAAGCTCTGGCCGGGCTAGACATTGACTGCACGTGATACTGTCGGGGCTAAATGTTGTCGTAGGGAGTGTACCGGGAGCGGTAGCTCAGTGCATCAACTGATGTCACTGCAGCACCTGTGACCGGGAGGTCCGGCCGGGGGGTTTTTTTTTAGCCGGGGATTCTGGTGCCTGATTTTCGACACTAGCTTTTCAGCTAGGTCGAATTCAGTCGCTGTCTGGAGGAGAATTGTAGCGGCCGGCTGCTCTGATCGGTAGTTTTCCGTGGTGTCTCTGATCAACACCAGGCGAATGCCGGAGCAGTAGACTACCAAACGGGCCACGGAGCGCGCGCGATCTGTCCTTGCCCTTCCTTGTCCTAACCTCTCCTCCTTACATACTAACATACACTACCACATATTACGGGAGACCGGTCGGGAGTTTAGAGCTTGTCCCGACTGGGGCGGTGCCCCGCTGGTGGGAGAGTCCTGATTAGGGGGAAACCCCACTAGCCGACGGTAGGTCGGTGCCGGATCTCGCCATCCAGCAGGGGAAGATCACCGCCATCTTCCGAGAAAAACATGCACTACACTAACGGGACTAATGACCAAAGCAGTTGACGTGCCCGGAAACATGAAAAAATGAAAAAAATGAACATGAAAAAATCAATCAATCGTGGGGAGTCTCTGACGGAGCGACACATCTGGTATGGCAGGAGAGTGGCCGGAGTAGAGCGTAGCCGTGGCGCGGCCCTGCCCGAGAGTAGTGGGCGTGGCGAGGCCAGGCGCGGGCTCGCGAGGGGCCACCGCGAAGACGCAGCTCTGGGTAGCGTCAGGCGGCCGCCCGCCGGCGCTAAGCGACGCCATTTATTTTCATTTTGGCGCCGCCGGCAGGGCGCGCCGCCGCCGCTGGGGACGAACAAAAGACGTCTTCCTCGCCCAACGCAGTTTCCTCGGCCTCGGGGGTTGACGAAAAGCACATGGCTGGCCCACACACACGCCCGCTCAGAGCAGCAATATGAAAATAATAATTAATAGGAAAATAACAATAGGAATAAATACAATTATATATACATTTCAAAATTATTTTATACAAATTATTATATTAAAGTCTTGTCTTCTTTGTAGGGTTTTTATCCAGCCGACAGCCGGTTACCCTTTACGTCGCGATGGAACGCATATTCGACCATACACTAGACGCCAACACACTTGCGGGCTTCTCTTATCTGGGGTCAGCAGAACGCGAGGCCCTCCGCGACAACACATACATACAAACACAAGGGACAAACGACCATGCCCAATGCGAGACTCGACCCCGCGATCCTTCGGACCGATGCGCTGAGTCGGTACTCGCTCTTAGCCACCTCGGCCATCCAGGTCGGCTCATGTTAAAGTAATATATTAAAAAATAGTTCTAGGAATTCGTTGATTATCCAGAAACAATACCATCCGCAACCCGCTACAGAATAACATCAACACATTCATCATCGATAATAAATCAAAAATATAGCGTTTTAGACCGATAAAACGGAATTTTCGTGTCTAGAAGAAGCACGAATTATGTTTCTTATGCTCAAATCAATAATATGAGATCTTTCCATCTTCTATTGCATGATTTAATGAATTTAACTCTTCTGACAGCCCCCACTCTGTAGCACGGGGGGTTAGGAGGAAGCAGAATTTCGAAAGGAATATAAAATTGAGTTGAAAATTTAAAAAAATCGATTTAATGAAAGGGACAATATGATTGCTTACGCAATTTAATCTCAACGCTTAGCAAGATGACATTTCACTTACGTTTGATTTCAGACCAATAATGCTGTAACGAGAAGCTGCCGTTTTAAGATGGGATACAGTGTGAAGATATTTGCACTTATAAGACAATGATTTACAATTTGCGAAATGTTTGCTCTCGTCCAAGTAGTTAACCTTTATTATTATTATTATTATTATTATTATTATTATTATTATTATTATTAGTATTATTTTATATTATTATTATTATTGGCAAATTACGTTAGTTACAATTGATTTCGTATTTTATTTTCATTATATTTTCACAGAGTTTCCCTGGGTCTACACATTTAAAATAATAATAATAATAATAATAATAATAATAATAATAATAATAATCAATTCCATATTTAATGTTCAGCCCTACGTAAGGTTCTAATGTACTATAATCTACCTAATGTAATATAATTTCTACTTAATCGTAAGAAATGTCGTTAGGTGTAAAACTGAATTCATGTTTATCCCATTTCCTTTCCTGGATGTCTGACACTTTTCCACTCAGAAGTTTCCCCACAAAAGTGAGGGAAACGTGCGTTATTAGGAAACAGCGACCGCATTCCACCCAGAACCTGCCAGAAAATGCCCCGGGCGTGGAAAGGTGAGAAGAGGAGAAGGTGAGAAAAGGAGGGGAGTGGTCTGTTGAAGGATGGGAGCAGAGAGGGGCTGGGAGGTCCGGCCCCCTCCTCCATTCAGCGGGTGAGAGCGCCTTGTGTATTTTCGCGATCGCCACCCGCTTTACGGCTCCTTCTTCCCCGCCCCCGCTCCCCCACCGTCCCGCCCCACCCCCACCCCCCGCCCCGCCCCCTCGCCCTCCCCGCCCCCTCCCCTCGCCCGCCCCGCCCCCGCCCGCCCCCGCCCCGCCCCGCCCCCTGCCCCAGCCCGCCCCCTCCCACTTGCCTGCAGGGGGCCTTGGAATATTTCACGCGTGACGTGGTTCTCTCGACTCCACCCACACTCCGCCTGCTGCAGTCGCCTGAAACACCTCAAACTTTGGATATTTTCTCTAACATTGTATTGTAACCAAGTATTAAATTCGTTGGCGTGAATGTGGACCTACAAATATTGTAGTGCTAATACTATAATAGTCGTAAAAAATACTTCAAAGTAGGAATCAGGTATAATAAATATTCAAGAAAAAATATCAAGCGTTGAAAAGGAAATATATAACGATTAACATTATTTTTTAGTTGTATAGAATTGTTTCGAGTTTCGGTCAATAAAAAACATCATGAAAAATTACATGCTTATATAAACTTATTCTAGGAATATGAGGTAAGGAAGAGTCCTTAGAATATGGACATGTCCGAGAGATCCGGAGTAAAAATGGTAATTATACAAAATATATTTACATAATTGTTCAAGTGGATAAGAAAACTCCCTTTACTTCTGAAGGCTGAACGTTGGCAATGTAAGTGATGTTTTTTTATAGACCGTAACTCAAGAAAATTCGATACTATTAATTAACGAGGTCAAGAAATTAAGCACGTGTTATTTTTAAACAATTTTTTTATCCCAGTTATTGTGTTTGTTATCAACAATATATACTTTCATTAGTTAATAATTATTATTATGTGCAGACATTATGCACTCTTCTAATAAAATATGGGCTTTGACCGTACCCGTTTACACAAGGTTTTATCAGTTTTACAATACTAAACTCACCAGAATTTAGTAGGGCAATAAGTTTGTAAATGTGAAGTTATAGTTTTCATTATTTTACTTTGAGGCTGAATTCTTGAATAATTTCCGTGAATCTGTCCCGTGCGGAATATAGAACGTTTGGTTCTTTGATCATGAAAATCAAATGATGGTTCAAAATATTTAACCATTGTAGCACCTAGACACCGGGCAAATGTTTCCATCTTATTTATTTATTTTTATTTATTTTACGTCAAAAAAACAGTTAAAAACTGCGTATGACGTGCTATGGGGAAAAGTGAATTGTGAAAGGAGTGTAACGAAATTTGCGTGGTCAGACGGAAGAGCAGGCCTCATGGCCTGAGTCTCGCCACGTAAAATAAGGCAAATTCAATTCAATTCAATTCAATTCAATTGTGTGCACATTTTCAAAATTCTGTGATCCCTACACTTAGTCATATACTACTTAAATTTTGAATATCTGAAAGGGAGAAAAAAAACAAAAACTCCCATGTAATAAAATCTATTTTCAAAGATAAATAAGCAATACATTTTGGCTCTTATTACTTCCTGCCGCGACAACATGGAAACGATAATTTCAATAATTGTATTTCCCACTGAATTCTAGAAGACGTGCACAGAAAATGAAGTTACATTTATGTCCAGAAGCAAAACAAGGGGCCATCTCAGCATTTGCTCAATGCAGCAATCTTGTTTCATTTATTTGTTATTGGTGATTGAAAGTACTTCACACATTAATGTTACAAGTCTAAATTTGTAACAAAAACGTTATTGTGTAAAGAGCCTCAAGGACTGTATTTACAAATATATCGCATCCCCTTTCCATCTTTCTACTTTATTTTCTTTCCTCTTTGGTAATTTTTATCCGGCTTGATAACCCATTTTTCAGCATGGTTATGAAATTCTAAGTAGGACGAAAGTGTTCCGTTGTCGAGTTGCGTTACCACATGTAATACACACTGAAATTCAAGTGCAGCTCAGTAGTTGGTCTTATTCAAAGGATACTTATAAAAGATGAATAGTGAAACTTTAATAAGTTTTGTCTTTTATCATTTTTAAAGTTTCACTATTCATCTTTTATAAGCATCCTTTGAATAAGACCAACTACTGAGCTGCACATTTGAAAGTAATTTCAAACATAAATTTAAAGTTTAATAAGTTTTGTTTTTTATCATTTATAATCTTTAAATTTATGTTTGAAATTACGTACAATAGTTTTAAAATGTTTTAGTAATATACCTCACCGGTTGTGATGTTAATAATAAAATAATACTTTATTTCAAACATTCGATGGACAAATTTATTAATATTTCTTGTAACTAAAAAACGAGGATTCAGGAAGGGCAAAAAATTCACTAACTTTCTATATTTTACCAATGTTAAACACGTTGCGTGACACTATGTGACGAGCCTTTTTAATCTGTTTCAAAGTCATTACAGTACATATATCGACTCGTGGCATTTTTCCAGACCGTCTCCATTGTATCAAAGTTGTGGAAAAGAGACCGTACGGTATAAGAGAAGAAAACCCCTGAAGGGAGAAGTTTTTGATGCCTGAAGCCGAGTGCTCTCTGTGCTGTTTATAAACTATTTAAAACCACGCGTGCGTGTATCCCTTCCTTCCATACTATGAACAACGATCAGCACTTGAAACGAGACAGCGAAACAGAAACGCACCTACAATACAGAATTTATTCTTCATTTCACACAAATAAATGCATATATGTTCTTATTTACTTTCTCCTCGGTCTACACGCTCTTCAGTTTCTACCAACAAGTAATGTTTTAACTTTTTCCCTAATAGCCTGAATATTTTCCGAAAATATTACATTTCTTTTATGAACTGAAACCTATAAATTCTCTGAATAACCTATTCAATAATGCCGCTTTCGTGTCCACAGTAAACGTTCTAAAGAAATAACGAAAAATCTTCTAAATCAATTTTTGTTTTCAAGCTTCAGTAACTTGCTACGTAACATGATTTGTGATATTGGGACTGTAGAATGACCCAGTTGCTCGAACTGGTGCCTTGAAGTACTTAATTTTTTATATTATTCTAGCTGCATACTGCACAAATTGTATTATCCAACATTCGTAAATTTTTAACATCCGGTGGAATGAAGATTTAACCACGTTTTCGTGGTATTTTCGTTTATATCTAAATATTATATATATATATATATATATATATATATATATATATATATATATATATATATATATATATATATATATACAAAGAACGTATTATAGTACTTAACAAGTAATCACGAACACTCCAAAGACGATTATTATTTACTTAGCACTAGTACTATTCATTAAGTTTACATTGGGATGAACTGAGGAAGTTGATTCAATTCAACGTGAAAGATTTGAAACTAACTTTAAAGGAAAGAAAAAACGTGAATATTATTCCAAAATCTGCAACTATTATTAATTCAGTGGCATTGTCATGTATTCAGTCTTCATTGCTTAAGTGTTTGCTTTGTAAATAGGAAAGTAGATTGACCCAAAGACATTGCAAGTTCTAACTATTGAACGTACAGACTACGTTCAATATTCTTAGTTCTAGTTTAAAGAGACATGTTCTACCAATCGCAAAAGTGTTCACGTGATATTGTCTATTTTTTTGGGAAATATCATGCGTGGAGCAGCAAGGACGGAAACAATATATAAATATAAAATACAGATATCTTCAAATCTCTCTTCTGAGCAATATCTCACAAACATCCGAGCAGTCCTTGAACCGTGGCAACCAATGCAATAAAGGGCGAGATTGCAAGTCGTCACATGTGCCTCCAGCTGTGCTGTTCCTTCCAGCAATTTTGCTAGCGAAAAAAAGCACCAACTGGGGATGGCCCGCCCACGTATATTATTAACACTTCCTCTCTCAAGACGATCGGATCTCGTGTCGACACCAGCACCATGTCGAAACGGCATCTCTGGGAGTGAGAAGGGGAGGGAGCGGTAGAGCGAAGCTTTTGACAGGCTCCGTATTGGATTCTTTGACTGCAGCAGGCGAGCAGAACGAAACTGTCCGTACCCACCGGCTGTCTTCGTTATTTCCCCACACCTTTCATTTTCGCTGGGGCGGTTCGGTAGCTCTTCGACGCTTCTGAGAATTTCTCTTGTTCTCGTAGTCATGTCTGTTTCTTTGCCGACTCACTAACACCGTCGGCTTCTCCTTTTCACCTCCTACTCTCTTATATTCTTTGCCATTTACCAGTGTTACCTCCAGATTTTCGCCTCATGTAGTGCATCATTCTATAATACTTCTATTTGAATGATAGACATATTTCTTAGAGACCATTGTTAATTCCCTTAAATGTACTTATTGGAACAAAAGTTAACTCAGTAAAATATTGAACCATTACAATAAGAGATTAAAGTAATCAAACGTATCAATAAGATTAATTAACAAAATTACGACTCACATCAGCTCAAGTTTCATTCTTATTTATACCTCGATTTACCTCTTGCAATATTGCAACTGCACCTTCTTAGTGTGTAAATACCAACCACAAATTTTTCTTCCAATAACTATTACATATTTCAGGAATTCACATTTTCCGTAGCCTAAGACATCAAACATATACTTTTGCCACTCTAAGCGCCATCCCTTTTCGCCCACTCCCAAATTACATTCCGTCCCACTTACACAGTTCACGTCGCCCGCGAGTAATTGCTCTATTTCAGGAATTCATATTTTCAATAGCGTAAGACATCAAATATATAGTTGTTTTTTTTTGTGTGTGTGTGTTTCCGGACGCGTCAACTGCTTTGGTCATTAGTCCCGTTAGTGTAGTGCATGTTTTTTTCGGGAGATGGCGGTAATCTTTCCCCGCTAAATGGCGAGATCCAGCGCCGACATACCGTCGGCTAGTGGGGTTTCCCCCTAACTAGGAGTCTCCCACCAGCGGGGCACCGCCCCAGCCGGGACAAGCTCTAAGCTCCCGCCCGGTCTCCCGGAATATGCGGTAGTGTAGTGCATGTTAGTGTAAGTGTGTATGTAAGGGTGAGAGGATAAGACAAGGAAGAGGAAGGAAAGATCGCGCGCGGTCCGTGGCCCGTTTCTTAGGGTACTGCTCCGGCATTCGCCTGGCGTTGATCGGAGAAACCACGGAAAACTACCGATTAGAACAGCCGGCCGCTAGAATTCTCCTCCAGACAGCGACTGAATTAGACCTAGCTGAAAAGTTAGTGTCGAAAATCCTGTCGCCGTCAGGACTCGAACGTAGGACCTCCCGGTCTCAAATATATAATTTTACCACTCTAAGCGTCATCCCTTTTCGCCCACTCCCAAATTACATTCCGTCCCACTCACACAGTTCACGTCGCCCGCGAGTAATCGCTCTCGCTATCAGCGCAATCACCAGCCTCCAGTAACAAGATTCCTCACGCCTACATCTGCCATGAAGACGACACAGCCCTGTTGGACCCTGTACCTTCGTTTTTAGAGCTCAAAGTCTCTCGAGATCGTAATTTCGATGAAGCACCGCCAGCGCACCGTAGTTGGTCTGCGCGGAGAGAGGCCTCTTGGAAACAAAGCGAAAGATCGACCTGAAGGACGGAGGCGTTGGCCGCTCCTGCCTGCTCAAGGCCTCCTTCTGATGAACTGGTTGCGATATCTCAACGACAACACCGTTGCCTCTCCAGCACGGTTGTTAGAAAGGACCTTCGGATTGAAGATTTTTGAAGCAGCTAAAAAAGGGCTTGGCTGAATTCAACCAGTGTGTGTAGGAGCAAACTGATCTTATCGATAGTTTCTGTGGTGTTTCCATGCAGAAGCAGTAGTACTTTAACAAGCGGGTAGCAAAGATCGATTTTTTCTTTCTGATCTAGTTTCCTTCTCTGTTCTTTCACAAACAACTGAACTTACAAGCAATATACTCCAACACATGAGACGGGAGATCACTCGGGATCATCCAGCTCGTCGCGGTGAGCCGATGGGAGTTTGAGAAAATACTTGAAAAGGAAAATTCTCGCAAGCCGATGTATAGGTCGGCCCTAGATCTCACGTTTCAGTAGAGGGGAAACACTGTTACTACGTGTTGTAGTCACAGTCTTCTAGATCGACTGCAAAATCAAAAAAATGAGTACAGGATAATGTGAAATTTCGTAATGGCTACCTCAACCAAACAAATGTAATGGGATGTGTATCGGTCGGGGAAAATTGCATTAAACGAAACACATTTCTTCGTCTCCACTATTTCTCTCATTCCCTCTCACCTACCCTCCTCCTCTTTTCACCCCTTTCCTAATGATCTCTCTTTCTCCACCCATTTCTCTCATCTGTGTCCCTTCTCTCATCTCATTGTCTCCTTCTTTCTCTCTTGTCTCCCTCTTTTTCTCTTCCCTTCCTCTTCTATCCCTCCCTTTTCTCTCCCTCCGTCATTCTCCTTAAATTAAAGAGACAACAATTTTACGAACGTCTCCTCCGTCTTCTATTCCTTTTATGAAGTCGATGTCCTACGTCTACAGCAGAATAAATTCTATCAGTGGTTTGTTGTATAACATCTGACCGCTTCAGATGAAGATAAGCTTACTTCAACTTCTAATAATTTCATTATATAAAACGTAAGAAAATAAACTCGCAAATAAGTTTATTGCATATTTTTATTTAATTTTAAAATGTGTCATTCAAGATTTCAGAAAGAATACTTAATTTCTGCGAGGATTATCACTTCCTGCTAAATTTACAACGTCATTTATCTTATCAAGACATTCAGTATATTCACTTTTCCTGAAGGGTTCTTAGTTTTCGAAAACAGTGAAATATTTTTTAATCGTCGAACATTAAAACGAACAACATATTCCATAACAGTAAAGCACAGATTTAGTTGGGGTAGATGAAACAAACGCACTACCTTTGTCTCGTTTGTTTAGTTTTTCAAGACGTCATGAAATAATTTCTCTCATTCTAACACAAGTTTATCTTCCTACTCTTTATTCGCCATTTTGGCAGTATTGTGTATCTTCATGCAAACTCAATAATCAATCTAGGCTTACGTAACTCAACATAGAAAGAAAGTTTCAAATTAAGTTACATCAGTATTTAAAACGCGTTACTTGTACTTGCTACCAGAGCAACGTGATCATATGATCCAGTTTCGCATAACAAATGAAGTCACCGAATTACACGCAATTGATTTTTTTTAGGCATTCTACACATATGGTAGCTGATTTTGATTTGTTAGGGATTGCAGGCGCTTCAACTGCTAAGTTAATTAGTTCCTTAAGTGTAGTGCATGCTTTTTCCTCTGGAGGTGGCAGTGGTATTCTCCCGCTGAATGGCGAGATCCAGCGCCGACATACCGTTGGCTAGCGATGGTTTCCTCACCCAGGTATCTCCCACCAGCAGAGCCTCGCTCCAGACAGCACAAGCTCTAAGTTCTCGGCCAGTCTCCCGACTTGTGTGATAGTGTAGTGCATGTAAAGGGAGAGCATAGGACAAGGAATACGATGGTGCGTGGTCCGTGCCCATGTGTTAGGGCACTACTCTGGCATTCGCCAGGTGTTGAGCGGAGAAATCACGGAAAACTACTGATCACAGCAGCTGGTCACTAGATTTCTCCTCCACACAAAACCTGAACTCGACCTTGCGGTCTAGCTAGTGTCGAAAATCCTACCACCGCGAGAACTCGAACCCTGGGCCTCCCGGTTAGAGACATCAGTGGATGTCCTGAGCCACCTTTCCCGGTGTGAATTTGAACGTTCTTCAAAGCGAGAGGAAAATATCGATAGGATTCTTCTGTTTGAATGATATTTTTGCTGTCGCATGCATAGGCCTCGTCGGAGATCGCCGAACAGAGTTGTGTGCGATCCTTACAAGGGAGCAGCGGGCGTGGCGTGTGTAGTCGATTGGCCAGCATTCGCGTACAGTCGTTTGGCGACGGCGGGCGATCAGTGTGTCTCAAAGGCGGCGGCCCGGCCCCTTTCGGTCCCGCCCCCCCCCCTCGCTCGCCGCCGGTGAGACGCGACGTGTCCGCCACTGACAGCTCTGCGAGACGAAACAGACTTCGCTTCCCCGCCTCCGCCTGCGGTGCTTCAACTCCCTCGCCCGCCTGCGCCTGCACAAGTTGCTTCCCGGTGACGCCTCTTTCCTCTCTCTGTTCACTTGTCGCACTAGTTGCTTTTTTAATAAACGATAATATAGTTGTCTTAATTAGTCACATTTGGTGTAAACAGGCTTCAATCAAATTATAGACATCGAATAATACAAGGACAATTTATTTCATAGTTTGGAATTTTTTAACTTTCAGTAGTTTTTTTTAACTTTTGTATCTCTAACAAGCATGCATTCTCTCTTTCTCTATTCGGCGTTGACATACTCTTTGTTTCTCTTCGTTTTTTCTTTATGGAGTTATTTCTTGTGGTATTCTTTTTTTTTCCTCACTCTTAACTTCCTTTTATCCCTTGCTTATTTGCTTTCACGTCCTTTTTCTCCGAATACACCTTCGTATTTTTCTGTTTCTTTCTACCCCGGTTTCTCACTCAATGATAGTTTTCTTTCCGCAATCTAACTCCCTTTCTCGCACACTTTGTCCTTTCTACCCCTTCCCTTCCTCTTTCCCTCTTCTCTTTATCTCTCATTCTCTCTCTCTTTCTCTCTCTCTCTCTCTCTATCTATCTATCTATCTCTATCTCACTTTCCCCTTTCCCTCTCCTTCTCTCAAATAATTTCCTCTCAAGTCCCTCTAACAGTTGCATTCTATCCTCATTTCAATATCTTTCTTTATATTGCTGAATGTCTACAACCTATTCTGTTGTTTTTCTACTGTGACTTCGTGAATCTGCTTTCCTTGACCTTTCTCGTCCCCAACATTGTTTTGCATTCTTTGTTGTTTCTCCCTCTTGACTTTTTTCTATTGGTTCTCTCAGCATTCGTCTTCCAATCCTCTCTTCATTAACTGCAACGCTTTTGCATTTATTTATTTATTTATCTCTTTATTGTATAGTTTTAGCCCTTTCGAAGACTTCTTTCAATTTATTACTCTTCGTTCACATACAAAATGAATTCATCTCATTAATCAATAATACTGATATCAATAATCAAATACTTCTTGTCGTGTGAGTTCTCAGTATCAAATATGATGAAGCAACAACCTATCAATACAATAGGGGAAAGGCAGCTCAGTGCATCAACTGCTGTCACTGCAGCGCCTCTGACCGGGAGGTCCTAGATTCGAGTCCTGACGGTGGCAGTATTTTCGACACTAGCTTTTCAGCTAGGTCGAATTCAGTCGTTGTCTGGAGGAGAATTCTAGCGGCCGGCTGCTCTGATCGGTAGTTTTCCGTGGTTTCTCCGATCAAGGCCATGCGAATGCCGGAGCAGTACCCTACCAAACGGGCCACGGACCGCGCGCGATCTGTCCTTCCTCTTCCTTGTCCTATCCTCTCCCCTTACACACACACACTCTTACACTAACATGCACTACACTACCACATATTCGGGAGGCCGGACGGGAGCTTAGAGATTGTCCCGGCTGGGGCGGTGCCCCGCTGGTGGGAGAGTCCTGGTTAGGGGGAAACCCCACTAGCCGACGGTAGGTCAGCGCCGGATCTCGCCATCCGGCGAGGAAAGATCACCGCCATCTCCCGCGAAAAAACCATGCATTACAGTAACAGGACTAATGACCAAAGCAGTTGATGCGCCAGGAAACACGAAAAAAACAAACCAAACCAAACCATTATCACTGATTTTACATTTTATATTATTTCTTAAAACACAGATTGCATCGGCTCATGAGTGAGGCATTCACTGCTACCATTCTGAACCAACCTTTCTCCGCCGTCTCCGGAGCAGCCCGTGGGCCTTGGCCGGCCCCGCGGCAGTTTGCCTCAGGAAGTAGGATCTTGGATGAATGCGCGGTGAACCGCGCCAAAACACGTCACCCACTCGGACGCCGACGGTGAAACATTGCACGACACTCGCCGACATGTCAGCACGCTGTTTACCATACCAGCTTTCACCTCCAGCGATTACTTTGCGTTTCTTTTCCTGATTTATGCGAGGGGTTCGAGAGACTGTTTCTTGCCGCTCCATCAAATTGCTGCAGTTCTGTTTGTTTGGGATAACAAAGTATATTGACATGGTTTTGAGAGTAAGCAAGAGAGGAACAGTCTCCGATCGATAATTTGAATTTTTATTCTGATATTTCAGTCAGGAGATAATTGTTAGTATAATCACTCCTTTCATGTATTCCAAAAACAATTTTTTTAAATTTGTAAACTATTAAATTAAAAACCAGTTGCAGTTATTGAAAGGATAACCATCCATTAACCATTATGTTCACAGTAACGTATTGATTTTATCATAAGAAGTGATCATTACCATTATTTAACATTTTTAAAGCAGGTGTATATGTGTATAAATATATTATCGTATCTTATTTATTATGAGCATTTTGAACTAAGCGAACATCGCACGGTAAATGAAAGAATTGTCATCTTAACTTCACTTTCCAATGATAATCCAATGTAGGTGAGTTTCTAAATTCTACAATTCGAATTGTATAATGTTCCCAAATTCTTTTAATCTTAAATATTCCATGCATATGATTTTAATGACAATAATGTTAGTTATTTATTAATAAGCTGGAAATAAAGGATTGCAAAGAAAGTTTATATCAATTTCTTAAATCAAAAGAAAAGTTAAAGGGAAATATTTTATGTAATAAGGAATTAGCTGCAAACTTAAGAATAAAACTTAGAATAAATAGAATAGAGAGAGTAAATATGTTTTCCAAGTATGAGATTCGAATATTTTGTGATGATTTAAAAAATTAGAAGATAAAAATCTGGTAAGTTGGGACTTTGCATTTGCATTTTTGTCATTAATATAATCTACCATCGTGAAAACATAGTTCTGATAAGTATACATGTCGCCTTACTCGCATCCAAATGTATCTAATTGAGTGTAGTCAGATTATACAAATATCGATAATTTTGGGCATACATGACTTGAATGAATTGGGGGCATACATGACTCCAGAAAATTATGTCATGTGTGCAACTATATGATCCCTGTATAAGATTGTTTTGCCTCCAAGGGGAACTATTGTGAATTCCAAAATCCGTCTAAAATTAGTGGAAGGTAATAGTGATGTTTGTGTCCTTTTCGCAAGTTCAAGTGTGTCATTTTGCAAGTTGAGATGTCAGAGTGGGAGCATGGGAAAATTTAATCCCGCTTTTATATTTTTGTAGCAATGAAAGTGTTTCACCCACTTTAAGAATATAGTTTGAGACACCAGAGAGGACTTATAAAACAGTTTACTTCGGAGTGTTGGAGCATTCATCAGTTACTCATTGCCAAAATCATCATTGTACATAAGTTACAGTGTTATTTTAAAGAACAACATTTCTGTTGCGTAATCGCCTTATTTAACATTTAGTACAGTGTTAAAAAATGATTTACGTATATTTAATTATCTACATTAGCATCTTATTGCCGATTAAATACCTACTTAAGAGTTTTCGTGGCAATGTCGGGTTGTCAATTTCTACTGTTTTAGTGCCTACAAATGCGCAACTTAATCACCACTACAAGGGTTTCTTTCTGAGTAGTCTTTCAACGCTTCTTTCAGTGCCGTTCAGACCCTCCGATGTTTCCGTTGTCTGGTGTGGGCTCGGTTCGAAGCACGTGCGACGGCTGACGGCAAGCGGCTGCAGATAAAACGAAGTTATATTTGCGCAGGACGAGCAGAGGGCGGATATGCGGAACGCGCGTGGTCGCGTCAATAAACGCGCAGGACGTGGCTGGTTACATGACGTTTCGGCAGGGAACAGCGTACCAACTGCAGTATTCACGGACGTGTGTATCTCTTGTTGAAATATTTTGCGTCTTTTTCTTTTGTGTATGCGTAAAGTAATAGAAACCTTAACAATAAATGAGAAGAATAAACAGCACTCAAAATAAATAATCGGGGGTTTTCTTTAGGAGTTGATTGGTTTCTTGTGATTGGAAGGTTTTGTTAGGAATTAGAAATTCTTCTTATGTTTAAGAGGTTTCAGTAGTATTGGGAGGTTTTGGTAGGATTGGGAAGTTTTGGTAGAATTAGAGATTTTGGTAGGAATAGGAAGTTTTGGTAGGATTGGAACCTTTCGGTAGGATTGGAATATATCGGTAAGATTGGAAGATTTCGTTGGATTGAGAGCTATCTGTGAGACTGGGAGGTATCCATAGAATTTAGAAGTATCTGTAGAGTTGAAAAAATTCAAACGGAAATTTAAGTCAGATTTTAATTTTCAATTCAACTTATTAAATGATTGTTTAGTGTTTCCGGGTTCCTCAACTACCGTACTTGTTAGTCCGGTAATGTTGTATCCCGAGTATGGTGGTGTTTCTCCCCAAATGTAAGAACGTGATATCCGACACTAACTTCTATGTCGACTTGTGGGTTTTGTTCCTTCAGAATGTGCTTCAGGAGGCACTACCTCAGCTGAGACAAGCACTTAATTACCGACTGCACTACCGACATGTGTAGTAGTGAAGGGCACATAAGTATGTGCTTATGTTAGTGTCCGGAAACCTGACGACTATAGCAACCGATTCATGGATTCACCGATGCAAGGCTTCTGCTTCAGATAGTGTTTGAATCCGACTAATCTATGTAGCTAGTGTCGAAAAGTCGCCACCGTCAGAAATCAGAATCTAGGACTTTTCGGGCAGCGAATTTGTTGAGACAAAGGCAATGCCGCTACTTGTCCATTCTATCCCTCGAAATGATTGAAAACAGAATGTTTGTTAATGGTATAGAAGTTTGTACAATTGTTAGTTCCATTGCTCATATGACAGTGGGTTGTAACAGAAGCATGACGTCCTCGTGGAGAATAGTATACCATGTAACAAATTCCTGAATAATTCATTTTACAGCCCATTCACCTTGTATTTTGTGTAATGAAATGAAAGGTTTAACTCAGAACAAAGAAAACATTTTAGAGAACAAGGTGCGTGTTCATCGCGTGCAAGAAAATTCTCATAATGCTATCAGTATGACGAGAGTGCATAGTCAACTCTGAAATCCTACTTCGCCGTGATTAAAGTCAAAATGAAACTAAGTGCTGACGTAGAATCGTTGCGAGTATAATTGGGGCATCCATTCACTGCTAAAGAAAATCCATCTTCTGTGAGAGTTATCAGAAATTTTTAATCACTACTCATTCATATTTTTAACAAATGATAAAATCTATACTTCACTAAACCTATCAATTAAGTTCAGCTATTGTTTTTACGTTATACCCAATACCTAATAGAATATGAATAAATATGTTAAGTAATTATTTTGCTGCTGCTTCATGTCTTTGGGTTTTTCAATCGAAATATTGTCACACGTTCCTATACACCGTTATCAATCCTATACACCGTTATCTCAGAAGCCTTCAGTTCGTTGATAATTTAACTATTAACGAGATTCAGAGCACAAAAATAAAACCACACATTTAGGTTTCATAAGAAGTCGAATCGAATTCTCTCACCTGTACATCACTACCACCAACTGCCTCCAAGCCTGTTGTGATCAGAGAGCACAAATAAATGCCAAGGAAGGCAGTGCAGGTGTTGCGAGGGCGTGTCTCTTCATTCAGGCATCTGTTACGTAACGCAACCTTCAAAAGCGAGCACCGTTCTCCGGAGGTTGCGCGGCCGATGTGCGTGGTGGCGGGCGCGGGCGGGGCCAGGGCGGGGGCGGCGCGAGCTAAGTTTAGCTTTTAATTGAGCGCGTGAGGAGCGAGGGGGCGGGGCGGGCCTTCCTTAAAGGGAAACCAAGGGGGAGGCGGAGTTGTGTTTGCAACTTGCTTGTTACTTTCTCCCTACGGAGTAAGTTATGTAATGCTGCGCGAGAAAAACGCGAATTTTCGGTAGAAAAATTATTATTACAGCGCTCTGGTAGCGAAAAAGTGGGTAAATGCAGTTATTAAATTTAGAAAAAAAATACCTTAACACATGGTGTAGCCAGAATCCATCTTTTGTGGGTCTTTGATACTGGAAAATCGAATGACGGCAAAACGTCTGTCTGTCCGTTTGTCTACTGTCCTGTGAACAACGTGTCTATACCGTTTAGCCGATTATCTCAAAAATTGATTTTACCTGATCGATTTGGCTGAATTGTCCGTCTCTCGGATTTAAAACTTTTGCAGTTTATTCAAATTTTACAGAATATTTTGGTTCAGAATTGTAAGACACGTTATTTACTAAGTAAATGCTATTGTGACGGAAAAATTAATTTTTTTAATTTGGAAACGTGATAAAGAAAATCGATACGGATACGTGAGAAAGAAAATTGTTAATCAATTTCGTATAATAATACATTAAACAATTGTCAAATATATTCCAGTAGTTAAGTGACTAACAAAAGGTGTGTCATATGGACATTTTTTTTGTTTGTTTTGCAATGAATAATATTACTGATTCATTATCTCACTACTAAGTCTTTCAGTGAATGTTAGTTGCATATTTAAACCAAATAAAATAACAAAAGATTCAGAACACACAGCAACATGTAGAAGTGTTACATTTGACGCTCAATTGAGTGATACCTCAAAGAATCCAATTCACAAATACATCATTAGGAAACTGTAATGCGTGGAGAATTGGGTTGTAATTTTTGAATAAGTATGTTGCAGCATGTGCCGCTTAAGTGTTACACATGTATTCACGCATTACATCAGTGATTTACGACAGCAATGCGTGGAAAACCTCGGAATGAGGGGAGGGGTGCGAGCCAGTTTTAGTACAATACAGCCGCTCCACACGGCCCGGGTTTCGTGCCCGCCTTGCGTAAGCGCTTTCGAAGAACGTCGGAACCACAGGCCAGCGATCGTTCCTGGCAGCTGGCATTCCCCGTCCATGACACCATGAGCAGTTTCCTTGCGAAAATAGATTTTCTCAACGGACTCTATTCTCCGGAAAATATTTCTTGGGAGCGTATAAAAGAAAGATCAAGTAGAGGAAGAACACCGAAACATATTTCACGTTTGAAAGTGTTTCCTGTACGTGTGGGAGTGTAAGTTCCTAACACTTTACTGAGCAGCATTTTTGACCGTCATTGAAGTAAATATTACGTTAGAAGAATAGTGAATTAGATTCTCGGTCGACGATTTTAGAGCTTACTTAGAGATATTCTTAATTTTGTGTGAAATTGATCATTTAATACTTATTTCATTACTTTCGTTTTATTCAAGTGATTGAGAATAGTAATCTCAAATTGATAGTGTTAAAACGAAGGATATCACCCCTTCTTTACATCTCTTCACTCTTCTTTCCTTTCTCTCCTTTCTAATTCTTCTTTTCCTCCTCTTCCTTCTTTCCTTCTTCTGCTGTCTCCTCTTCCTTCCTCTATCTCAGTACTGTGAGGACTCCATAAGTCAAACATTATTCGCTACCCGATCACAAAAAGGTTTCATGTTAATTAACAGAGAGAGTATCCGGGCTGGTAGGTTGTAGGTAAAGGGCCCTTTACCGCTGGACTACGGGCTACAAGCCCGGAAACTCTCTACGTTATTGGCCCCAGCTGTGAAAACCTACGACGCTATTTATTGTTCATTGTCCAATATGTTCGCAGTCTGAACTCTCCGTTCACTAATCAAACATAAAGTAATGCATGCCCTATGACGGCAACCCCCCGAGACAAGTCGTTACCTCTTTCACCGCTCATCCTCGCACGCGTCGTGGTGGTGGAGGGTTTGGTGGGCGGTGCGAATGGATTGATTGATTGATTGATTTTTTCGTGTTTCCGGGCGCGTCAACTGCTTCGGTCATTAGTCCCGTTAGTGTAGTGTATGTTTTTCTCGGTAGATGGTGATGATTATCCCTTCGCTGGATGGCGAGATCCGGCACCGACCTACTGTCGGCTGGTGGGGCTTCCCCCTAACCAGGACTCTCCCACCAGCGGGGCACCGCCCCAGCCGGGACAAGCTCTAAGCTCCCGACCGGTCTGCAGGAATATGTGGTAGTGTAGTGCATGTTAGTGTAAGTGTGTGTAAGTGGAGAAGATAGGACAAGGAATGGGAAGGACAGATCGCGCGCGGTCCGTGGCCCGTTTGTTAGGGTAGTGCTCCGGCATTCGCCTGGTGTTGATCGGAGAAACCACGGAAAACTACCGATCAGAGCAACTGACCGCTAGAATTCTCCTCCAGACAGCGACTGAATTCGACCTAGCTAAAAGCTAGTGTCGAAAATCCTGCCGCAGTCAGGACTCGAACCTAGGACCTCCCGGTCAGAGGCGCTGCAGTGGCATCAGTTGATGCGCTGAGCTACCGCTCCCGGTCGCGGTGCGAATGGAATAACTGGCTGTGCGCTGGCGGGAGAGCGTACGAGTGAAGTGGGAGCAGGCACGCAAGTGTGCAAGCGTGCGGATATGTGAGCGTGCAGATATGCTGACGTGTGGATGTGTGAGCGCGCGAGCGTGCACATCTGTGGATATGTAGGTGTATGAGTATGTGAGTGCGCGAGCATGTCAGTGTGCAAGCATGTGAGTATGCGAATACGTGACTGCAAATATACGAATATCCAACCACGCGAGCGAGCAAGTGGGCGAGTAAGTAAGCGAGTAAGTGCGCGATAAAGTGAGTGAGAAACTGAGTGAGAAAGTGAGCGACTAAGTGATCGTCTAAGTGATCGACTAAGTGATCGACTAAGTGATCGACTAAGTGATCGACTAAGTAATCGACTAAGTGATCGACTAAGTGATGGACTAAGTGGGCGACTAAGTGAGCGACTAAGTGAGCAGCTAAGAGAGCGACTAAGCGAACGAGTAAGTGAACGAGTAAGTAAGCGAGTGGGAGGGCGGGCCTGCGTGCGTGCTCCTCTCCCGCCCATTCACAACGGATCAAGTTCTGCCTCGAAAATAGCGCCGGGAAAAACAGAAATACCTCCGGCCGCTGTTCGCGCGCTCTGCTATTAATGTGCGCCGGCGCGCCGCCCGCGCGGAGACAGAGCGGGCGCTGCGACCGCCCACGCGCGCCCGTCACGCCCGCGGGCGGTGGGCGACGCGGCGGGCGACGCGGCGGGCGACCCGGAAGACCAGTCTCACATGCTTGGCTCAATCCACTGTTGTTAAAATATTTGCTTGTTTTATTTTCA
The DNA here is from genome assembly GCA_964035755.1 of Teleogryllus oceanicus. Lineage (NCBI taxonomy): Eukaryota > Metazoa > Arthropoda > Insecta > Orthoptera > Gryllidae > Teleogryllus > Teleogryllus oceanicus. The sequence continues at coordinate 181,586,447 of CAXIVR010000003.1, forward strand.
ATGTGTGGGAATGCTTGTGTGTCGAAGGGAACGAAAATGAGACGAAAAATAATATATTCGGAAAAATAATATGATGAGAAAGTGAATACAACAAGAAAACGTGTGAAAAAGATGAATAAAGTGAGTGCGATGAATATGATAAAAATTGATATGGTAAAAAAGGAAGGAGATATGATAGAAAATGGAGAAAAGAAAAAAGTAATAAAAAAAGTGAAAATAATATAACGAAAGAATCCGAGAACGAATACAGTCGAAGAATAAGAGAGCCAATATGATGGAGGAATGAATGGAGACAATTGATAGAGATAGTAAAGAGAGTGAATGTCGTGAAAAATGCGATTTAGAAAAGTTGTTAATTAAGTGTTTGATGAGTTCGAACATGTCTTTGATTGAGAGGTAATATATATCGAACACAAATATTAGTAAGCAATCCTATGAAGTCAGCAAAGGGCTGTTTAATTTCTCTTCTTATAATGCTATTAATGTGCTCTCTTCTTATAATGTGATGAGGAAATTTATAGAAAATTCCTTGGATCTTAGTAGACAATTGAAAAGCATTTATTTCTCACCCTAAGTACATTGTTATTCTATATTACAGTTTGCAAAAGCGGTATCATAATGCTTTTACTTATTTTACCTCTCCTTTCCTCGTTTCTGAGCGTTTCTAATGGAATGTTTATGGCAGATAAATTCTAAAATAGTCTATATATTACAAAAAAAATTATATATTAAATTACATATTTTCTCCCCCATACGTCACAAACAGTTTTTGACTAAATAAATAAATAAATATACATTTGCATTTTCTCCATTCAAGAAAGGGAAATCCGGGATGCCTTGGCGGGAATGTTTACGTGTCACTTGGAGAAGTATTCGTTGAGTGGAGTGGCAGCACTGCCGAGAGTGGCGATGACGGCGGCGGCTTCCTCCGGAGGCGGCAGCGGGGCTCTTCCTCTTTACGACCACCGGCGTCGCTGTCAGGCAGCGAATGAGCGCCCACACAGCAGACCAACTACACCAATGAGGATAGCGAGTGTTTTACGAGAAAAAATGAAAGGGAAGGTGAGAGAATCAAGATCAAATAAAACTTATTAGTGTTTTAGCGTAAGAAATGTTGTGAATTTAGAGTTGGCTTAACTCACGGGCGTTTGTTAGGTTCGTTGCGAAGGCAGAATGCCACAGACTGACCGTCTCCTTTCAAGTGCACAAGGGAGTGAAGTTGGTCGTATTAAATTGTCGGCTGTTTTGCAAAGAAAACTAATTACATTACCATGCAGAACTATTTTATTCAGCACCAATTAAAAATCACTGTTGGGACTTTCAATTCACCCATTTCCTTTCAACATAATACTCCCAAGAGTTTTTTTCTCAATTTCTACAAACCACATTCTCATAATTCATAAAAATATTCGTGTTTTTTTGTGGAAATCTGTATCAGAAGAACATTAAAATTTTAGACTTTGGAGATTATTATCCTGGAGTCAATTTATTTAGGCGCATTGGAACTACCCCTCTGAATTCCTTCCATCGTGGCTATGGGAGAATATTTCATTCCATTTACAGAGACGAAAAGGCGGGGGAAAACGGCACTGACGGTGTAGGTGAGATAGTGCGGAGAGGAGGAGATACAATGTGTGCAGATTGCTCTGAAAAATGGGGAATACGCGAGACACTAGAACGAGTAAGGGGAAGTTATCGAAAATTGAACTTCAGCCACTGTTTATTTCTGTAGAAAAGATAATAAAATGCCTTTCTTTTCATGTGTGTATATACAAAGCATCTACTAATATTACAATTTACTATTCAATTCCAGTTTAACTTCTTGATATTTACTTTCTGGAATCTATTTGATTCTATCTACTACTCTATATTCTGAAGTACACAAAAAATTGCCAAATGCCCCAAGAAATATTCTCACCCTTTTTCTTGGCGACGCTTCTTCGTCCGTAACTTCATTTGAATTAGTGAAAGAAATATTCGCCATGTCCATTCTGCAGATACTAGAACTAAATTTTGAGATGTAAAACGTGAACTTCTTTATAGGAAGCTTATCAACATATTTAAGACATCCATGAAAGTAAAGAACATATAGCAAAAAATACTTTCCCTAATTTTCAATATATCGTAAGCATTTGTATGTAGCCACTGCAAGTGTAAGCAATATAATTAAAGAATGAAAAATCGATTTTCTTAAGCGTTACTATTACTCGATTATTAAGACTGTAGTAAGTGGATAGAGATTTACATAACAAAGTTGTATATTTGCAATCTCCAATACCTTAAAATTACAGTTACAAAACGAGACCATATACAATATTGTTTCGCATATCTAGTTTTCAGTCGCAAATAAGTTCTACTAATACAATTTTCTTTAGAAAACCGTGAATTTAACACACGATACCTGCAATTGCTTCTGTGAACCAACGGGTAAATGAACGATTCCAAAGAATTGAATCTATTTCTGTTCCCCGTGACTAGTTCCGCCGCTAGACTCCTTTTGAGCCCCAGCGGAGGGCGCCGGAGGGCAGGCGGTTCCCGGGAGCCGCCGATTGGTATTCCGCCGCTCCTCTCCTCCCCGCCCTCTCCGCGCGCCCCCATCTGCAGCGCAAACTTTCGCATCTGGGAGCGCACACATGGCGAGCGGCGGCGCCGCCTCGCGACTGTCCCACGCGGTGTTTGTGCGCTGCGAGGCAGTCAATACGACAGAGCGACGCGGTGCGGCGCGGTGCGACGCGGAGGGAAGGGTGGGGATGAGGGGGACGCGTGGGGGGGGGGGGGGGGGCGGGGCGGGGCACGGGGGGGGCAGGCGGCAGGGGCGGGGGAGTTAGGGGGGACAGCCGGCACCGAGGGCGAGGCAGAGCAGCACTGAGGTCGGGGCAGAACGGCACTGAGGTCGGGGCATAGCGGCACTGAGGGCGGAGGAGAGCAGCATTGAGAGCGGGGCAGAGCGGCACTGAGGGCGGGGCAGAGCGGCACTGAGGGCGGGGCAGAGCGGCACTGAGGGCGGGGCAGAGCAGCACTGAGGGCGGGGCAGAGCGGCACTGAGGGCGGAGGAGAGCAGCATTATGGGCGGGACAGACCGGCACTGAGGTCGGGGCAGAGCGGCACTGAGGGCGGGGCAGAGCAGCACTGAGGGCGGGGCAGAGCGGCACTGAGGGCGGAGAAGAGCAGCATTGAGAGCGGAACAGAGCGGCACTGAGGGCGGGGCAGAGCAGCACTGAGGTCGGGCAGAGCGGCACTGAGGGCGGAGCAAAGCAGCATTGAGAGCGGGGCAGAGCGGCACTGAGGGCGGGGCAGAGCAGCACTGAGGTCGGGGCAGAGCGGCACTGAGGGCGGGGAAGAGCAGCACTGAGGCGGCACTGCGGGGGGGCAGAGCGGCACTCAGGGCGGGGCAGATCTGCACTGAGGGCGTAGGTGAGATACCGCGGAGAGGAGGTGATACAATGGTTGGAGAAGGGTGGAGCGAGGGAAAGGGCGGGGCAGAGCGAAAGGAAAAGCGGGAGAGCGAAGGGAGAATGAAAGACAGGGGGAAGGGGAGGCAGGGCGAAATAAGGGCGTACGTGGGACGGGGCGGAAAGAAGAAGAGATAAAGGTTGGGGAAGGGCGAAATGAGGAGTGAGCGTGGATGGGAAAAGGCGGGGTAGAGCAGCACTGAGGACGCAGGCGAGGCAAGGCGGGGAGGAGGTGAGACAATGGTTGTGGAGGGCGGGACGAAATAAGACGTAGACAGATTTGGACGAAGGACAGAGGGCGGGACAAAAGGCTGGACAGAGGTGCACGGGCAGAACTGGAAGAACGTATGCAGTACATCAACTGATGTACTCTCCTCTTACACACACACTTACACTAACATGCACTACACTACCACATATTCAGAGAGACCGGTCAGGAGCTTAGAGCTTGTCCCGACTGGGGCGGTGTCCCGCTGGTGGGAAAGTCCTGGTTAGGGGGAAACCCCACTAGCCGACTGTAGGTCCGCACCGGATCTCGGCATCCAACGGGGGAAGATCACTGCCATCCCCCGAGAAACAAACATGCACTACACTATCGGGACTAATGACCAAAGCAGTTGACAGGCCCGGAAACACGGAAAAAACAAACCGAACCAAACCGTGGGAAGGCGGCGTGTGGGAACAGCGAGTTGGGAGTGACGAGCGCGCCGCGCGCTCTCTACCGTCGAAACGCGGCAACGTAAACCCGGCGCGCGCCGATTGTTTTCCTAAGGGAATTGGCGCGTATCTAGCGCGCGCTGAGTTTTGACGCGGGGGTGCGCACAGTCAATGGAGGGAACTGTGCGACGAATAAACCATCCGCTGCCCTCCGGCGACCAGAGGATGACTAGCGGGCGCTTGCGTCGATGAGCAATCATCCCTCAGTCAAACAGCTGCTGGAGATGGGCTGTTGCGAGCCAAAGGTTTGCACTCCAGGGGAGATGAATCTAAAATTTTGTTTAATGGTGATTCCGTTAACTCTAATCCTAGTTTGAATCCTTAACGTCCGTAGGAATCTCCGTAGGAATGATTTAAAGCTAGGTTTTTTACTTTCTATGTTCACAAAAACTTAGATTCTAAATGTTAAGAAACAAAAATATTGCTAAAAAACACGCCACACACAAAAAATACTATGTAGAAGTAGACAGATAATAAATTATAAACTCAGTATTGCTAACCTTCACAACTGGTTATCGATGGTTCTTCCAAGAAACAACAATGTACATTATCCCTGTAAAACAAGTTGCGAATAAAGCTTATTCATTTTATTGTTGTTGTTATTATTATTAATATTATTATTATTATTATTATTATTATTATTATCTCGGTGTCCACCAGCGAGTCGAGATTGGACGAATACAAAATTTTATTGGATTCTAACCCTGTTGACACGAATCCTAGTTGAAATCTTAGCGTCCATCGAACCATGATGACGCAAGGGAAATATTTTTCATTCGAGAGGGGCGAATTCTGTATTCTATTGACTCCAAATCCTATTTATCAAATCGCAGTTGTAATCGTTAGCGCCTGTCGGATCAACAATATCACTACCAAATTGGTTGTCAGTCAAGGTGGGACGAATCCTAAATTTCAATTCCATTCATAGTCGTCACTTGTAGGATAAGAAAATACTTAAGCTATAAGAAGTTACTTTTGATAAGGAAATGCTTATACACATTTGGTATTCATACACGATCCTTATAATAAGTACGATGCTAACAGTGTCTCGTGTGGCAACAGTGTATTGACTGCTTCTCAGTCTCTTGAATCCTACCAGAAGCGCCCCACCAAACTGGCCGTGAACAACTATATGCGTGCGCCCGTGAGGTAACTTAACCTACACAATTTCTTAAATAGTGCCAGTATCTTAAACAAATACTTAAACGTGGTGAAATCAGTAAATATCTAGTTAGTTAGAGGTGGTTTTAGCCACCAATGTTACCAAAAAGTGTACAAAAAAGTCTTAGTAAAGCGATATTTTTTCTTAAATTCTTGATCGTTGTGCATTTTCAACGGGATTTGCATGTTACGTAAATATTGCTTGTTGCTACAAAGAAAGATGCCCCTGTAAAAACCCTTATAATCTTTGAAATAGTAGTCCATTCCGTTTCTTTCAAATTACGACAATTTTCAACGCATCAAGAGAGGCTTCACTTATAAGTGAAAGTTGGACCTTTCTTATAATTATAAGGATTTTCTTATGTGGATGGATAAGTTGCCACTATGAATTGGAAATCGTTATAAGGAACTCCGTAAGGTTTTCCTTATTATAAGTCACGACTATGAATATGGCCCTTAATCCTGCTTACTTGAAACGTACTTGAAATCTTTAGAGCCCAATGAAACAACATGTATTTGAGAGAAATATTTTTAGTGGATATGATATAAACACCCTACATTTCGATCTGAATTGTAATAGTAATGTTTTCTTTCTCAAATATTTCGAATATTTTAAATCCTCCATACTTTGTTAGAGCACGCTGTTGACGCGTGTGCGTGGGCAGTCAATGGAGGGAACTGCGAGACGAATAAACCAATCGCTGCCCGCGGCGTTCCCTGGTAGAGTGCCTGCAGTCTCGCCGCGGGACATTAATCCCGTAGTCAAACAGAGGCTCATTCGGTCGAATCCGGCAGGAGGGTGCTGTTGCAAGCGGAAAATCTTGCACTCTAAATCAGGAGAATCTCAATTTTTTGTCACAATTCTGTTTTTTTTTCCTTCTAAAATCTGAGTGTGAATCTCCAACGTCCGTGGAAATAATGGTGTGTTTAGAAATGGTTTTCAATGGAGGTACCGGGTAACCTACTTACAGCATTAACTGAAGTCAATGCAAAGTGTCTGACCAGGAGGTCCTAGGTTTGAGTCCCGACGGTGGTAGCATTTTCGACATTAGCTTGTCATCTAGGGCGATGCAAAGCATGCACTACAATTACGGGACTAATGACTTCAACAGTTTCTCGCCCAGAATCACTAATCAATCAATCAATCAAACCTGACCATTGACATTGTCGGTATCATCCACTCATTAGATCATCACTCCTGGGCCGCTACATTGAGTTGTATAATTCTTCCTTTCGTTAGTGCACGCTAACATTGGAGGCGGACGCGGGCGCAGTCTGGCGAGAGAACAGTGCGGCGAATAAACCATTCACTGCCCGCGGCGCCCGCTGGAAGTTTGCGCTGGTCGAGGCGCAGACAATGCGAGCGTCAGCCCCACAGTCAAACACTGGCTCATTCGGGTGAACCCGTTTCGCCAAGGGATCTGCTGTTGCCAACGGAACGGTTCGCATTGCAGGGAGGAAGAACACTAGAAAGGTCTTAAATCATTTTAAACTCAACTCTTTCTGACACATTACGTATATTTAAAACTATTTTTGTCAATATTTTATAAGAAGAAAATTTATGAAAACGGATATTTTAATGGAAACTTGAATACATCAAATATGTTGTACAGAAGTGAGGGTATTGTACTCGACTAATTTCTCAATGCTTATCTCTCTTGTGAAGACTTGATCGAGCCTACAGCAATCATCAAAACCTTGCTGTTACTAGCGTATGTTTTCAATGAGAGTAGGTATAATGCTGATTGTGAAATTGTATTTCATTATTCCAATAAATTCTTTATTTTGATCAATTGATAGAATCCATACATTTAAGAAAAGAAAAAATGGCAGTTTTTTTGGGAAAATGTTTTTTTTTTTTAGATTTTTAATATGTTCTAAATCCATGTTGTGAGCCTGAAAATGCTTCGTTTGTTTCGAGAAAATGTATTGCTACCTAATACGAAAAAAAAACGTTGTAATACTCCGTTTTCTGAATCCTTGTTGTGTTAATCCTTAGCAGCCGTCGGAATCATGTTACAGCAAAGAGAAATGCTTTCCACTTGCGATGGAATTAAAATTTCCTGAGACCCAAACCAAATACATTTACTCGGATCTTTAAATTCATCATATATGTTCTGAACGAGTATATCGAAGCTAATTGCTGTGTCTCAAAATAATATTTATTTTTAAAGTAAGATTTTGCTTTCTTTTTTCCACTCACTTATAATGTAGAATTCACACATTAATATTAATTGCATTTCGGAACTCGATATGAACGACTTTTTTCTCTCAGCGATAAATCACAAACTCCCGTATTGGTTTACTTCATTAATCTTTCACCATCCTATTCAATCGCTTTTGCGAATTCAGAAGCATAATATCTCAACACATCCTTTCCTGCAACGGCCTCTACCACGCCCACCGTCTCGGATGCGGCGACCGGCCCAACCAGAGGCTCGGAGGCTCCCAGCGCCGCGAGGACCATCGCCCACGGCGGAGACCTAATGTCTATGTATGAAGCCTCGGGCGTTACACATGTATGAAACTGTGCGCCGTTAAATCCAGCTGCCCCGGGGCCGGGCGAAAGGTCAGACCGCCGTGGGACGAGGGCGCAGGGGGAGGTAGGCAGCGTCAGGGACGAGGAGTGGAACCGGGTGGAAAGAGTGGATTGATTGATTGATTTTTTCGTGTCTCCGGGCGCGTCAACTGCTTCGGTCATTAGTCCCGCTAGTGTAGCGCATGTTTTTTTTCTCGGGAGATGGCGGTGATCTTCCCCCGGCAACGCTCAACCACCTATGCCCACGCCCGGGCGGGACGGTCACAGGTAGTTTTGCTCGCCACGCGCAGGAACGTTCGGCCACGCTACTCTCATCATGCACCTCTCATCATGCCTCTTCCACTCTTTCCACCGGGGGCGGTAGCTCATCAACTGATGTCACTGCAGCGCCTCTGACCGGGAGGTCCTAGGTTCCCACTCCCCACGGCGGCAGGATTTTAGACACTAGCTTTTCAGCTAGGTCGAATTCAGTCGCTGTCTGGAGGAGAATTCTAGTGGCCAGCTGATGTAATCGGTAGTTTTCTGTGGTTTCTACGATCAACACCAGGCGAATGCCGGAGCAGTACCCTAACAAACGGGCCACGGACCGCGCGCGATCTTTCCTTCCTCTTCCTTGTCCTATCCTCTGCCCTTACACACACACACACACACACACACACACTTATACTAACATGCACTACACTACTACATATTTCGGGTGACCGGTCGGGTGCTTAGAGCGTGTCCCGGCTGGGGCGGTGCCTCGCTGATGGGAGAGTCCTGTTTAGGGGGAAACCCCACTAGCCGACGGTAGGTCGGCGCCGGATCTCGCCATCCAGCGGGAGAAGATCACCGCCATCTCCCGAGAAAAAAACATTCACTACACTAACGGAACTATTGACGAAACAGTTGACGCGCCCGGAAATACGAAAAAAAAATCAATCAATCAATCAATCGAAGTGAGGCATGGTTGTAGTATGTGCGTAGACGTGGGGGGGTGCAATGTCCTAGAGCGTGATGGGGCGGAGCGGGACCAAGCGGGGCGAGTGGGGGGGAACAGAATGAGGCGGGGGGCGGCGGACCCGGTCATACCAGAACGGCTCGGGGCGGTGGGGCGGGGTGGGCGCTTCCATCGGCGCAGCACTCACTGAAATAACGCCGTCAGAGGGATATGCATCCACAGAGATGGACTTGCCGCGTTCGACGCACGGATTTATTCCAGTGGGAAATGTCACCTCAGCGAAAAAAGCTCTATAATCTTATACATGCTTCCGAAGTTAAATAAATCCAACCCACTCTCCACCCTTTTGTTTTTGTTACAGTTAACATTTTATGAGGCACATAATTAATATGAACTAGCTAATAAACAAAGAACTAAACAATGTTAGGATTCTAAACAGCTGCACAGCAGTCACAAATATTCGACATTGAAAATCATTCCTTTTTCAATTTTTTTAAAATTAGAATACTCGAAGGAATGGATTAATCCTCTCCCTAATACGGTAAAGGCATACCCTTCCCACGTTCTTTTCGAGTGGCAATTCCATCCTTTCCTGACTTGATTCGCTCCCTCCCCCTCAGCCCCTCCCACATCCCACTTGCGCTGCCTGCGCCGGCATTCGCCCCACGTCGGCCTGTCGGCCTCCAGCGCCATCCGTCAGGCCGCGCGTCTTCGCGCTTATTAATCTCCGGCGGCGCCGGCGCCATGATGAATCCGCGCTCGCCGCCCAGGCAGCGGGAGGCCCGAGGCCGGGCGGGCGCGGCGCTCGGCCGCTGCAAACCACTATACGGCCCCCTCCCCACCCGCGCTCCGTCGCCGCCCCGCCCCTTGCACGTCGCCTCACCCGCCCGCCCGCCCGCACCCCCGATCACACGCCCGATCACCGCCCGATCCACGCCCGATCCACGCCCGATCCACGCACGATCACACGCCCGATCACACGCCCGATCACACGCCCGATCACACGCCCGATCACCCGCCCGATCACACGCCCGATCACACGCCCGATCACACGCCCGATCACACGCCCGATCACACGCCCGATCGCACGCCCGATCGCACGCCCGATCTCACGCCCGATCACACGCCCGATCACACGCCCGATCACACGCCCGATCACACGCCCGATCACACGCACGATCACACGCACGATCACACGCACGATCACACGCCCGATCACACGCCCGATCACACGCCCGATCACACGCCCGATCACACGCACGATCACACGCCCGATCACACGCCCGATCACACGCCCGATCACACGCCCGATCACACGCTCGATCACACGCCCGATCACACGCCGATCACACGCCCGATCACACGCCCGATCACACGCACGATCACACGCCCGATCACGCGCCCGATCACACGCACGATCACACGCACGATCACACGCCCGATCACACGCATGATCACCCGCCCGATCACACGCCCGATCACCCGCCCGATCACACGCCCGAACACACTCCCGATCACACGCCCGATCACACGCCCGATCGCACGCCCGATCACACGCCCGATCACACGCCCGATCACACGCCCGATCACCCGCCCGATCACACGCCCGATCACACGCCCGATCACACGCCCGATCACACGCCCGATCACACGCCCGATCACACGCCCGATCACACGCCCGATCACCCGCTCGATCACCCGACCGATATTGCATTCATCTGGCTTTCTCTGCCTGCCCAAGTTTGCTACCCGTCCTTTTGTCCCCCAAGGTAATTGACATCGTATATATCTAATGGAAATCTGAAAAATTCCTTACAACTTCCTGATCGTATCAGCAAAATGGATGTCTGCGACAAGGAACGATCAGATTTATAAAGAGGCGACCTGTATATATTATATCGTTTACAACATCGTAATCTGGTGATAATTCGCTCCTCAATTCAGAACAAAGTTCTGGGATGAACCAGATGAACCCCAGGTGCGTTCATTGCCGAGTACTTGACCGACTCTTTGGGTGTCAAGAGGAGCGCCAATCGTTCATCATCTGCGAGGGCAAGGCGCTGGCGGGGCAATGGGCGAGGCGGAAGTGGAAAGATAAGAAGATGGTGGAGTGGTGCTGCAGACGAGGTGCAGAAATCGCGACTAGGGCGGGGGGCTGGGTGGAGGAGGAGCTCTACAGTCGAAGAGCGAGACAAGGGGAGGGAAGAGGTATGACGGGGGAAATAGGGACGAAAGGGTGGTTTGGGACATGGGTGCGAGTGCGATTATAATAACAGACAGTTACCCTCGGGCGTGCGGGACCCAAGATTGGGGCGGTGAGGGTACTGAATGGCGGTCGTTGATATCGATATGGAAATGCAAATCTGCGACAACCAGGTTTACTGCAAAAACATGTATTTCTTACAGCCTGCGCCTTCCCTTACTGTAGTGCATTTTTCCTCGGTAGATGGCGGTGATCTTACCGCGCTATTCTCATGAGTCCTGAAGTCCCTACTCCCACTCCCGGCCAACTTTAGTTGAAGTAAGAAGATAATACAACAACAAGCGCTACGGACCTAATCTGATAACGAGAACTTTTCGCTCTGATGCCATATAAACTATTTTGCATTGCAAGCCACGCTATACATTTGATATAACAGGCCTGTCTTCGAACGAACCAATCTCCTCTCTCCACACCTTCTACCAAGACAACGTCCGCGAATTATGCCTCATTGTGATCTGGCATCCGCGATTTCCGCCTTGATTCGAAATGCTGTGTATAAAGGTAATGTATTAGTGATCAATTGAAAGATTGTCTTCGTTTAACTTTCTTTTGTCCGCTTGTACGACATTTTCTGCGCTGTTTAAAATCATGCAGTTTGTTCGGATACGAGACGTCAGGTGAGACCATGCGCAACACTCGTGTCGACTATTTGGAATGCGGGTGACTAGTGTGCCACGGATCGTTCATCTTCCGCTGGGAAGGGTCAGAGCGGGCCGTGACTGGTCGGAGGGATGGCGCGGGGACAGGGTTCGTCAAAAGGGCGAGCGGGGAGGGGCGGTGCAACGCAGGTTGGGCGAGGTGGAGTGGGACAAGGCGGGCCGAAGCGAGTTGGGTTTGATTGAAGGATTGATTGATTTCTTCGTGTATCCGGGCTCGTCAACTGCTTCGGTCATTAGTCTCGTTAGTGCATTTTTTCTCGGTAGATGGCGATGATCTTACCCCGCTAGCTGGCGAGATCCGGCGCCAACCTACCGCTGACTAGTGGAGTTTCCCCCTAACCAGGACTCTCCCAAAAGCGGGGCACCGCCCCAGTCGGGACAAGCTCTAAGCTCCCGACCGGTCTCCCGAAATATGTGGTAGTATAGTGCATATTAGTAAGTGTATGTGTGTGTGTGTATGTGTAAGAGGATAGGATTGCACAAAGAAGAGTAAGGACAAATCCCGCGTGGTCCGTGGCCCGTTTTATAGGGTACTGCTCCGGCATTCGCCTGATGTTCGTCGGAGAAACCACGGAAAACTACCGATCAGAGCAGCCGGCCGCTATAGTTCTCCTCCAGACAGCGCCTGAATTCGACCTAGCTGGAAAGCTAGAGTCGAAAATCCTGCCACCGTCAGGACTCGAACCTAGGACCTCCCGATGAGAGGCGCTGCAGTGACATCAGTTGATGCACTGAGCTACCGCTCCCGCTGAAGCGGGGGCGATGGGGCGGCGCAGGCAAGCAAGGGTCGGACCGGGGTGGGAGGGCGATTTTAATGACGGACGGGCAGTTGCCCTCAGGCGCGTGAAAGGGCGTGGGGGGGAGGGCGTGGGTGCTAAATTGCAGCGGGCGACGGCGCAGATACCGGCGTGCGCACGGCACAAGACGAATGGGGGCGACGGGACACGCACGAGGCCGCGTGTGGCCGCACGCACGCGTGATGACCAGCCCATCTGCCGCGCCGCGTCCGCCAACGCAATGAGACCGGGAGAGGGATTGCGGCGGAATTAGCCCGCTTTTGGCGGCGGTCAACGCCCGCCCGCAGTAACCGCGCGGGTGGTGTTCAATTCATAAGCGGAATTCACAATTAGTCGTACGGGTGGGACCGGGAACGGTAGCTCAGTGCATCAACTGATGTCATTGCAGCGCCCCTGACCGGGAGGTCCAAGGTTCTCACTCCCCACGGCGGCAGGATTTTCGACACTAGCTTTTCAGCTAGGTCTAATTCAGTCGCTGCCTGGGGGAGAATTCTTGCGGATGGCTGCTCTGATCGGTAGTTTTCCGTGGTTTCGCCGATCAACACCAGGCGAATGCCGAAGCAGTACCCTATCAAACAGGCCACGGACCGCGCGCGATCTGTCCTTCCCATTCCTTTTCCTATCCTCTCCCTTTACACACACACTTACACTAACATGCACTACACTATCACATATTCCGGGAGACAGGGATCTTAGAGCTTGTCCCGGTTGGGGCGGTGCCTCGCTGGTGGGAGAGTCCTGGTTAGGGGAAACCCCACTAGCCGACGATAGGTCGGCGCTGGATCTCGCCATCCAGCGGGGGAATATCACCGCCATCTCTCGAGAAAAAAACACGCACTACACTAACGAGACTAATGACCAGAGCAGTTGACGCTCCCGGAAACATGAAAAAATCAATCAATCGTACGGGTGGGGTATGCGTATTCTGGAAAACCCTGAACCTATTAAATGTCCAAGAATCACTACTCGGAACGTTTTGTTCCAATTCTTTAAGTCTCATAATGTTATGAAAATGTCGGTTGATTTAAATAACGAAGATCGTGTCTGCCTCTTTTAGACATTCTCTACATTGTTGACACGATATCGATTGGATTGGTTTTAATATCATTAAAATGTGGGTCCAAGATTGCTAGGTCACGAATTATCTCACACAGTTCATGACTAAAATAAAAATTATTTTCCCGTTCAGCAATAGGAGAAGATCTATATACTTTCCAGACGCTTCTGAGTGGTAATTACCTTCTATGACTTAATGTATATTATTTGATTAATGTTTGCATTTTGATTGATAAAATATTAATAATCTGATATAGATGTCCCTCAGTCTCTCCAGTTTAGTGGGATATTCATTTGCTCAGTGGTAACGAAATTGTCTATAATTTATATAATTTGATAATAAACAATTTTATTATAATGGTTTCTAAAAGCTTGAGATTTGCGAAAATACGTTTAAATTCGTGAGTTTAGATACTACATTTAATTAGATTATAGTTAATACTACGTGAAGTGAAATTCGTAAGTAGATTTCCTGAGTATCTCTAAGCATTCAAAATTCCATGAACGTTGAAAAAGATTCCAGATTAACCATAAACCATTACAATATGATTACATGATCTTTTGCGTACCTGCAACACCCGTATGTGGTTCACAGTGAATATAGAAACACCATGGAAAATGAAGAATCACGCACGTTCCGTGGCCAATTCTTTAAAGTTCAGTGAATGTACAATAAGGTCGGATCCCAGCCGAAAGTTACTAGAACACTGAGAATTCCGTTAGAGCTCGAAGCTAGACGGACCCTATCCACGAAGCTACAATTGTAGTCTTAAGTACTCCATATGATAGCTTATCCAGCACAGCGTCCTTAGATTCCTCGATAAGCCTCATTACCACTATTCTCTCTCTCTCTCTCTCTCTCTCTCTCTCTCTCTCTCTCTCTCTAGCTTAGGTGGCTCAGGGCATCAATTGCCACCTCTGGTCGTGTTGGTTCCGACGATGGCAGGATTTTCGACTCCAGCTACACAGCTAGGTCGCATTCAGAGGTCTGGAGGAGAATTCTAACGGCTGGCTGCTTTGATCGGTAATTTTCCGTGGTTTCTCCGATTAACAGCTGGCGAAGGCTAGAGCACTACCGTAAGAAACGGACCTTGCACCATGCGCGATATTTCCTCCCTCTTCCTTTTCCAATCCTCATCTCTTACTTACACAAACTTGCAGTTACAACACTACATTACGACACATGATAAATATAACTTTACGTCCTTCGCATCTAAGTTTGAAAATAAAACGATTTCATTTAATGAACAAGTTATTGTGCACAATGTTTACGTTGTGTGTGTTCTTAGGTTTATTTGTTATATGTTAATACACACATTGTATACACGAGTCTTCATGTTTATTTAAATTTTTATTTTAATTTCTAAACTCTTCAACCACAGCAACATTCTTTACTACTAATTACGTGATTTTTCTTCGAATTTACATAACCTTGCTAATCTTTTTTACCGAGAAGGGACCCATTGGGAGCTTGTAGATTGACATCGGCAGTGCCCCGCTGGCGGGAGATACGTTATTGAGGCAAACCCACAAGCCGACATGTAGGTCAGCGCCGGATATGGACAACCAGCTGGGGACGTTTACCGCCTCTTCCCATGATAAATCAGACACTAGACTTCCGGGACTAATGTCCCTAGCAACTGACGCACCCGGAAACACCAATCAATGCGTCAATCAATCAATCAATCAACCACCGTTCTCTTTTCCCTACTCGCAGTAGCAGCCATTACACTGTACGTTGGCGCAGCGGCAGGCTGACAGCTTCGCGTGCCTTGCTTTCAGTTCGCTCTCTCTCTCCCTCTCCCTCTCCCTCTCTCTCTCTCTATCTCTCTCTCTCTCTCTTCTCTCTCGCGAACCCTCTGCGGCAGTATTCGACAACTGCCGGCTTTCACTGTCGCCCCGCCCCCCTCTACTCTCGCGAACGGACGGGATAATAAAACTCTATAGCGCATCTCTAATGCATCAGCCCGCGAGTGGAGTGGGGCTTAAAATTTTTGTATTCCACTTTCCCCGTTCCCTCAATTCCGCCCTTCCGGCCTGGCAACTTCCTGTGGGCGGACGGACAAATAAGCTAGCGTGGAACGGCGAAATAAAGTACGGCGGCAGCCGAAACGGTGGTGGTTCCAGCAATAAAACGAACCTTGTCGCAAACGACCTTTTTCGTATATATCACGTTCGCAATGTATGTATTTGCTTGGCTTTTCTCGCTGCTCTTATTAATATTAATAACCAGTCGGAACTGTAGAATGTTACTTTCTGCTAAGCTCTCTGGGTCGTTTCAAAGAAATAAGTGTGAGTGTGTGTGTCTGTGTGTGTGAATATTTTACGTACAGAGCATTTTCAACTATTTTACAATTATTAAGCAGTCTCTTTCTCATATATAGAGCGTTGAGTGCGTCATATGATGAAAAAATGTGTTTTAACTAAATGTCAATTAACAATAAAGAATACTTTTTTTTAAGTATACGTGTATTAATTATGAGGGAACGTCCTTAAATAAACTTCAAAATGAAATATGTATTGTGTTTAAGAGTTAAAAAAAAACGTTAAACTTATAATAAACAGATCGTGAATGATTTTCGTACAACATAGAAAAAAACTGCTTAGATTTAGCTTAGAATCGTACGAATTTGCAAGAATCTTGGTTGGATAAGTATTCCAGTTCAACTAATTTTACTTTTAGTACATCTTTTTTACTTACGTATTCACATTTTACTGGTATGAGCCATGATCGTTGATCTCCAGAATAGTATTTCAGATAAAAATGCGATAGAGAAATACGTAACAACCAAAAACCTTTTTTGAGAGAAAACTGAAGGAGTTTAACAGCATCTTTATGAAATTTAGCGAAAAGAAAATGTGACATTTTGGGACAGTAAGATTATTGGTCCATTGATGACCTGAAAGTATTTCGCGATAAACTTTAAATCTATGTGATACTTCTTAAACAAACATGACACTAATACTTTAATACAACGCAAAAAAGTAAAAAAAATATAAAAACGAATATAGTAGTTATTCTCAATTACGTGTAGATTACGAGAGTAAAACAAATATTGTTTCGTCACCGTTCGATATTCAATTCACATGGCAAACAAAACTTATTAGATGTATATGGTGTAGTAAAATAGTTTCTAGTGCTGAATTTTATGTGCAGTTTCTATTGGAGCTTCTATATACTATTTCAATACTTTCAAGAAATGTTCCTATTCTTCAATACCCAAAGCCTCCAGACAGAGAATCGTGTTTCGTTTTACTGCGCCGTTACAAAGAGCAGTGGGGTGTGGATGCTGTCCGCAGCAGTGGCGTGGGCTGCAAGGCTGCTGCACTGTCTAACGAGCGAGGAGGTCGCTTCACGCAGAGAAAATAGTCTTGTGTGCGCGACGACTGATGCGCGGAGTCGGCGAGCAGGCGGCGGGGAAGTCCCGCAGCGCAGTAACCGCTTGTGGTGGTGAGGGTGGTGGGGGTGGCGGGGAGGTGGGGTGTTGGGGGGTGGGGTGGGGGTGGTGGGGGTGATGGGGGTTGGGTGGGGGTGGGGTGGGGGGGGGGGGATGGTGGGGTGGTTGGGGGTGGTGGGGTTGTGGGGGTGTTGGGGGTGGTGTGGGCGAGCGGGTTGTTTTCGCGCCTCAGTCGCAGTCGACGTCTCCGACATCTACCAGTTTTTTTTTCCGAACCTATTCTTTGAGATCGCAATGCTGTTTTCGAAACTGCCTCGGTTCCTGTCGTCTCAGCATATACTGTTCCTGAGCTGTTTTTGCCGCTCCTGTTTGCCGCAACTGTGACGCACCGACTCGCTATAACAAATGAACGTTGTAAACAATGCCTTGTCACCAAGTATCAGGCAAACTATGGAGGGTACATGGACAATTAAGAGGAAGAAAATATTTATTTAATCGAGGGAGCGTTTGTGAGAATATCTTTATACACGAATTGATATTGGTGCGATTCCAGAGAAAGAATTCGCGTCCTGACAAAATTGGTCAATGAATTTCCATATCTATAATCCGTGTTGTTGCTTGTAGTCTCCGTTAATGCGTAAGAAAAGAGGTACAAGTATATGAAAATATCTGTATCAAATACTGGTGTGATTATTATCAAAGGAAACAGTTTGTACGAGTGTAGTTTCCAACAAGAGAACGAGACATTTTATACCGTGAATAATCAAATACTTAATTCTCTAGATTTTTCAATTGAAAGAAACAACATACATTTTTGAATTAATTAAAATCATTAATAGAGACGGCCGCTTTACTTAATACTTTTAATATTGTTTACATTCATATCTTTTGAATTCTCCCACCCATGGTATTTCATGATTTGAATGTTTAATATTTTTTCAATTAATTTTTGATATGTAATCTTTATTCCAATTTCATATTCTACGGGTTACTTATCTTCGAAGAATCATTATTGGCATTATTGATTCAAGTCTGCTTCCTTGTATTAGAAAATTAACTCTTTCGCTTTCGTCCATATAAACTCTTGAGACTTAACTCGTGCTTATAAAGTGAAATTTTATTTTCCATACGAATACAAATGTGTACAATATGTATGTAAATAATTTAACAGGAACAATTTTAGCTTCCATACTTGTATATCCATTAGCGTTGTTTACAAATCATTTCTAAATGTTTATAAAGCTTCCTTAATATTGGAAACTGATTTTCATAGCATGCGTCTATCCTCATCCGTTCATTTCCGGGCTCTAAGCATATCCCCATGTCTCATTTTCTACGACTATTATTACTCTTGAATCATCAAAAAACATGTGCTACTGTCCTTTGCGTTCCTTCTCATAGTCACGTTTCCTTACAATTAACAGAGAATCAGCATACCGTAGTTATATTCCGCTTATTTACTTCAATTAAATTATAAAATTAATATGTTCGTTTTCATTTCACAAAACCAATATTTTTATTCATTGAAATACAATCCCTTTCGCTTTATTTCTGTGAGCGTACTTCTCTCTCTCGACACACGGTACAAAGAATAAACACAAACTTGAACACAAACATTGTCCTCATTGTTTCCTCACGAAACGTAACATAAACAACACCACACAAACTATGTGTGAACATTATGGTGACTCTCTAGCTGGTTTGTTCCAAATACCAGGCGATGGATGTGAAATATATGTTGGATAAAGCAGCGAGTACGCAGCAGGTTTTCTCGGGATACTCCAGTTTCTCATGCATCTAATTTAATCTTTGCTCCAAAATCATTCATATCGTATAAGTGACCATGAATCACCAATCATCCATTGCTTATCTATCCAATGTCAGGCCCCGGTATGGCCGAGGGGCTTAGAATGTGATAATCAGAGTAATGCTGTTTCGGATATTGTGCGTCTTCTTTCTGCAGGTATTTTATGAGTTCTGTCGCCTCTTCTTTCGGCACTCAGTCCCAACACCTTCCTCAATGATCTGCTTCCTTGGTCTTACATCATGCCCCTGACATGGGATCTGATCAACCTGCGAACATCAGCCGTCCTCCCTCAACAGCTTTGTCAGAGCCGTGCATTCCCTCTCCTTTTTCACTCGTCCCCCTCCCACCTCGGTCCTTTGGGACTCCATTAACCCTGCCATTCCCACTGCCTGATCTTGTGAAGCTAACGAATCTTGCCGTCTCCACTGATCGCGACTCTCCGGACAACTTCACTCTCGCCAACGCCTAACCCCCACCCCCCACCCCGCTTCAGTCACCGCCGGCTCCCGTTCGTCTGTCAGTACCTACTCGCGCAACGGATTTCGTCCTCTCCCGCCTGACTCAACCGCTCCCACGCTTTGGCCGCGTTACAACATCTCTGTCGCCATCACGCCCCCACCATCAAATCCCTGTCCCAGGCCGCTCCCCTTTCTTGTGCTGCAGATAAATCAGCGTGCTACGGGTGGGCAATTGTTAAGAGTTGCTCAGACTATAGATTTCTATATTTATTCATTTTTTTCGAGTTTTTTTCCACACGTTTCAGATAATAAATATTACAAAATAGAAATAAAAACTTTGCGGTAGAAGGAAAAACAAATGCAATGCTGTGTTGTTAAATTCGAACACGGAATACGAACGGAGATTTCGTGAAGTTACTTTAAATTTATTTTAAAATTTTGTGTGTTTTAACACTACTTTTCTTTTAAGAAGTTTTTTAGTTAAATATGGGAATTAAATTATATAGGGTTTGAGCATTCAAGACTTTGCTTTAAACGTACTCGCCGTGATTTTAAGAATCATTATGGAACTTAAATTTCTCTCCCACTAACCATACGTTCCTTGGATTTTTGATCACCAGAAGTTTGATTCAAACATTATTAAGCTGAAAGAATCACAAAATGTAAATTGATAAATATAACTTTATGTCCTTCGCATCTAAGTTTGAAAATAAAACGATTTCATTTAATTAACAAGTTATCGTGCACGATGTTTACGTCGTGTATGTTCTTAGGTTTATTTTTTATGTTAATGCACACATTTTATACGCGAGTTTTCATGTTTATTTAAATTTTTGTTTTAATTTCTAAACTCTTCAATCACAGCAACACTCTTTATTACTAATTACGAGATTTTTCTTTGAATTTACATAACCTTGCTAATCTTTTTTACCGAGAAACTATTTCTGTCCTAACTGCCTCTGCCTTCATTCTGCAACCCATGCGACATCCGTTGTTTCTACTATCTTCGTTTAGCAGTGCATGTGCAGCCACGCAATGTCTTTTCTTAGACTCATTTACGAAACAACGATCACAGTGCCAATAGGTAAGCACGTGCAATAACATCCGTAGTGCCATCTGATCTGGCGAGAACCTTGTTCTACTTGAATTATACCCAACCCAGACCCACCCCAACCTACACTAATATTTAGATTTCTACACATTTAAATATTAATGTCATTTTCAAAATGCAATTACTTTATGTTCACATTTAATAAAATAATTTGAATTTAATAAAATTGTTAATTACCGTATTGAAATGTTCTGATTTTCAAAATGCTAGGATCTTGTCCTCAAGATACGTTATTTTTCAGTCAATACTCAATAAAACATCAGAATCATCATTCGTGAAAACAAAACCATAGTTTTGAAGTTTCAAATCATTTTTTTAACTATATTAACTTGAATAATAAAATATTATACACATTACCAATTATTCCAAATGTACTGGCAGGGACTTGAACCGAGGTTTCTACATAGGAACGCGTATACTCTATCCATTACATCCGAAATTCCCCACTGCACTCCACCCTTGTTATTAAGAGAAATTAAAGCGCCGCTCCACTCGCGTGTTTGATTTGCTCGTAAGACGGCGGGGAGTGGCATCGGCTGCAGCCCGAAGAGGCGTCGAAGCAGCGAGGCGCTCAAAGGCGCGGCCTAAGCCCTCCCGCCTCGCGGAGCAGGGCGGCGCCGCCCTTGGCCTCTTTTGATCCCCTTCGCACGCGCCCGCCGGCGCTGGCGCTCAGTTAATCAGGCTGCCTAACGAGCGCGCCCGCGCCGCCTGCCGCTCGCCGCCCTCGCCGCCCTCGCCGCCCTCGCCGCCCTCGCCGCCCTCGCCGCCCTCGCCGCCCTCGCCGCCCTCGCCGCCCTCGCCGCCTCGCCGCCCTCGCCGCCCTCGCCGCCCTCGCCGCCCTCGCCGCCCTCGCCGCCCTCGCCGCCCTCCCGCCGCCCTCGCCGCCCTCGCCGCCCTCGCCGCCCTCGCCGCCCTCGCCGCCCTCGCCGCCCTCGCCGCCCTCGCCGCCCTCGCCGCCCTCGCCGCCCTCGCCGCCCTCGCCGCCCTCGCCGCCCGCGCCACTCCGCTATCCCACCACTCCGCGAGCCCACTATCTGCGGAAATTTACGTAGTTCTCGCTGCTGTGTTCGCCTTTTCATTTCATAATCTGGGAAGACCGCTATCACCTTCCCCGCCTCTCATACTGTATGCCCACATTTTATACTCATGTAGTCCCTTCCATGGGAATTTTAACCATTTCGTTCATTGTTCTGATTACATTTCTTAACTTTCTCACTTTCACGGTGTCCCCATCAACTAGGCCCTCTCGTGATCACTGCCATGTCCACGCCCCACGAGCTTCACCACAGCATCTCTTCCTCAAAAGTCGTCTCTATGAATTCCGCTAGGCATGCTTCTCCAATAGGAT
Organism: Teleogryllus oceanicus; assembly: GCA_964035755.1. Taxonomy (NCBI): domain Eukaryota; kingdom Metazoa; phylum Arthropoda; class Insecta; order Orthoptera; family Gryllidae; genus Teleogryllus; species Teleogryllus oceanicus. The sequence goes on from CAXIVR010000003.1 coordinate 181,608,153, forward strand.
CAAAACCTATTCCTTCAACTCTTTTCCCAATCTGTTATCTCAGTCTCTTTTCCCTTCCGCGCCCACTTTCTTTCTCGTTCGCTTTATCTCTCCGCGTTCACAGCTTCCTCCCATCTATGGCACCGTCCGAATCGCCTCCATTACGATTCTCTCGCTACCCCGTCAGCTGGTTTCCGCACCCGCTTCCTTCGTCGACGCGTCGCCACCCCACCCCCTGCCTCTGAGCTCGTTGAGCGGCGGAGCGCGCCGCGCTGCATGCAGCTGCATAGATCCGCAGATAGCAGGCGGCGCCAAGCGCTGCACTCAGTTAAGCCCGTAGGGAGCCCGCCGGAAGGGGCCTCTTCGTTTCCCAGGAGATTGCATGCACTGGAAATGTCTCTATGCTGTGGGTGATTGTTTACGAACTTTACGTAATACTGTCCTGTAAATATATCTGCGTAACACAATCCAACAGAGGTCGGTCGTCGGCCCTTAAGGAATCACGTGATCCTCAAACTATTTAATAAAATTCGAAAACAAATGGCAAGCAATATAAGGAACATGTGCAAACAAGACAAATGATATACAGAAGTAACGTTCAACAGTTGAATAAATGTATTCTTCTTTTAAGATATAACTTCTAATTTGGTAAACGTGAATATTGAATAACAATAATAATAATTAAAATAATAATAATAATTATTATTATTATTATTTATATTATTATTATTATTATTATTATTATTATTATTATTCCTAATTTCTAGTCCTTCATAAAAGGATCGAAGGTGCCGATGTCGAAGTACCTGAATCTTTAGATGTTGATGGAATCTCGTCGGTGCTGACTAATTAGAAATTTTAATTCTTTTCGATAGCGATTGTTCAATATACATTTCCGCTACTGACAACGAGTCCCAACCTCAAAGTTCTATTAACGAGAGCCGATCGCCATCATTTTCGACTAGCATTGTTTCCGAATCTGTAAAATGAAGTCAGATATCTCTTACTAAATAAAGTATCTTACTTGAAAAGTAAAAATGAAAATTTTATTATATTATTATTATTATTATTATTAAAATAATAATAATAATAATAATAATAATAATAACAACAACAATATCTGTTAAAGTGCCATTCTTTCACAATCGGCAAGAAGATAGTATAACGAACATTATTGATAATAGCTTGGAAGTCAATCATTTTTCATTAGAGAAAAAATCATTGGAAGGCTTTCACGCTTTCTCTCTGCCAATAACATAGCACTTCGATTGTTACCAGCTATCATAAAAATGATTTAAACAAAACCCCATATTTGTCAAATATTGTTTGTTCTCAATATTATAATACTACTAAAATTCTGCGTTAACTTGATGCAATCAGGAGGTTTTAGATTATTGCACACGTTTTTACGCAGTGTTACGTTTATAACTAATATACTAGTACTACTAGAAACAGGTTCATGAATATTAAGTTGAGAATTCTCAGTAACATAAACAACACTGTTTATTCTGGAAATGGACCCCTAAAAAGGGGTTCCATTATAGTATGAGACAGGGTTCCTCTAGATCATTCCACAAAGAGTTTAACCTTACATGTTTTCTTAATCGAGTATAAACTCATAATATGTAGAACGTGCTTCATTAAAACATTCAGAAAAATAGCAGATTTCTTCTTAAAGAAAAAAAAGCAATTAAATTCGTATCTTTCACACCAAATCGGAAATTTTGAACATTTAAAAATTTTCTCAAATCTAATTATGTGTTTTTTCAACAAGTATTTAACAACTTGCCGAGTACTTGTTTATAAAAAACAAATGACATCAAAGCCTACTGAGTGAACTCATCTCCAAAATTGCTATTTCTTCATGAAATGAGAATGGAAGGAAAGTTAATTTGTTTAGCATTTTTATTAATTGTAAATATTATTTGGAAGATTCACATACGTACGTAAAGGTTAAAATTGTGCATTTACAACGAAATGAATCATTATAAATTTTGTAAACTGTAAGTTTCGAGATAATACTTTTAGAATTCTTCCATTCAGCACACAATGCTATTAGAACTTCTGGATCCCAGAGAGGTAGCACTAAGCTCGTGGAGATACCTAACTTATATAATAGATGAAGAGTACTTGCATGCTATGACCGGAGTTTGAAATAGAGTGGATTTTGAAGCCTGTACTTGCATCAACCGACAAACTCAAGGGAGTTGGAACTTTGCAAGAAGAACTTTCTGTTAAAGCACCCGCTTCCCGCATATCGCTCCAATGACTAATCGATCGTAGCAAAGTGAAGTAGGGCAACGCCATATTCCTTGCAGTATCCTTCACGGGTAAGGTGCCTTTTTTAAGGAGTCCCTTCAGACACTCTTGCCTAGCTCTCCAGCGACCGCAGGTGATGAATTGCTTTTCGTTTGACAAGAAAGGTGGATGATCAATGCTCTACCTTAGGGAGTCCTATATCAAGGGCAAGTAAAAGAAAAATGTAGTAAGAGATCATGCCAATTTACAAATAAAATAAATATTAGCACAAGGGTAATAGAAAATAAAATATGATATGTCCAATACAAAGATAATTCTTATTTTAGAAAACGAGCCCAAAAAATTAATTGCAATAATTTATTATTAAAAATGCTCACAAAATAGTATAGGAATGGTAACCTCATGAAGAAAACTAGATTATTCTATTCTGAAATTGATTTTTCTCTGGTTTTGGGCTCATGTCTTTACAGTCACAACGTTTTTAAAGACGAAAATATGAACCTAATTCAAAAACATTTATATAAGAACATAATCATTGCAGCATTGACATGTTGCATTTTCGTTTTATAAAACGTTATTTTTATTCGTCAAGTTGTGTAGAGTTTTACAGAACAGAACTTCAGCGTGTACGTCATTTACGTATCTCAGGATTTGACCGATTCCGGAACTGTTTATTTCATCTTTTGCGTTAGCGTTTGTAACAACGAGTCCACAATTGAATTAAAAGCATGTCTCTCGTGGTAAAATACTTGAGAAGAAGAAAACGATTACCCAAACAGGAAACTGTTCTGCGTACGCACTATTATAACAATGTATCAGAGTTCTATAAACAAGTTCGTAATTGAATATGTCAATTTTCTCAATTCAAGGAAATTTGTTAATAATTTCAATGATGTGTAATGATAAAAAAGAATTCATTAAAAAAGCGAGATTACATGTATTGTCGGAATAATTTAAAAAAAATAAATCATTATAATAATATTCGCCGTTTTGTCGCATCTTTATATTCACGTAAAAGTCAGAGTGAAGGACGTAGCTGTTTCGAGTCCATACATAGGCACGCCCATTCACGCACATAGGCGTAGGTACGCATGTACATACGTAGGCATTCCCATAAATTGTAAGCTTACCCCGTAAATAATGTTAATGAAAAATTATAGAAGTACATGAAGAAAATCACAATGGTTTCTTGATTATTGTTATTTATCTAGATATTCAATTTCTAAAGGTATGTAAGACATACCACGGTAGTGTATATAATGGTTGCAATTGCTATCAGTGTTTCGTCTTGGAAGTTCGGAGCTCTCACGTCTTCGGGCGGAGAAGTTAGTAACTTGTGCGTCGCGACAGAAAGCATGGTCCAGTGAATAGCACCGCTGATGAAATATCACGGAGCCTCCCGAAGCGATCTCTCATCAACGAACTGAGGGCCCCTTGTAATTTCCAGGCGACAACGCGTCCGACCTCCAATCCCCGACTCCGAGACGCTGCCTCCTCAACCCCTTCCTCGCTCTAACCCCGCCTCCTTCGATGTATCTTCATCCCTCCCCATCGTTCTTCTTCTCTTCCAGCTCTTATCGCTTTCGTGGATCACGCTATGTCCTTTAAAGTATAAAAATGCTTTCGTATGCCTTTGTGTCTTATTTTGTGCTCGGTATTGATTCATCGCATTACTTTTTTTTTCCTTTTTTTAACCTTTTATTTTTTTCTAATCTTAAAGTTTGTTGTTTCTTTGCAACAGACTACTTATTTACTACTTTCTGCTTTGTATTCGAATGGTACATTTTAAATGTACACACTTTTATTAAAAGCCATTATTTTTACTATTTTTGGCACTCTGTTTGCATTTAGTGCCTTTCTCATATAACTACAATATCAACTCCTATTACGGGTCACACATGTGAACTGTATATCACAGATTCGTATATTACGTACATTCTCTTTTCGTAAACTAGTTCGTTACTTTCCTCGTCTCATCCTTGATACCACACCGCATTGCCGTATCACTAAATTACCCGTCCTACGCCACATTCCACCATTCTGAGTCCTCTCCCCCTTCTGTTCTCTTTCCTCACCCCGCCCGCTTGCCTTATCCCCGCTTTCAAGCCCCGCTCCCTCCCGGATGCGCATGTGGGTGGAGATAGCACAGACGCCGCGTCGCCAGGGAGGGCGCAGTCGGGGGCGGGGCCGGGGGCGGGGGTGGGAAGGAATGACAGGGGAGGCGCCAGACAGCTCCAAAGGGTTCGCGCCGCAGAGTGCGATAGCACATATGTATTCGCACGTATTTGTTTGGCGCCGGGGCGTCGGCGGCGGGCGGCGGCGGCGGAGGCGGCGGCGGGGGTGGCGGGGGCGGCGGGGCGGCGGGGCGGCGGCGGTGGCGGGGCGGCGGGGTGGCGGGGCGGCGGGGCGGCGGGGCGGCGGGGCGGCGGGGCGGCGGGGCGGCGGGGCGGCGGGGGCGGCGGGGCGGCGGGGCGGCGGGGCGGCGGGGGCGGCGGGGGCGGCGGGGGCGGCGGGGGCGGCGGGGGTGGCATGGGCGCGTGGGGCCACCGCCGCCGCCTCAAGCAGTCGCGGGTTCGCTGCGTTGTCGCCATGAGGCCGTGCATCGTGTCGGCGAAGCTGGTGAGTGTTCGTGTGTGGATGGGCGTAGTGCGTTCGACTCTCCGTGTGAGGATGCGCTCGTAGACAACTGGCCTGCGTGTGTTTGTTGAGTGATGGAAAAACAGAATTCGGCATATTGTCCTACAACAGCGCACTACGTTTACTACTTACGGAAACTATTGTCTTCAGAACATTATATAGGGTGAGTCATTTCAGGTGTCCAGTTTGTTCTGCACAATGAACGAATGGTATTCTCATTAACGGTTCGTCGACACCTTTTGGTTGACGATTACTGCTAGTTCTATTTATTAAAATTTATTATTGACTATTACTTAAGTTCAGAAGCTGGTGAGTAAAATGGATAAGCTTAGTGCCTAAATCTGCCTGTAAAAAAAATCAAATTTATTCATATAAAAATGATAAAAGCGCTCATTTTTGAAAAGATGAAATCAGGCAGCAAATAACAGCAAACCCCCATTGAATCGGAGCGCGCGAAAACACTGTCCGTCTCTCCTCCAATCGTGGCCTACGAACTGAGTTTTTCAGGATTCAAAAGTGACCTCTTATATCTGTGATGCACTATATGTGTGGGAAGAGTGTAGTTTGTTATAAGTGCCGTAGCACTGACATACAGGTTTTGACGGAATTCTACGAGTATTTATATCTCCACAAAAAAAACTGGTAATTATATAACCATATAACCATTATTAATTGTAAACAAACATAATGTTGTTGATTTTTATGCCTGAAATGACTCGCTCTGTATTTAAGTTAGTTTGTATTTTGATAGCTTTGATGGGTAGTTCGTATGTAGTAACTGCATTGTCTGGAGAGTGCTGAGCACATAGAATTCGTTTCCCCATAATACAAAGGAAGACATGACGTGCACGCACTAAAGATTTGGTTGTATACATACGCATTTTAGTGCTACTAATTTTAAATATTTTTCGCGGAATTATGCGTAAGTTGAAAAGAGAAACTGGGAGGTCGGAAATAGCATTGTTTCCCTCATTTCTTGGAAGCATTGAGAGTATAACTCGCTAATGATCTCTTGCATGATTTTTAAACTAAGTGCTAATATTACTTCTTTTATGTAGTGCTTGATACTAAAAGTTCAAAGAATATGGTTCTTGTTTGCGAGGTGAATTCACGAAACCTCGTAACTTGAGTCCATCACGAAAGTAATGTAGAAAACTATTATTTTCGGACTACACGCTATCAACTGTGTTGATAACTTGTGTAAAGGTAAATTACCATATTTTTATGGGACGTAAAAATTGCATGCGATGTAGAAAGTGCTTTTCCATAAAACGAGTAGTAACAACGCAACGCCAGCTACAGCATGTTCGATTCTACGGAATATATAGCTAAGGTCCAAGTTGTAATAGGAGCGTTGTATCTAAAAACTCAGTCCGTCCATTCCATCTTCACCATTTAAGAGAGGAAAGAGAAATGATAAATTGTCTTTCGAATAGGATTAGGAGCGTTTCATTATGAACATGATATTATTTGTTTTATAATTTGTGTTTTCGATATGTCTTTCTTTCTCATTTTCGTCATTTGTTTTTACCTAAAACTGATGTACTGTACACTAAGTACTTTTTTATTTTCACAATTTATCACTGATGAGTTTAAATAAAACTTTCCTTTTTGCCATTTTTATCATAGAGGTTTTTGTATTCTTTCAATTTAACAAAATGTCCTTCAAAATTGTATTTGTATTCAAAGTTACAATTATTGTTACAACACTTTTAACTTCGTAGTATGGGATTACATTTGATTTTTTTAAAATAAATTCATAACACTGGTTTGACGCATCGCATTAACGTCTTAAACATTAACAACTGCAAAGTAATATCCTCTGTGAATACAATGGTATAAGGTCTAAATAAGAATATTATTCAACCATTAAGGACATTAAATAATATTACTCAATAACTGACAAAGAATATAATAAAAAATAAAAAATGATATTAAATTGTCAGATGATTGGAGTGCCCTGACTTCGCCCACGTTTCATTGGCAATTACGCGCATTGTCCGAACACAAAATGCGTAATAAAAGCGTTTAAGCTAAATTGCCGCTTGCGCTCGCAGCGCCGAAGGAGCGGAGAGCGCGCGCAGCTGTGTCCTCTCTCGTGGAGCTCTCGCGCCCGCTCATCGGCGCTCGGGATTCGATTGGCGCTGCGCGATTTACGCTCGGCCCCCCCGCCCCCCCCCCCCCGCCACCGCCACCGCCACCGCCACCGCCACCGCCACCGCCACCGCCACCGCCACCGCCACCGTCCACCGCCCCGCCACCGCCACCGCCACCGCCACCGCCGCCTCCACCGCCACCTCCACCGCCACCGCCGCCTCCACCGCCTCCGCCACAACCACCGCCGCCTCCACCGCCACCGCCATCACCACCGCGCGACCGCCACCGCCGCCTCCACGCCACCGCCGCCTCCACCGCCACCACACCGCCACCGCCGCCTCCACCGCCACCCCCATTACCACTGCTGCTGTAACCGCCACCGCCGCCTCCACCGCCACCGCCATCACCACCACTACTGTAACCGCCACCTCCGCCTCCACCGCCACCGCCACAGCCACAGCCACAGCCAAAATCGTTTTGTATTAGTTTTCAATATTCTGTTGTTCAAATGAGATTCTTCCTACAGCTTTCTCCCCTGACCAGCTCATTATGAAATTACTGTCTTCTATCTATTGAAAAATATTATATCTAAGCGTTGAACCTTAAATAATGGAATAAATATTGAAATAGCGCATTACTTCCAGAGACATTCTCTCAGAATGTTTGTTACCGGTAACTTCTCTTTTCTAGTTCACTATAATGTTTCCTTATTTAGCATTTTTTCTGAAGTTATATTAATATAATGCAGCAACTACAATATTATGGAATTAAATGTTTTAACGTACAGAATTCAAATAATAATAGGCATAGACGTATTCCTGTGTTTAAAATCTCATTCAAAATTGTAAACAATGGAATAGTCTTTCCTAATGAAATATTTACCCCTGTCCTCATACTTATAAATGAATAATTCATCATTATGCCACCATAAAAAAACTTGATAATACAAAGCTTGTTAAAAACGAACATTTATTTCACATGTAAACAAAAGACTTGGTCGTGGAGCAATTTGGACCATAAATTGCAATCTAATCGAACGCGTAAGTAAAATTACTTACTTACGAGGGATATTTTTTTTCGATCAGAACATATCATTTCCTTCTCTCTAGTGTTAAACTACCAGTAATTTTCGCCATCGTAATTTTCACTTAATCTTTTCTTTTAGAGTGTAGTTTTCTAAAAGAACTCCTAAGCTGCTGCTAGAGCTTTTCTGAACGCTGCCGTAAAAACGAAGGGGAACACAGGCTGACTGCTTCCGGGAATACCGAGCTCGCGCTCTCAGCTCCTACATCGAATTTACGAGGGTGGCGCCCTCTAAATTCTGTTTATGCTCCGCGCGCCTCTCCGGAAGGAGCTCAGCGTATTTCAGACGCTTATTTTCGGAGAAATAATGCAACCCCTGACAGGTGTACCCGAGACCATATTGCCGCGGTAGTTCACACATCATTTTTCGGGCAGCTTTTGAAACGGACAGGAAAAGACTTGACGGCGGACATTTGCCTCTGGAAATTACGATGGCTGTTCGAGTTTTGGAACCACACACTTGTTTTGGAAACGTTATGTACGACAGTGGTAATATTTTAGGGAAGTTTAAAACATTAATTTTATTTTTTAAACTCTTAATATTAAATGTTAATATTCGTACGTTTTTAAATACGGAATCTGATGAGTTTTTAAACACGGTTTCGTATTCTCGGTTTAAATTGCTATGGTTATTGAGCTTAATAAGTATTTCTGTAACAATCGTTGCTTCCATGTTATTAAGCATCTAAGCTGTGAAACATCTTATTATTAATTACCCTTTATATATTTTTTATTTTATTTTTGGTAAATATAACATCTTTCAGAAGAAACTATCTTTTATTTCACAAGTAAACTACTATTAATGGTTTCTGTTAGTTTCACCTTCAAACAGAATAGTCTAAAATCTTTCACTAACTGTTCCATGCTTTACAACTTGAAGAAGAGAATTTAAATTATCCATTTGCATGTGTGATCTACCGAAATAAAATTTTACGCAGTCTAATGGATGATTATTCTTGATTATGAATTTTTGAAAAAAAATGTTTGAAAAATACCGATTTTAAGAAACAGAAAAAATATAATAGATGATTAAGTTTTCACTAAGTATAAATATGTAGACCTAAGATAAACGTCATCATCCCTCGCCCAAAAAAAGCGAACTGACTGAAGAGAATAATTTATTTCGATAATGAAGATTCCGTAGTTTAGTCTAATGTATCACTTATATCGGTTGAAGTTCTGAAATTTGGTTCTTACTAATTTCTCTCACGTTCCCTTATTCAGCGGTCACGTACTGCTATTTACAGGTATCCAATAGGCTTTTGCTGGGTTTCTACCGAAGGAGCAAGATTATAACACAAGTTTCCCGACCAGAATAGGATCACAGTTATTGTGTATGCAAAGCTAGTATGCTCATAAATCATGGGATCATGCTGGACAAAGGAAATGCTACGTAAATTTTCATTGCACATATCCAGCGTTTACCAAAGTTTGCTTTAGAAGATCTTCCTACCATACTTCATGCGTAATTTGATTTCCCATACTGCAGAAAAAGTGGTATGTATTGTCTTCGTAATAAACATCTTCCTTTATTCTACATTTATAACTAATGGAATATTTTTTTACTCACTGAAGAAATTAATAGACGCTGTAATTTACGTAATAGACCTGTTTTTTCATAAAAAGGAGAATCATTTTAGTGTGTAAACCGCAATATGAAATTAGTTACAAGATTTGGAATAACAAATCACAATTTTTTGTGCATTCATCATCGTATTATTCGATTATTTCAAATTTCTTAAGAAAACATAATTTTTTTAAAATTTATTTATTCTTTCTATAGTCTTTCAGTTTTCCTATTGAATGAATATATAAATAATACGTCACACGTGGATGAATCATTCAACCCTTGTTCAATTTTTTCACAGAAATGGTGTCTTATTTATAATCAATTCTTACTGGTTATTATTTCATGCAAAAATAAACGTAAACAAGTGCACAAAAATGATATGCTAGAAGGTACTGTAAAAGACTAGTTTTCTGAGAATCAACAAAAACTATGTAAACGTTCGAATAAACGAATTTTTAGCCTCCAAATTCCAATGAATTTAGAAGATAGAAAACTGAAATATTGGTCGTAAATGAATAAATATGGTTAATTTCTATTTGCTTGAATTCTAAAATAAATTGAAGCAATGAATGACGCTGGGAAGCCGAGTGTAATATTTATCCTTAAATTCTATTTACATAGCTACTTATGACCTAGCTTACGAACTAGATACTTACAAACTAATCTAAATCTACTCTGTCTTACATCCTGACTTAATCTAACAACGAACATTATTTACATTATTTACAGTAAGCAGTACATACACGTATAACAAAAAAACTTACACTTATAAACATTACACATGAACTCATAAAAATTATTTACACTATTTTTGGAAGGAACCAAAACCCTTTAACCCAATTGTTACATTGACCCTGTGATTCTGCTACATAAACCATTCTACCAGCAACCTTCCATATTACTGGCGCGAAAATTATTCTCAAGATAGCCTGACCATAACGTAATGGCTTATCAGTGGATATCTTACTGACATTGTGATATCGTGTCAGTATTTCGGTCTCATTCTCGTCTTCCACAAACCGGGAGCGGTAGCTCAGTGCATGAACTGATGTCAAACTGATGTCACTGCAGCGTCTCTGACCGGGAGGTCCTTGGTTCGAGTCCTGTCAGGATTTTCGACACTAGCTTTTCAGCTACGTCGAATTCAGTCGCCTGGAGGAGAAGTCTAGCGGCCGACTGCTCTGATCCGTAGTTTTCCGTGGTTTCTCCGATCAACACCAGGCGAATGCCGGAGCAGTACCCTACCAAACGGGCCATCGCGATCTTTCCTTCCTCTTCCCTGTCCTATCCTCTCCCCCTTACAGACACACTTACACTCACATGCACTACACTACCACATTCTGGGAGACCGCTCGGGAGCTTAGAGCTTGTCCCGGCTTGTCCCGGCTTGTCCTGGTTAGGGGGAAATCCCACTAGGCGACGGTAGGTCGGCGCCGGATCTCGCCATCCAGCGGGGGAAGACCACCACCATCTCCCGAGAAAAAACATGCACTACACTAACGGGACTAATGACTAAAGCAGTTGACGCGCCCGTAAACACGAAAAAACCAAAGCAAACCAATCGACTCCCACAAGAAATTCTGAGTAGAACGCTTTGGGATGCATATACGAACCGTACCTTTCCTAACACTCTCCAACTCATCAACCTTCTCCAAAGCACTCAAGTTGTCCCACTTGGCCCGTCACAGTGTAGAGACGCCCCCTCCAACATCTACCTCTTCCTCCGACGCATCCAACTTCTCTCGGCTTGCCAGCGTCAGCCCTGGGGCTGGTTGCATCCGCTCGAAGCTCGGGCCGTCCTCCGGTGCGCTTCTCGCCCTTGCCCTGCGAGCCGCCCTCCTTAGGGCCTCCGCGTTGCGCCCGCATCAGTATGCAGACGGCGGTCAAGACTTAGGGCGCTTCCGGTCTCATTTACAAGGGAAAGCGTTGGATTACAACGCGGCGTCGCCGCCTCGAGGCACGCCCCGCCCAGCCTCCGGCGTCGCTCCGCCTAGTCGCCAGATGGCTGTGTTGGAACACAAAAGGAAATGAAACGGTGACACGTCCAACGCATCCTATAGCTTTTTCTAGCTTTTGGAATGATGTCATTTTGCATGTTCGTGTCACGGAATACTCTGATGGAAACTTATAAGTAGAGTAGGATATGTTGTAATGTTCTTGATACTTTTTCGGATTCGATCTAAGGCTAATACATCTTTAATTTGCGATTAACCAAGTAAGCTCTTGACAGTATATACTAGGGTTTTCCAATTTCCCCTGCACCTTATTCCAATATTTTTTCATCAACTTTCTCATTAACGTGGTAGCTACGATCTACTTATTAGACCACTACTGATGGGTTTCAATTTCCTCCGCAGTTGAAAGACCCCTAAACTACAATGAAAACCTCGATATTTTTGTTTTTAGTTTTTCTTCTTCTTCCGCTTCTACTTTTGCTTCTAATCATTATCGTCGTTCTCCACTTGCTCGCTCTTCTTCTTTGTCTTCTTGACCCACGAGCATTTCGCATTTTCACGAAGTTGGGGTAGACGGCCTGGATGGTCGAGGTGGCTGAGAATCGTGTACCGACATGGCACCTTCGACCTGGTTGTTTGTCTTTTGTCTCTCATGTATGTGTTGTCGCGGAGGGCCTCGCGTTCTGCTGACCCAGATCAGAGGAGCCCACAAGTGTGTTTGGTCTAGTGTATGGTCGTATATGCGTTCCATCGGAACAGAAAGGGTAACCGGCTGCTGGATGCATTAAAGTCTTAGGAAAACATGAAGTGGAAGGTCATATCAGAATCAGCCTTGAGAATAGGAGTAGAGCAGAACAAGCAAAGAAGGTGGCGGTCGGATCGTGACTTATTGTTTAAGGTTCTGTTCCGGCTTCCGCCTGGAATTGAGGAAAAATACTGTAACCTGCCTTCAGAGCAACGTGAGATCAAAATATTCATCTGTGCTGTGCCATCGTCCACACCACCTAACCCGCTGTCTTTGCTAAATAGGTAACTGAGAAATATTCTTCGACTATGACAAAGAATAGGTTGTAAATTATTGACATTGTATATTATTAAAACTATGATTCTCTGCGTTTTGAACGAATGCTATTAAATTAAGCCGCCAAAAACCTAATTTTATTACATTTATTCAATTTTGTATAACTGATACTACTTTGTATACGGTGAGAAGATACAATATAAGATCACTTCTTTCACTATATCTTATTCACCAAGTCCTTAAAAACATAAGTGAGATTGAACATTTGACTTTTTACGCCACAAGGTACAATTCTAAACATTTTATTTTTGGTTTGAGCTAGTATTTTCTGTTTAATATAGAGCTATTTGTAGTCGCTTAAACGCTTCTTGTAGAGCTGAAAAATAAATATAAGCATGTGGAGGCAGTGGTATTATGAATATTAGATAAATGATTTAATGTTACTATGTAATAATATGTTTTTTTAGAAAAGTTGTCCTTTCATAGTAATCGTTCTTCACCAACGAAGTTCGAAGACCAATTTTTTTTCTTGAAGGCAAAGACATGAAGACAAAGATAGTATTATATTATTCTCTTTTTTGACAAGTTAACATTGAAGTGATATTTTTGTGATATTGTTTTCAGAATGAGTATCTACAAATATTTGTAGTGTATTATATAAACCATTGAACTTTTTTTCTCGTACATTTGATGCATACCGATGTAAAGAAGATCTCAGTTCCTCGTTTTACTTCTTTTGACATGTTGGGTTTCAAGTAATTTACTAAAACGTTTGCCCATCATATTTGATTATTATACTTCTAAATCTTTGCTATCATTATGTAAATGAAATCAATGCGGTAATATCGACTAACCATTGAATAATCAAAAGGGATCAGAGGTTTCTACGATTTTAAATATACAAATTTGAAGGATTATTTTATTTCTAAAATTTCAAAGAACCAAAATTGTAACAAATAATTTTGTTGATCTTTACCTATCATATTCATAACTTCCTGACAAGATTATCTTACCGTAGATAAACATATTTACCGTGCAACAACTTAGATATTTTTGTGGACAAAAATCGTCCATCGAATCGCTTATCAAAAAAAATTGTTCCTACAGTTCGTCCTTTCAGAAAATGTCTTAAACGTCCTTGATCTAATTTTATGTATAATAAAACTTCAAGGCATTCAATATATCCCGTTTAAGAAACTTGTGTCATGAAAATTACAGCATTGTACAAAATATTCTCTCACCTTTGTATAATGAAAATTCTTTTACTGCATTAAAACTCCATCTAATTTTTTCATCGGCATTCAGCAACAAAATGTATTATATGAGTACCGTGTCCACTCATCCATTTTAGAATACTCTTGAAAACTTTATTTAACTATCGTATCATATCTAGGATCGTTATGTATCTCATTATCATTCATTTGTTAATATTTTCCTGCATATTTGGAGGATAATTACAGTCTTCTAGATATGCTTTCGTGGACTTATTAAGAAAGAACCAAACCATTTTTCACAAATTACCCAAATTTTATTAGATTTATAATTTTTCTTCTTCGTATGAGATTAGTTTGACCTAAGGTATAATCTATTATTTTCCGATTGTCTTTTGAAATATCTCGCCATGAATTTAAAAAAAATGTGTCTTATACTGTCAATATTTGATTTATCTCAAAATAACTTTCCCAAATTATTATAATTATTTCTGAAAGCATTATGTAATAACAATATAAGTTATCTAAAGTAAAAGGTTATCATTTATATGGAATATTGAATATGAATAAAATAAATTTAGTATGTTATGGAAAATAACATATAAAACGTCTACTTATGTAAAACAATTATTAACACTCAGTATTTTGCCGTACAAATTTGTGTTTATCACTTACAAATGATAATGAATCTCGGGGACCAAAAAGTCGCCAGGTATAGTACTGGATTGTAAAATGCAGATCCGGTACGAGGATTAAAAAACTTCTCGTGTGTTAGACCATTCTTCTCTCTCCTTCATTAAAATCCAGTTCGACCATTCGCCTACTGTGTAGGCCACGTAGCTCATATTCCTTGTACCACTGCCTCCGCTTGCAACGCCCGCCTCGCAGCTGTTTTTTTTTTTTTTTTTTTTTCTGCGGCGCTGGCGAGGCGTGACGTTTTCGCTGACGTGCTCGCTGACACGTGGCTGTCTCCTCGCGTGTTCGCAGGCCCGCAACAAACCCGCAGACGGAGGCGGCCACGTCAACCAGAA